>JAGSMP010000076.1:1200000-1800000 GCA_029286625.1 Parnassius orleans | reverse complement strand
GTGAAATCACTTACATTGTTAGCTAATTTAAAATGTCTATTAATCACGTTAAACGTGCACCTCTTTAAACTTTTAACGAAAAATATATAATGACACAATCACTCCTGAGATGCAAGATGGAATGGTTTCATTACCCGAGTTCCTCTCGTTAATGATACGAAACAAAACAGGACTGTGCTGCTAATTCACGCTGGTATTTTGTGCATCATGGCTCTACTACGATAAGTGCTTCCTTTCAAAAGCTTTTAGAGACTAATTACGTAAGTGAATATTTATAGATAGAAACCACCTTCGACGCTGTATCTATGGCCACACAACAACCGAGTCAACAAAACGGATTCACGGAGCGCCGCCAGTTAACAGTGAGATGACACTGACGATATGTCAATGTTCCCAAGCGGCTTGTAACCAAGAACAACGCCGCGAGCCATTAAAACTTATGTTTCTCATATCGTGGTAACTTCGCTCCTACTTTAATAGCGCTTAAATACCTCTTTGTACTTTATTATATTAAGATAAAATAGTGGAATTTCGTGATGTATTTTGTATGTCTTATTTTGTCAAGAATCTAAGAAAATAAAATAAAATATATAAACGAGAAGTTAAAACACGACTTCTTACTGTTGGAGTCATGTGATAAAACTGCACTGATCATGACTTTAAGATGGCTAAAGAATAATGAAGTGGACGGCGAACTGTGTTCGGTACAGCGGGGTTAGCTAAGTTGACTTTCCTGCTAATAGAAAGCTATAAAAATATATGGGAATCTCAACGGTAAGTCCCGTGACAGTAATTTTATGTTTGTTTTCATTAATTTTTATAGTTTTCTATTAGAGATAACGACTGTTGGGTGTCAACTTGGTTAACCCCGCATTAATATCATATACGACTGATAAAGGTATGAGTATAAAGAGGAAAGAACACCCAACTCGGATTAAACCAATATAGCAATATGGCAATGACTGCCACTACTCCATATCGTTCCGTGGGTGTCGTAAAAGGCGACAGAGCGTCTTCCTTATAAAAACTAAAACATAAATAAGTGCAGTTGTCAACCTGCCTGCCAAGCGTGGCAACTATGGCTATAATATCCCCCCTGTAAGGCAGGAGTGTGGAGGCCAGAGTTCTGCAGTGGACTTTTGACAGGCTGTAAAAGTACAGTATCGGTAAATAATACATTATTGGAACGAAGTTCCTTATCGGACGGTACGAATTTGGCGGATGGGGGCTAGGCGAGAAAAAGTGTAAGTAAAAGATTTATCCGTCACGACCCCTTCTGACGTAGTGTAGACGACCTTGGCGGCTGTAAGGAAGCGAGATGGAATAATATCCATCTCCCTCGCACTTTTTCTTATCTTGCCATGAAAGAAATATTATTTTATTTTAAATGACGCTTCATTTTAATAGACGCTGGTAATTCATTTATTTGTATGTGTTTTGTTTATCAATAATAATATACTACGAAAGGAACTTCGTTCTAACCGAGTGTTCCACGACACTCACGCATGTTTTTTTTTTACGTTGTCACCACACTACAATAACAGGTTAATATTATAACCATAAAACCTTAGAAAAACGCACGCTCCAATGCGTAAATTTAAAAAAAGTAATTCTCAGCCTCTTGTTTTTTATCTATGAAGCAATAACTCTACAGCTAACCTAGAATGTCAATAAGTTGGCGATGAGAACACTCCATTGAAGACAGCGGCTATCTGTCGTCGGTCTTTATCGAGACCAAGAATCGTGATTTAAGCCATAGATCAGCACATGTCACGTCGAAGTGGCATTACGGAGATGATCTCATTGCGTTTTTGCACGATTCACCGGCGCAGTATGCCCCGTACATTCATCGAGGAATTATAGACTTTTTTGCTGTTTGTTAAGGTTAAATTTCCTTAAAGAGTGATGTACATAAAGAAAATATTATTATTATTAAATAGTTTAATAACCTATTTTTTATGTGGTAGATCTATTTACCCATTGTTTCATTATGATATTGGGTTTTAACTGAAAACTTTATAATATGTATTATAATTCCTCGATTCGATCCATATTATTGTTAATTTTCGTTCGTGTTCATGTTTTATTATTTTCCTACGTTGCGATTAGTGAGTTAACGTGTTTACAATCTAAGCTAGGGTCACCGTCATCGCTTATCCCGGTCAATCCATGAATTATAAAAATTACAAATCAGTTTGTTCTTAGTACGATAGTAAAATGTACTCATTTGGCGTTATATTATAAAAATCAAGATTTTAAAGCAATTTAAAGGCAAGAAAGAACACGGCTTGGTTAAAATCGGGACGTAATTACGTATATTTAATATGTATCTTAAACAATAAGTAATTGAGGACATCGGAAATTATATTCGAGAAATTCCAGGGCTGTAACTGAATGATACGGTGAGAAATTGTTCACAAAAGTGTGGTGTACATAAGATGTTGTGACTTGGATTAAGAAAGAGATGCTTCGGTGATTCACGTAGAAAGAATTAATAAGAAAAGAGTCACAAAACAATTTTATGCTGCAAAATTAGTGTAATTAAGTGGAAACGTCGGCAAGGGACGCTCTAGACGGAGGTTTATTCAACAAACTAGCGATATAAAAGATGAGCCAAGTTAAGAGTACTCTTAACCAACAAGCATGTATGCGTAAATGTGTAACAGGCGTAAGAGTTTATGTATGTATGTACTAATTCCAACCTTAAAGTCCATCAAAGAAATACCGAAACGAAATGGGAAATGGTGCATCCGGTTTTGTAACTCCAATTAACGCATAGGTACCAATTAATGCTACAAATGGGAATTGCCATAGTATTATGAAAGATAAGAGTACCATGGAAATCAGAACTCATTCGCATCTCGATTACAATAGAAATACTTTTTCTTCAATCGATTCATTAAATACGAGCTAGACGGTAAGCGATTTTAGTTACAGGCTTTGTTATCAGGGTGGCTCTTGTTGCGGCATACTCTTACAATGTACAAGAATTTCAAGTCATATACAATCTAATTGGTAATATAGTTTATTGTAGGAAAAGAATGAGAATTTTTAATTTAAATAAGAATTTTCAATCTTTTAAGACCATAATAAAATCACCACGGCGTCGCCTCAATATGTAAAATTATTATCGTGTGTTTAAAAATTATTTTAAATATTTAAGTCTACACTTATAATGTCCTGAGCCTCCAGCATCTAGTAGGTATCCGTTCTACATTTCGCTTACCGTCTACGAAGCTTCGAGCTATATGGCCGGCCCATTGCAACTTCAGCTTACTGATTCGTGATATAACGTAAACAAGAACATAAAGAAGTAAGCAATAAGTAAAATAAAAGCACGCAAAGAAAAAAACATGCGTGAGTGTCGTGGAACACTCGGTTGGAACGAAGTTCCTTTCGTAGTATATTATAATTGATAAACGTATTATATTATTGATAAACAAATACATATAAATGAATTACTAGCGTCTATTAAAATGAAGCGTTATATAAAATAAAATAATATTTCTTTTTGGCAAGATAAGAAAAAGTGCGAGGGAGATGGATATTATTCCATCTCGCTTTCTTATAGCCGCCAAGGCTGTCTACACTACGTCAGAAGGGGTCGTGACGGAAAAATCTTACACTTTATCTCGCCTAGCCCCCATCCGCCAAATTCGTATCGTCCGATAAGGAACTTCGTTCCAAAAAGTAGTATGTTTTTAAATAAACGACGTAAGTCATAGAAGAGATGAAGAGCATCTGGTAACTCAGCACTTTAAGCGATTGATAATTTCATTGGTGCTGGCAGCGATCAAACTTAGGTCTCTCCATCTAGACTTTGGGCCACACAGTATATATGTAGGTACTAGTCTATAAATCGTTTTATGGTGGTTGTTTAAGTTTATATCGTAAATTATATTTGTCCGTATGTCGATCCGATATTCATTTTATTGATTGATAGTTAGACTTGATTGCCTAGAATTTTGCTTGAAATAACTTTAACAAGCCTGAACTGGATATATTAAAATAGTAACAAGATCGAGCTATTATACGAATTGGGTTTTTCGTTTTTACCTCTAAGCAACTAAAAATAATCTTCACAATTTACTTATTATATTAATTAGGTACGTAAAACTTTAATAACTTAAAAAACTAAACTTAAAAAAAATAACACTTGCAACACTATAAAGTATAAACATCGCTAATACTCCAGTTAATTACTCCAAGTAGCTTTAAAATGCTTGTTATAGGAGTGGTGCACGAAAATTGGCGAATGTCGGATTCTAACCCACGAATTTTCAAGTTTGCATTCCTATGGTCGCTTGACACTAAACAGTGTTTTAAGCTTCAAATTTGAACTTTTTAGGCGTTTTTATATTTTCGTATTATTAAACATACTAAACTTATTTTTTTTTATAAATATTCAAGAGTGATGTCAAATAAAATCGTCACATAGTTGTTTGAAAATCACTTTGTAAACAATATTTATTTATAACTTGTATGGAAAAATATGACTGATATAAATAAAACACTAATATAAATATGTAATATAACTATTATAACAAATTTATTAAAGATAAAATCCATCACATCATTTTTTCCGTGGGTATTGTAAAAGGCGACGACATACGTAGCAAGATGGGGGGGATATAACTTATCACCTGGTCCCGTAAAGCGTGGGATTTTTTTAATGAATTAGTTATAGCATAAACCTTGTCATATATGCCAGATATATTAAACAGAGACCGCCTCCCAAGCGTTGCGTTTACGACAAATCCTTAGACATGTGTAACACTGCGCTGCGCCGCGCAATTGCGCCAACTTAGTACAGTGCGCCGGATGTGTTAACTGTTAACTCACATTTTCAAAATGTGTGCGCACAGCGCAGTTCGGGAATTTCGAAAGGTGTTAAAGTTCTACTTTCTGTGATGTTAGTGCTGTTAGCCTTTTGGCTCTTACAGCTTCATCGGACTCAAAAGTTGAGTTGCCCGCAGTATGCAGAGGAGTGTTATTGAACACTTGTGGTATTGCACGAATCTTATTTAATATAGTACGTGAGGGTAATATGGTATTCCGGTTAATATGGTCACTTTCTTATAACTCAAAAACTACAGCATTGTTTGCACAGTACAGATTTGTGATACGATATCTCTTCATCAGTCAATCAAATAATAAAACGTCAAAAGGGCGCTGCTTTATCACCATTTTGACTGCTGAGTAAATATTTTAGTCGATTTTAGTATTGTGTAGTGTAGTTAGTTTTTTTAAGTTGATTTTTCGAAGTGTTCCTAATTATTGCCAAAATTTGTTTCCTATTTTTTTTCTTGATATATTAGTTATAGTATACGACTATGTGTTTTTGTTTTTGTCGTCCTCCTCATTTAGGTTTTATAGGGCGGCAAAGCTTAAGGTGACTATATTACCCTCACGTACCTTATTATTTTTATAAACTGCAACTCCGTGAAATGTAAAAGAAGTGAGAATGTTAGGTAATATAATACTTACTGGCCACGAGGTTTTATTTTGGCAGATCGCTGAGTTGACAGCTGTGTGTAAACTTTGTTCCGCCATGGCGCAATTTTGAGTCAACGCAATGAGCCGGCGCAGGAAACTGCGACTGAGTTACTGAGTTTACGCAAGGAATTTCGCTGAGTTACCCGTGTCTACAAATCCTCTCTACAATGGTAGAGCAAGCTGAATTGTATTATAATTGTAGCTCACGGCTCAAAGATCAGCAAATGGGTCGACTCGATGGAAGTAGCAAGCTCGAATGCTAGCGTAAAATAGCAGCATAATGCTGGTCAATAGCATTGGCATGGTAAGTGCCAAGAACCGGACACCTTTTTAACTGGAAACGAGGCATTTTATGTCAGTCCTCAGGGGCAAAAATGCATTTGCTTTAGTTTTTAATCTAGATGTTGTTTATGGGCAACAGCATAAACTTACAGTCGAGTTCACTGTGTAGATTTGTTCATCTTCAATACAATAAAATTGGAGAAAAAAATTAGTAATCGATATCCTTCAGTGCATTGTTATGGACTGATAACGATTGTGATGAAAATGAACCTTTAATTAGGAGATACAATAGACGGATTAAGTTCATTGGCCTTTTGGCATTCTATGTAATTCATATATATATACTAGGGTTTGTCCGACAGTTCGTGAAATAGCAGAGCTTCCGCTGCTATGTTGTATGAAAGATATAGAGAACCAGTATAATTACAGGTTGTGAGGCATTCATCTTTAAAATTTTATTATTTTAAGGTTTGTATTTCTAAAAATTAAGCCGTACAGTTAAGAGGGGAGTTAGGTTAAGAATCCGATGCTCTGTCACCTACACAAAGCTAGCTAGAGATACATAACTTTGCTGTAACGTAGATTTTAATCACAGACATTATTCTGTACACCGTAGGCGGAAGTTAGCGCCTGCGCTCTGCATGTGGTCACCAGTAACTCAATATCTAAGGATAGTATCATGTGGGTCGCTGGTTCAGATTGTATTGCATACAGTTCCTATAGTACTGTGATATTGCTTATGTAACATATTAGAGTTTTCTCTTAATGCTAATGTATGCGCCTTCGACATTGTACGTAATTGAAAATAATAAAAAACACCTGATTAAAGACTAACAATATTTTGGACAAAACAGGTTTTAAAAGGTCGTTTTACTCGTCAAAAAACTACGAACTTCGTAGTTTACAGTTCATATTCATAGCTGGCATCAAGAAATGTATATAAAAAGCCCATCCGCTTTGTAAATACACTAAAATATCCACAAACATCGGCATAGGAAGTTGGATAAACTCGTTCCAATAATCAAATTATCGCGCATCTGTCAATTCGAAGTCGAAAAAATTTTTTTTTCTACTTTGGATAGCTTTGTGTGCCAGTAGTTTGTACAGATTATAATATTATGTCATGAAAAAATTATATAATTTGATTGTTACTAAAAAGTCAGACAGCATTTAAAAGAATCAAAATTTGCATTTACTGGCAGTAATATTTCATCAAAGAAGAGTATAAAGACAATAATTGTATAAATGTTTATATCGTGTTGGTGCAACCCTCTTACCGATTTCTACCTGTTGGTGCAGGCTGCAGCAGTAAGTGCAATAATTGCCATGTTTGAGGGACAAGACAAATAGTATAATTACGTACTAGGAGATATTTCATTTAAGTCCTTAGGGGTGACACATCCGTGGCCGTTTTGTTGAAGTTATACACAGGTGTCCACGGGTTACAGTGGTTTGGACTGTTAGATTTTTTGTCATTCTGATATTAAAAATAAAACTGCCATGATTTTAAATTAAAAATTTTCAACTAGTAATAGTAATTTTAATATTAACGCAAATCAGATCCTGAGCCGTGGCAGGTCAGGGGCTAAGCGCTCGCTGTAACCCGGGTTTGAGTCCCGCCGGCACCAACGAAATAGTTAATTGCAATTTTAAGTGCTGAGTTAAAACGTGTTCAGCGGTGAAGGAAAACATCATGAGTAAACCTGCATGTCTAAGAAATAAGAAAAACAATATTTCGAAGACGTGAAGTTCGTCGACACGCATTGGGGCAGCGCAGCGGACACTTCCTTGCCCTAAAACCCTCTTAAAAATATCATTATAGGCTGTAACTTCAAATATGGCTTTTATAAAATGATAATACTATTTTTTTTGTTACTGATTAATTTAATTTTTGAGATTTCCCTTTGTAAGGTAAAGAATAATAGAAAAAATTATCGTCATAAATTTTACCATAATCCTAGCATCTGTAACGATTGCGTTTTCCACGATCAACAATTACACTCGTATCACTGGGACTTTTGCAAAAAAACATTATTGTTTACATCCTATCAAATATCTACTGTTAAACCATCCCTCATAGACTGCCTCATAGGGGGTACATATATTTACCATAGTCGCCAAGCGTGATACGTGGGTTGGAAACCGCAGTTTTCTTAGGTTTATTAGTTGTTATTAAGAAGACACTGCTGCCCATCTCCTGGTTTATTTCCCTTTATCGCCTTTTACGTTACCCATATGACAAATTGGTGTAGTGGATGTTCTTACACCGCCACTACACGGTTAGTTTTTTTTTATAGAATGAGGGTGACAAACAAACACACAGTTCGCCTGATGGTAAGTGGATGCTGTGGCTCGTAGACATCTACATTTATCATCAATTAAAAATCAAAATGCAGATGCGTTGTCTCCCCTGAGGACTGAGATGTAATGCCTCGTTTCCATTAAAAAGGGTCCCTGGTTCTCTACACTCACAATACGTAACATACCAGCATTATACTGCTATTTTACGCTGGTTTTGTGTGAGAGCGTGTTCTCACCCCGGTCGAGCCAACCCATTCGTGCTTCAACCATAATATGCTGCTGCAGCGTGGCTGTACCACTACATGCTCATTAGGGCAATTTTTTTTTCTAAACAATAAACGTATTAATTTCGCATACAAAAGTCAATAATACATAATCTAATTATACTTATAGATTAAAATGTTCTAATTATTTATGAATGCTACAAAAAAATCAGTAAATTCAACCGGAGAAAGATCGCCAATGAGAGCGATCTTTCTCCGTTTTATTTCATATCAATTAAAACAACATTCAATCGAGAACTTTCGATTAATAAATTACCTTTGCGTAAGAGAAATTGTCAGAGGAAAATTACAAATGATTTGATTTCCTTACTTTTATATATTGGAGAAATATAAAGAAATGAAAGTGAAGGTAAAATTGAATACAATAGAATACATCTTTTATATTCGCCAAAGCTACGATACGGTCTAATTCACTGTTGAAAATGTTTAACAGAATTCTTGCGCGTATTTTACTTTGAAAGTAAAGTTGGCCAGTAATCTACGAAAAATAATTTAAACATTTGTAACAATGTGTTCCACTTTTAAAGATTTAAAGAATTTATATCCTCTTTGTGAGCATACTGGTGATGTAAAATTTGTTATGAATAGAAATTATCAGATTAAATGGGTGTGTGGTATTGTGGTAAGATAATATGTTTCTTTGTCATCATCATTACAGTCCTTTACAAGTCCACTGCTGAACATAGGCCTCCCCCAAGGAATGCCACAAAGCACGGTCCTGAGCCACCTGCATCCATCGACTTCCTGCATGTCTTACCAGGTCGTCACTCCATCTAGTGGGGGGACGCCTACACGCCTACACTTCGTCCGCCGGTACGAGGCCAGCTCAGGTATACCTCAAAACTTGAAAACGAGGCTGTACAATCAGTGCGTGTTGCCAGTGATGACCTACGGAACTGAGACGTGGTTCTTCACTGCTGTCCGGATGAGGAAGCTCAAGGTCGCTCAGCGAGCTATGGAGAGGGCTATTCTCGGAGTCTCACTGCGTGATAAAATTAGAAATGAGGATATCCGCAGTAGAACCAGAGTGACCGACATAGCCCAACGGATTAGTAAGCTGAAGTGGCAATGGGCCGGCCATATAGCTCGAAGAACCGACAACCGATGGGGAAAAAAGGTTCTCGAGTGTTTCTTTGTATATGATATATATTGAAGTAATATGCACTAAGTACTAGAATGGATGCCAAGACTTGGTTGTTGGCAACACGCAATAGAGCCCACGGGCTCAAACTTACTTAATCTTTGCCATAAAAAGGTACTTTTTGTCTCCTTCCACTGCCGCACGTATTTTGTTCACGGTGTCTCAGTTCTAGTATGTAGTGCACTTTACTTCAATGCATATGGTGAGCTTTTATAAATTTTCAGTACAAGATTATGTTTTTGTATTTATTGCCTTACATCGATCGAATATTTCGATAGATTCAAACCAACATAGAAAGATAGACGCAGCGCTGCGTACATTTCAAGAGATGCCGAAATCATGCTCGACTTCTTGACACGCACCCATGCACACATCTTTCTTTTTTTCATCAGCCCGCTATTTTATCTAATATATCTAATATTTTTTATTGGTTGCAAATAACTTAGACGCATATGCATACGTGCGTGTTTTTACAATAACTTGAGCATGGTTTTGGCTTGAATTTTTAAGACTAGAAGAAAGTAAATACTGTTTATTGTTCTCAATTAAAACGTCCACTAATTTTGTAACCATCTTGTTCACGTGTTATGAGCGGGTTATTTGCATGCCATTAAGTCATGAATAACCATTTTTAAATTTTTGTCAGTCTATCTGTCTCTCTGTCTGACTGTCCGGACTAATCTTCGGAATGGTTGAACCGTTTGTAATGAAACTGCACGAACAGATAGAGATCAATACCAGAATTGATCTAGGCTTTATTATCTATATATTTTATTCGAAAATCTTGGACATTATAAAAAACCAAAAATTTATCTTAAATCTAAAAACGGTCACATTTTTTTTAATTTGCTACAACAAATAATAGTACATTAAGTATTACAATGAATAATAATAGTTTAATTTAAAAATCGAATGGATAATTGTACAATCAACTACGTTGTCCACGTCTTACTTAGTTTTGCTTAGTACAAACAAAAATACTTATGTACAATATATTGTACGAAGATACATGGCTTTGGGTGTAAGTGTTGCAAAAATATCTAAATCTAAAAACTTATCATTATATATAGACATCAACCGACGCAGTGGTATGCGTGCATTAATGGCGAAGTCCGGGCAGGTCGCATCTCTACCGTTAAAATGATTCTCTCAATTTAAATACAATAAGAAAACCCTTAGTATAAAGCTTGTACTCGTAAATGGAACGACTACTGAATCACGTCCCGAAACATGCACGTCAATGCACCGCTTTTAATACCAGCTCACAACCTGCGTTTGAAAACAAGTTTACGTTCGAATTATACATTTCATGGCTTAGGTAATAAGAATTTTGTTTATTATTTTTGTGTTTGACGAGTGTAAGGTTTGACTTGTGAAAAGTAGCGAAATGGTTGCCCTTGATTGTAAGCGCAATGACCCTAAATTTGTAGCGACTACGACTGTGTTTTAGTAATTTTAAAATTTGCAAAAACACAGTATTTCGTAATTAGCTTTCATCAAACTGCTTTCAGTTTGCAGATTAAATTCCGGTTTTATTTAATAGTTCATTACAATAGATACATCTTTTTATGAAGCGTGTAGTGGCGGTGTAAGAATATCCACTACCCCATATTATCCCGTGGGTGTTGTAAGAGGCGACAGAGAGAAACAAATCAGGAGATGGGCAGCATTGTCTTCCTAATAACGACTAAAACTAAAAATAAAACTGCGATTGCCAATCCGCTTGCCGAGCGTGGCAACTACATATGGCAAATATCCCTCCTATGAGGCAATCTATGGGGGAGGCCTATGTTCAACAGTGGACTATGGTAAGGCAACAATAAGGCAACTATGGTAAATATAGGAAGTATGGATTTGAAAAATTTAAATGTTTTTTTTTTAATAATATGTAGTGTGTTAATATACTATGAAAGTTTATCAATGTAAATCTTAAAAACATATCTGTTATAACTTTTTAATTTGTATAAAATTAAGATTTTTCATCAAGGCATTAAATGTAATTCTAGAAAATTCCAGTATTAGTTATTCCAGTAGTATTCTCGGTCAAAAATTCGAGTATTTTCGATCCGTTTTTCAGTTTTACATTTAAGTTTTCTTTAATTTAAAGGTGAAAAATAAATAAAAAAGTGTTCTCATTTTATAAAAAAGGAGTATAGCCTTTACGTTGTACTAAACTCTTCGCAACTTGTTCTATTATTTAAACTTAAGTACTTACGCAAGTGTCGCCTAATTTAATCTGAAAAAAAATATATAAATACATTAGTAATTTAAGAATTCAACACGAAAGTTAATGTATAGTCTTTAAAACGTAAATTATTCCTTTTAATATAAACATAAAACATAACACAAAAACAGGTATCGTTTGCTTATTAATTCTCATAAAGCTATTTCTTTTGAATAAGGGTGGTGATAATAACAATAATTTATAGGTTTTAGGGACGAGCACACATTCCACCTGATGTTAAGTGAATGCTTTGGTCCCTAGACATCTATATCTTTCCTCGATTAAGAATCAAATGCAGATGTGTTGTCACCCTCGAGAATTAAGATAAAATGCCTAGGTTCCAGTAAAAAGGGTATCCAGTTTTTTAGACTTACCACACGAAACACAGCAGCATTGAGCTGCTATTGGCATTGTGTGAGAGCGTGCTTTTTTCCCGGTCGAGCAGAACTTATCATGCTACAACCATAATATAGTTGAAGTAATAGATTAAAATAATAATTAGCACGTTTTATGTAAAAGAAATAAAAATAAAATGGCTAGTTGTTGATAATATACAGGGTTATTTTTCAATATACGGCCAAATTTGCAGAGAAGGATCTAAATAAGTAATATACAACATGAACGGTGAAGAAAAAATAATTGAAAAGAATCTCAAACATTCTGTCCTTTTTATCTTTTAAATTCAGAATGCGTGGTAATGCATTATTTTAAATGATTTTCATTCATAAATATTTAGCGCCTACTATTTTACTAAGCACGCACACAATCGTAAGAGTCGATCGGTCGGCAAAAACGTTGTGAATTGAATCGCACACAGAGGAGCACGCGTAAGCGTAGTTGTTGCCTATAAATCACATTAAATTTGGGATAATTTCAAATAAAAGTAGAAGCCTTATTTAGTTGTATTTTCAAAAACTGCAATAACGGTTTATCACTATTTATATATATGAACTTAAGTATAAAATTTGGCTACTCTTTGAAAAATAACCCAGTAGTTAAATTACACCTTAAGCTGATATCAAGTAATGCAATTTACATTTCAACTCGAAAATGTTGAATGGCATAGGTGAAATTACTTCTTCCACATTTAGTTAAGACTTAACACGTATGCAGCAGACAGACGGACATGTCCGTTTGAAGTTACGAGGAGTAGAGGTTAACTGGCGGATGCTCATTGATGAATTTTCAAATTAATCTTAAGTTAGTAATACATTCCTCAGTCATAGGTTAGTAATGGGAAATTTATAGAAAATAAATTAAAGTTATATACAATTATTTGTACATGCGTTTGTATATTTTAAAAAGTTTATGACTAATTATGAATGAATGGAAAAATGAAAGAACGTATTTCTAAAATTGTTCAGAGACCTTTCCAATGATAAAGTAAAATAAAAATGAAGTTAAATGTGTTTTTAACCCCGACGAAAACAGAGGGTGTTATATGTTTGTAGTGTGTATCTGTGTATATGTGTACCTGTGTGTCTGTCTGTGGCATCATAGCTTCTGAACGGATGAACCGATTTCAATAAAGTTTTGTTTTGTTTGTAAGGTGCCTTAATCGAGAGTGTTCTTAGCTATGTTTCGAGAAAATCTGTTCAGCCGTGAAGATCGTCAGCTCTTTTTGTTTCGGGGGTTTTTTTTTTTAAATTTTAGTTATTAACTATAAACTAGCATTCGAATACAAGTTTTGAAGAATACCAGCCTAAAATAGCAACATAACGCTGCTGTATTTTGTATGCTTATGAGGAGAACCGGTATTACTTTTTTTACTTATTATAAGTCAGTGCTTGTCTACAATCTCACTTGGTAAGTGGTGATACATACACTCACGCCTGTCACCCAGAGGGGTAGGCAGAGACTACGGACTTCCATTTGGCACGATCGTGACACACCTACTCTCTGGCCTTCTTTACATCCATATACCTAAGCATACATGCTCGTGGGTTAAGGGTACTCTTAATCCGGCCCATCTTCGATATTTCGACTACTTCTGCAACATAAATTTGCTTTGTCACTCTTTTCTCGTTCATTTTTTCTACATGATCAAAATTACCGAAGCATTCCTTTCTTAATCTAATCTTAATTAATTTTACTGGTAAGTAGTTATTTTATTTATACAAATAAATAAAATAGAACTGTCTGTTTGTAATGTCAAAATAACAGCTTTTTACTAAATACATATGAAAGTATATACGGCACTTAAAACAAGAAAACAATTTAAAAAAAAATTGTCTGTCTGTTGTTCCGGCTAATCTCCGAAATGGCTGGACCGATTTTGACGGGAGTATCACTGGCAGATGGCTGATGTTATAAGGAGTAACTTAGGCTGTTTTTATTATAGAAAAACAATTAAGATTCCGCGCAAAAAAATCAAAGGCCATGAAATCCAACCGTAATAAATTCCACGCGGACGAAATTGCGGAGAACAGCTAGATGTGAATAGAAAGTATTAGACATTATTATGCCCGAGTATTTGGGCATAATAATGTCTAATAATAATGTCTAATTTGGGCAATTTTAAGATGCCTTTAATTTTCGTGTTGTCTCTATCACTTTAAGTGAGTGTGACATCACGAGACTTAACGACATCTTAAAATTGAGTAGCGTTTGAGTATTTATTAGCCATTAGACACATAAATCCCTGAGGATAAGTCCTAAGTAAGGACTTGCCTAAATTTTGATTCTATCTATAGGACTCAGCACCCACTATAAGCGAACACAATCCACTCGATACCATCGGGCATTATTAGTATTAAAACACGAAAACTATAGTAATTACGATAGAACCAGTCTTTATAAAAAAAAAAGATTTGAGATTTTGTAAGGATTTGCTTCCAGATGTAATTGTAACCTAAGTTCTGTGACACAGGGAACAAGTACTTTGACTAGGGACAGTGACAATGTAGTCATGATTAACATTGTAATTATATAGCGCAATAAAGAATGAAGTTTGCTAATGGTGACTGCTGCGTTATTTCACTGCAAAGCGCCGCCTCGGAATTCGAGAGTCACTGTAATTCCACAGCGGATGTTTTTATAATACACAAATGTGTATGCGGGACTGGTCCATTGAGATATTTTTGCTTTATTATAAAGATTTGAAGAATGACTTTGTATACCACGCTTTCAGAGATAATATAAAAAACTAAGGACGCGTATACAACTGAGTGTAATATCGGAGAATTGAGAGCCTGCATTGCGTGTGTACTTAGATTATTTATAAGCAAGCTATGCTTATTTATACTCTAAGCATGTGTATTTAAGCACACTTGTGATTATCATCGTCATTAGGAGCCTGTAATGGTCTATTGACCTTTAATCAAAAGCACATTCAATAGTTCTAGTGTGGACATAATTTTAATTAAACATATTGTTTAGGTTGGTCAACTGTAAAAGTACCAAATTTTTTTAATTAAAAACATAGATATTAAAAAATACCTTGAAATCATTTTTCTATGCCACGAGACAGATTTTCAAGGTTTGACTTATCAATAATAAGTGATGATTTCACAAAATAGTAATATCGTATCTAATTTTTAACCCGTGGTAATGGAATGCATAGTTATGTTATCTAATTAGCACGCAATGTACGCTTAATATTGGAACGATCAAGTGAATTGCCACCCTAATATTCGAGCTAACTGAATGATGTGCAGACTAAGGTGAGGCCTTTGAGATTCCCTCCGCTCGCATTAAAATATCTTCGAGGAGCTTAAGTGGACCGTAAAATGTGGAAACGGAGTTTTACGTGACTTCCTACTTCGTTAGGATGCCGCGCCCCGCTCACGAGGCTTAGGAGTTCATTAAAATGATATTTAAAGTCATTAAAAAAGTAAAGTTATAGCCTATATACATGTCCCATTCCTGGGCACGGGCCTCCTTTCATTACTGAAAGGGTTTTATGGCACGGAAGTACCACCGCGGAGTCCCAATGCGTGTTAGCAGACTTAACATGTTTTCGAAATGTTTTGTTTTAATTTCTTAGACATGCAAATTTCCTCAAGATCTTTTCCTTCATCGTCGAGCACGTGGTAAATTAGCACTTAAAATTGCAATTAAATATTTATTTGGTGCTTGCGGGGATCGAATCCAGGTTGCTCGCGTATTGTGAAATTAACTACGAGCGCGTAGCCCCTGAGCTACCATGATTCTTCAACACAAAGTGTGCATTCGTGCGAACTAAAACATCGTGAAGAAATCTGCCTATTATGTTAATGACACCTCCGTTATTCGCGTATTTACTTTGTATAAGAGGTTGTATAAGATAGATTGAAAACCAGTTGACACGTGTGCTATAACCGCGGGCACCGCACAGGTTGTACGCACATATATACTGCACACGACTAAATAATATGCGACTTAAAAAAAATGCAAATATATAAAAGAGTGCGGCGACGTTCAGCAGCCCGGCGATGGGCAGCAACGTTAAACGAGTAAACCTCTGGTACTGCGATCGTCAATCCTCTTGCCAAGCACAACGATGAAGGCAAATCCTTTATTTTACGGCTTCATAAAGAAATAGAATTGCAGTGAATCATGGTAGCACTCTACTTAAATTTAACCACACAACCACCTAACCGCTAAATCAATTAATTTTAGAATAAAACGAAGGCTAGTCTCGTTAACTATGACATCAGAACGACAAATACTTAAGTCCTCCCGTAACCACGGGTGCTACAATATGCCCGAAACATCGAGAATTAAAGAAGTAAAGGTTAAAACGTATCCGTATAATTAGTTTTATTCCATGTGTAGTATTCGCGATGTTTTATTTTAACTAAATTAAAACGTAACAAGTGGCGCCCACCATAATAGGTTATTTATTGATTTTGATATGATTGCCTTAGCATTTACTTGTTTTCTGGTGTTGGTAATATGTTTTTTTGTAAAATCACTGTAGTTTTTTGTTTTCAAACTATGTGCTCACTAGTTTTCTCTATCTGTATTAGATATTAGAATATAAATAATTTGTAAATAATTTAGTATTTAGCTAAAAATAAAGTTAAAATATTTTTTAAGTGTTGGGAACTAGTTTTAATTATATTTATAAATAATTCTATATTAAATGTTTCGAAGCACAAACAAAAAAAACTAGTGTTACAAGTAATTTTAGGTAGGCATCTTAGGATTTCGTCTCCGTTATTGCTGCACTCAATGGATGTCAATAAATTTTGTTTGGTGCTGGAAAAGTTGCGGACAGTGCTTAACACATACAATGTTGTGTACAAAATGTAAAACAACTACAGAAGTAAAAATTGAATTTTTTAAAGAAAGTGAAATCCCGTTTAAAAGAACCAAAACGACTAAAGTAAATTTCCATATAACAGCTTCCGAAGTCGGTGCTAGACATACTGTTTAGAAAAATTTAAGCCAAATTTAGTGAACTAATGAATATCACAAGCTCAAGAGTTGAGTTGAGTTATAACTTGTTTCATAAAAAAAAATCGGTTTACATTTGACGAAGATATCGCGCAACATACATACACTTTTATACGTGGTAGAGCCATGCTGCAGCTATATCAGTAGTATAGTTGTAGCACGAATGGGTCGGCTCGACCAGGAAGGCCCACGCTCTCACAGAATACCAGCGTAAAATAGCAGCTTAACGCTGCTGTGTTTCGTATGGTGAGTGTAGAGAACCGGAGACCCCTTTTACTGGAAACGAGGCATTCTATCTTAATCCTCACGGGTGATAACGCATCTGCATTTTGATTCATAGTTGAGTATAGATGTAGATGTCTATGGGCCACAGCAACTACTTACCATCAGGTGGACTGTATGCACGTTTGTCACCCTTATCCCATAAAAAAAAACAGACGTTATGCACCACTTTGTTTGAAGTCGTCTAAAAATCAAAGAACGCGCCGCAATTATGTGTATAGAGTATGTTAAATCAAGCTCGCTGTTACCAGACATACGTGTTGTCCCGCACTTTCTCTCATCGCTTTGTTCATTTCTTTGTTTATGTAGATGTTAATGACAGCGCGTTGCACTTTCCAGATTGTTCTGATGCATGTTTACTGAACATGCACATATATTGCATTGATAGTTAAACTTCAAATTATCTGTTTTTTTTTTTAATTTATTTATCATTTACTAGCTGAATACAATAGTACAAGTAAAATATAGCATCTGTAAACCACAAAGTTTTGTACATAATGTTAACTCTTACATCGATATTTTCTAAAGCCGAATAAGGAAAAGAAAATATGTTTTTTATTTTTAACACCATAACAATATTTGCCATAATTGCCACGAGATCCGATTATGCTGTTTTTGTTAAACTTGGCATGTTTATGTAATTTCGAAGACTATTTAACAATATAGCACCATGAAGCAGCGCTTATAAAAGCCTGCTTTTAATAGATTTTATATGTATATTGTTTCTACTGAAAAGTATTGATGTCTTACCATTAGACGCTTGTTTCTAAACAAACATCACAATGAGACACGGCTTGACTGACGTTTACGTTTTGAAAGATAAAAAACAGCGATAATTAATGTGTTCTGTTCATCTTTTGAAGAGCTTACGCAATGCAATGTAACAAATTGTTGAGTTCTACATAATGAGGTGTTGGTACAGTTGAACTGGTTTAAACTACATCGACTGTTTTATATGTGAGATGGTGTCCTAATTTCTAAAGTAATTCTAAAGTAAAAAAGTTAAACTGATATATTTTGGACGAAAGATATATTATGTATACTATTCCAAAAACATCGTGTTTTGGAACTGCAACCATTCGTCTACTCTTCGGAAAACCTCCTCTGTGCATTTTTGGGGATGCCTATGTTCAGGAGTGGACCGGTAGTGATGTGATGGTGACAACGATGATGATGATTCTTTTTTTTATAGGATAAGGGTGACAAACGTGCACACAGCCCACCTGATGGTAAGTGGTTGCTGTGGCCCACAGACATCTACATCTATCCTCGATTACGAATCAAAATGCAGATGCGTTGTCACCCGTGAGGACTAAGATGGAATGCCTCGTTTCCATTAAAAAGGGTCTCCGGTTCTCTACACTCACCATACGAAACACAGCAGCGTTAAGCTGCTATTTTACGCTGGTATTCTGTGAGAGCGTGATCCTTCCCCGGTCGAGCCGATCCATTCTTGTTACAACTATACCATTAATATAGCTGCAGCATGGCTCTACCACGTAAACAATTATTTTCTTAATATTATTATAACCTTTATTATAGAGTTTTTATTTAATTACATTTTCAAAATTGATGGTTGATAAAATTATTATATTTTTTAGGATTTTCTTGTAGGTACATTGTCCCATAAATGAATAACAAATCATAGGTCAAGCCGACCCATTCCTGCTACAACCATACATAATATAGTTGCATCGTGGCTCTACCACGTAAAAATACTACTTAAAAGAAAAACCATCAATAAAATATTTAAATGATTTTTTTTCATGGTATTGCCGCTTGAAGGTAGTGTAAGAGAAATAAAAAAGATCTTTTGACCACAATTATTTCTTATTATTTATTTTCACTTATTATATAAGCCGGTACTTAAGAGCCGTGGTAGCTCAGAAGTTTCTAAAATGTTAAATTTTACAGTACGCGAGTAAACCGGGTTCGATCCCCGCCGGCAGCAATGAAATTGTTAATTGCAATTTTAAGTGCTTATTTACTGTGTACTCGGCGGGGAACAAAAACATCGTGAGGAAATCATATAATTACCTAACCGACCTAATAATTGTTATTTTTATAACTGGTGAGTGACAAGGTGACCGTATACTCCATTAAAATGTGTGGACGTTTACTCGTATAAGTTTGTATACGCTCAATTAGCGGCTTATAGAGGAATGTTCGAACAGATGGCGTAGTACAGCAGGATTGCATTATTGGGCTGGTGTTCACTATAACATCTATTTTCATATTAAAATTAATTTTATTTCCATTTATTTTATCTCAAAAGTTGGTAAACTTTTTTTTCCCTGTTGGTCCCTTATGATATATTTAATAAAACATTCAGAGTCTCTTTTTCGAAGCTTTTGTTTCGATTCTTTCATAACCGCTTCCTTTAAATGATAGCCATTTTTATAAAATTTAAGTGACAAACGAACTTACAGTCCACCTGGTGGTAAGTGGCTTCTGCAGCCAGTGGACACCAACTTCAAATAAAGAAGGCTGAGAGACATTACATCTTAGTCCTCAGAGGTGACAACACATCTGTATCCTTCTTTGTCTGAAGTAGGTTGCAGGTGTATGAATACATATTAGTTGAACGTAAAATTAAATATTTACTATATAATAGTTTTCTTTTCTGTGAAACTGCTTAATATTAACTCTATCCTACCAAGTGTGTTCTATCCCTTAGTTACTGGTAGTCAGTTAATTCAACCCGCCGGTCGGTGGCCAGGTGTGTCGCCACCGTAATTGTTTGAGTGATATACGTAAGGGGTGATTACGAGACTGATAAGTTGTTGAAGTAGGCCAGCGAACTGAAATAACAGGAAACCACTAGCCATAGAGAGATATATGACTTGATGCAATCTTGAAAAAGCGTTGTATTTAAAAAAAATGACAACGAACTTACAGCCCACCTGATGGTATGCTACTGCAGTCCGAGTATTTCTTCAGACCGGAACACAGTGGTTACACACTGTTGTTACGCCGCAGAAATAGAGAGAGAGAACAGGAGAACATTGTTACTGGTATACAAATAAGTCTTAATTATAA
This sequence comes from Parnassius orleans, assembly GCA_029286625.1. Taxonomy (NCBI): domain Eukaryota; kingdom Metazoa; phylum Arthropoda; class Insecta; order Lepidoptera; family Papilionidae; genus Parnassius; species Parnassius orleans. The sequence goes on along the minus strand of JAGSMP010000076.1, from coordinate 1,779,572 downwards.
AGGCATTACATATAAGTCCCCAGGAAACAAATATGTATATTAACTAAATAACTTAAATAAATATATTAACTATAGCGAAATTAGCCTAATGGCAGGGTGCGGACCGCGAACTCAAAATGTCGTGGGTTCGAATCTACCATTCGACTACTGTCTTGAACCTCTCCTAACACAAGCATTTTAAGCTTACCAGTAGTGGTTAAAAGGAATATTGATGATGTTATAGCATTCATGTTTGTACCTGGTGTTTACAGAGTGTACATCACTTTTTTTTTAATTAAAACTACTTTTGTTTTTATGTATATATACTGAGAAGCCAATTTTTTTTTAAATTTTGCAAATTTGCTAGTATTTAAAAAAAAAACTTTGGCCTGATGTACACTCTATAAACACCACGAACAAACATAACCTAGAGATGCTAGTTTCCAACTCCACAGAGTTAGTAATTCATTCATGGGATAATGTATACGATATTATAACAAATTCCCAGAAAAAATACAAGGTATACTCTCTATTGCCAAGTTTAAATATTTTATTACAAAACTGTATAAAAAGGGTTATTATAATATAAATTAATACATGGTTGACAATAACCTCTGGGAATGAGGTGGTCGCTCCCAAGCTGTTTCTTAAATATATAAGTTTAATGAGTGGTTTGTACAACCTATTCTATTATATTATATTGTATTGTGCATTTTTATTTCTATTAGACGTCTATGGGTTATAGCATCTATTTACCATCAAGTGATCTGTGTGCTCGTTAGTATATCAAAAAATAAAAATAAAAGTTTTATGTCAGTTGGATCATTCAGTGGCCATCTAGCAATAGTCATTAATATGTCAAGTGAAAGTGAGCATATTGAGTTAGCTATATGCATTATTTAGAAGCTTTTTGCATTTCATGAAGGAAATTATTTCAAGTCGATGTCGTAACAGTTAACGTTTTTTGTAGGGCTCGTAGTGACGGTTAGGGTACCACTCTATTATTTACGTTCATTAAAATTTTTAATTTCATTCATTGTTTCAAAGTTTAGTTTTATTCTAGTTATGTTGATAATTGATTATTAATCATTCATCTAAATGCTGTAAAACTGTATTCTGGTATCAATATCAATTAATGACTAAATTAAAACATATTACGTCATAATTATGAACTAATTTATTTAATATTGTTTATAAAAATAATTATAAATATAAATGATTTTTTATAAAATACATTTATTCTTCACCACAAAACTACAATCTCTTACCGATTTGAATTTATAAATGCCATATTAATTTAAAACCTATCAATAATCGATTATAAAAAAAATTGATTATCAACATCTCTATTTTATACTAAGCCTTGTGCGCATTTTAAAATTTGTTATTATGCAAGATGTTTTAAAACATAATACGTAAACCTATATACGAATGAAAGGTACATTCATATATAAGGGAGAGCTATGTTTAGTAACGGAAGAGAAGTAGGTATGAAAAATGTGTAAGTTAGGTACAGATGAAAATTATTTAAGAATTTTTTTAGAGTTAGACTATGATAACGTTCCTAACACAACGGACCTACATTTGGATAAAAAATTTGAATAGAATAAGTCATTTATTGTGCTAGTTGTAGATTTTAGAGGTTTAACATTATACCATAACCTGACTAGATTAAGGCTTACAATATTATAAAAATCATGCAATTAAAAACATTATGTCATTATTCATTACACCAAATCAACAAACACGGACAATAAATCACAATGTCATACAAAGAAATAAAACCACCATAAATAAAACCACATACAATTTGCAAATCAAAATTTATTTCAATTTAATTTGAATTTTTTGAGTTTTCCGAGGTAAAGTTATTTCTATACGATTGAATACTGTTTCTGATAACGCAATTAACGGAAACTACAGGCTTTTTGTTACATGTTCTAGAAAAAATAATGTCAGCAAATGCCACCGCCGATAAAAAGATTTCTCTGTAACTTTTACAACCAGTCAAAAGAAGCCTTTTTATTGAATTATGATTACTGGTCCAAATATTAAATGTTAATATCTCAAAAGTAGCTTTTTGTAAGTTGGATTCCTTTTGCGTAGCTGGGCCAAATTTAATTATTTTTACTATATGTTGATAAAATTGAAATACCGTGAATGTAATAAATAATCTTTATTGTACAATTTTAACGCGAAGCGGACAGGTTGGGTTTTATTGTCGACTCAAGGTCACGCTACTCATTATAACTAGTTTATCATATTAAATCGCACTAATACGTGAAAAAAGCATAATAATATATATTTAAGAGGAATCACTAAGGAATAAAATTTATACTTTTATTTAGTTTTGCAATACGTACTATTATAAAAAAGGCCAACGAATTTTTTTTATCGTCACCACGTTAGTCTGTGATAAAATCTGAAATGTTTCTAAAATCTGAAATGTTTCTAAAATATAACAAGTGATGAATATACGATGACGAATGTGAAAGTAAAGTCAAAATGAATTTTAAAGTCGAAGGATTTGAAATTTTTTTCATGATCTTAGGAACATGCGGAGTTGGTTCATATCTAATATTATTTTAATTTGTGTGATCATTGTAAATAGCGTATTTAACATTTAAAATAAAGATAAAGATTAAAGTTCAAACAACACAAAAAGAGAAAAATACAAGCAACACAAAAAAGGGATCTTCGATTAAGTAAGGCGACCCTAGCAGCGCCATATGGGCACGTAATGTACCGGTTCGATGCTTCGAGCCTTATGTACACAGCTGGACAATCATCGAGAGATCACTTTCACTGAGTTCTGTTTCAAAAGCACAGTCCGTGAACAAAACGCTAGAATGTACGTATGTAAATATTATGTTACAAGTAAAAATTGTAATGTTTGCCAAGCATGGTAAACTATCACTATTACCAACCTTTTTAAATACACTTTTAAACGTGGTAGAGTCATGCTGCAGCTATATTATTAGTATAGTTGTAGCACGAATGGGTCGGCTCTACCGGGGAGGAATACCGGCGTAGTATAGCATCTTAACGCTGCTGTTTCGTATGGTAAGTGTAGAGAACCTGAGAACCTTTTCGCTGGTAACGAGGCATTTCATCTTAGTCCTCAATCAAAATGCAGATGCGTGGCAACGCATCTGCATTTTGATTCGTAATCGAAGATAGATGTAGATGTCTATGGGGCACAGCAACCACTTACCATCAGGTGGACTGTGTGCTGGTTTGTCACCTTTATCCTATAAAGAAAACGCCGCTGGAAATAGTGTCCTGGGTGGCGGACATCCCTACCAGGCCTAGACCAGCGTGGCAGTGCGTTTACCCTAAAGTGTGGCAACATGACACGTTGGCGGTGCGTTGCGACGCCATAGCGGTGATGTTGTGTAGTTCTACATATAAATCACAGTAACATGGTGATTGCGACGTTACTCGACACAACACACACGCAATTGACAAGGAGACAAGAGAGACGGAGGGATAATACGGCGTGACGCCGGAGCGTCAGCGCAAGTTTTGTTGATTTTTGTTATAAAATAAGAGTGACAAACGATAACACAGTCCACCTGATGGTAAGTTGATACTGTGGCCCATAGACATTTACATCTATTCTCGATTACGAATCAAAATGCAGGTGCGTTGTCACACCAGAGGACTACGATGGAATGTGTCGTTTCCAGTAAAAGGGGGCTCCGCTCCATTCGAAACACAGAAATATTAAATGCTGCTATTTTATGCTGGTATTATAATATAGCTGCAGCATGACTCTCTTACGTATAATATGGATGCGTAGACGTTTGTCTTGTGTTGGGTGTAGCATTGAATGTGTCGAAATTATAGCGTTGTGACGACGCAGCGTACCATGTGGCAAGCGGCTAACGCCCCGTGTGGTAGTACAGAGTTATTCTATATATACCGGAGTACTTCGAAACTTTGATAGCGCGATTCAGGCTTCGCTGCGTTTCGCTTGTTGCGCGACGACAGCGCATCCACAAACCTAACTATCTCGCACAACCCTAACTCGCAACTCAACACACATCATACATCGGCGTGTGCGCTGCACGCTTCGTGCCAAACGCTCTTAGTGAAGCTATATCCTTAGTTTTAGGCTAAGACCATAAGTAATCTAGGTACTGGAAACCTCGGTAGTTGTTTCCAAGCTCGCCCTCGTTCACTTCGGAGCGATTATTTGTACAATCGGCTGAGTTATGCAAAGCAGTGTTAACATGCCGCGGGCTTATGAGAGAATTCCATAAAAGGTATGAAGTACAGTTATTTCGAAAACCGAAAACGCATTCTGATTTGTTTCGCAATCAGTCTTCTGTTGCAACTTTATTTATATTAAGCCATTGATAAATAGATTAAATATTTTTGAATAACTTTCATTTAAGTTTAAAACAATTGCTTAGATGATTTATGTATTTTCCATCAGCAACAAATTAATGATATAGATTTTATCACTTAGTTTGTTTATGATCTGAGCATGATATCAATTTATCATCCACGGAGAAGGTGGATCTTGCGTTTACTAGAATGATGATAAAACATCTCCTATGGTAAACTAGGCTTAAAATACCCGTATTAGTAAACACTACTTGTTAGTCTTTTTTTATATTAGAAGGTAATAAGACCAAGACTGCTAGTACTGTGATCATCAATTCTCTTTTAAGCATGGTGATTACTGCAAATTATCCCTATCCAGTCCTGCAGTGGACTGTTCTCGTAGGCTGTTGATGTTCATAAAATATGATTTTATATTAAAGGTTTTAGGTGACACAAAATATCAATAACTTATTGCTTTGAACCAGGGCGGCATTAAAGACGCTGAACTGAATAACATACATATAAACATAAACACTCACGCCTGTCACCCAGAGGGGTAGGCAGAGACTATGGACTTCCATTTGGCACGATCCTGACACACCTCTCTCGCTCGGCTCGTCGGTTAAGGGTACTCTTAATTTGGCCCATTTTCAATATATCGCCAATTTGGTCGATAAATTTTCGCCTAGGGCGTTCCCTTCCCGACTCTGCCGTTCACCTCTGCCACATAAATTTGCTTTGTCACTCTTTCCTCATTCATTCTTTCTACATGACCAAACCACCGAAGCATTCCTTTCTTAATCCTGGTCACAACATCATCTTGCAAACCACACTCTTCTCTTATCACACAATTTCTCACTCTGTCATTCAGATTCAGAGCTGAATAAATGTCGTAAAATTGTAAATCTCTGAAAGATGACTTTAATATATTTTCTGTAGAGACATACATAAGTGGAAAGAAGGAACTGTATCTGCAACTAGTCTTCGCTGTGCCGGTAACAGTAAGGCTGGTTCTTTGTCGCCCAAAGGCGGTCAGTATTTTTGGCATTAATAATGGACAGTAGTACTTTATGATTATTTTAGTTCTAGTTATTTTATTGTAATAATGTATTTTCATTATGATGTGTAACAAAAACTACTTAAAATCACAAAACAAAAGTATTAAAAAAAACGTGCGTGAGTTTCGTGGAACACTCGGTTGGAACGAAGTTCCTTTCGTAGTATATTATTATTGATAAACGTATTATATTATTGATTAACAAATACAAATAAATGAATTACTATCGTCTATTAAAATGAACCGTCAATTAAAAAAAAAATCATTCATGGCAAGATAAGAAAATGTGGGAGGGATATGGATTTTATTTCATCTCGTTTCCTTATAGCCGCCAAGGCCGGCTACACTACGTCAGAAGGGGTCGTGACGGAAAAATCTTACACTTTTTGCCGTCTAGCCCCCATCCGCCAAATCCGTACCGTACGATAAAGAACTTCGTTCCAAAACACAGAACATAATAAATAGCATAATATTATGAAATGATTTTCGCGCTGTCTGTACATATCGTTTACAAATATGTCGACCACTTTCGATTTCCAAACGCTGCGGCTCAATGATAGTGTCGCGTTTCGATTCAGGCGCCAGCTATACAACTTACGTTACCGGTCCACGCAGAAATTATATGGACTATTTTTGGAAAAGTCGATTAGATTATATTTAGATATATATATTTAGATAACTTTAGATTAATAATAATGATAATTTTATTATAGAATAAGGGTGACAAACAAGTGCACATTCCACCTGATAATAAGTGGATGCTGTGAGCCATAAACCTTAAATCTTTCCTCGATTAAAATAAAATATAGATGCGTTGTCACCCTGAGAACTAAAATAAAGCGATTCGTTACCGGTACTCAACACTCACCATACGAAACAGCAGCATTAAGCTGCTACCATATCATTAAGTGAGCACCCTAATGTAATTAAAAAAAAATAATTTTTTCTATTTTTGAGGTGACAGAGCCATGTTGCTGCTATATTATAGTTCGACCGGGGAAAGTCTCACAGAATACCAGCGTAAAATAGCATCATGGTGGCTGTGTTTCATATGTTGAACGTATAGGCATTTCATTTAAGTTTTCAGTGGCATCTACTTATCAGCAGGTGGACTGATAATTGTATAAAATATATCGAAAAAACGTAAAGCGAATATTATATTTCTTAAACTTGATTAAAAAAATGTATGAAAGGCCGCCTACTGGCGGTTTAAGATAATTCACTACCTTATATTATCCAGTGAGTGTTATAAGGGGCGACAGAGCTAAATTATCTAATAACTTAAAATAATCAATAAATCGACTGCGTCATGTGGTCCCACCATGACGACCAATAATTTTTACCAACCCACATGTTAAAATAGGGCGGGCTAAAAGTTTTATGAATTTTTCTATCAAGAAATTCGTAGAAGCAGCTCGGAGTCAAGAAGATGGCGGCGATATAGTCGTCGGTGCATCGGACTATAAAAGTGAGAGAATAGAGAGTGTACTTAGCCTTGTGCACACACTCGTGCACTATAACCCTGTACTTGCGCAAATGACTATTCTAGTAGTATGTTAGTTATTATGCAAACCAAAGCCGAGTAGAGTAATAAGCATTTATGTTGTATACTAAAAGCTGTGCCCCATTTAACTGGTTTCGTTTCCTCATTAATTTGTATGTTAAACGGTGTGCATTAAAATAAATAGCTACTATATCTTAAAAATGGCAGACATCCGTTATCGTTACGGAGACTCGTCACGATGTATGCAGTAAACGCATGCTGTGAAAGGAAACATCGAATATATGCATGTAGCCAGCGTCGGATTTAACTTTTTGGTACCCAGGGTTTTTATAGCAAATGGTGCCCTAGTTTTTCATTTTATATTGGTTTTTTACTTGAAGTACCTAAAATAGATACAGTTTTTTCAATATATCAATTCTAAATGCATTTAGAATAGCGAGAGATTCATTTCTATTTTGATTTGTTTGACTAGTGACATGCAATTCCATAAAAAAGCATATTGTAATCTTTTACCAGAAGCTTAATAACCGATTCCCTCTCTGCAGTGATGCTCTAGGCTGGTGCCTTGTGTGCCTTATCATAAATCCATCACTGCATGTAGCCAATATATTCGCGCAAGTTTTGCGAGGTATCAAGTATCAACGCTTAAAACATTTAACGATTTGAATATGCATCTTGTGTGTATTTAATTTTTCTTATTATGGGGGTTACTTGCGGTTATTTTCAGAAAGATGCTGCAGCCCATCTCCTGCTTTAGTCTCCCTCTGTCACCTCTCACAAAACTCACGGGATGATATAGGGTAAGTGGATATTTTACCCCGCCACTTCACGGAGACTATGCTCGTTTGTTATTCTTAATTGTATAAAAATAAAATTAAAATAATACTAGTAATGAAATGTATTTCTAGCATGTGTAGTGTATTATTACGTGAATTTAAAGCTGTATGCTCACCATCATGATTACGCGGTTAGTTCTTAGACGTCATATTGTTATGACTGGCTGCTTTTACGCTGACATTTTCCGGGAAAGCAAACAAGAAAAAGAAAAATGTTTTTGTCGGTTATTTAAGTAACAAACGATATAACGATATTTTAACAGTTATGCAAGTTATATATTCAAAATAAAAAACAGACAATATTTGATAGTGTATCTGGTGCACATACATCTCAGATATGGTAAAGTAGGTAAAAAATATTTTGCTTACATTCGCTCAATAAAATATGATGATACCGTTAGCGGTCAGCCACCGCAGAGTCTACTTCGCCGGAGGATGCCTCGTGTAGAGACGAAACACGTGTCGTAATGTCGTCGGTGGTGTGTATTTCCTAGTGCATTGGTGTTGAGAGTAGTGGTGTTGGGATTAGTGGTGACGGGGATAGTGCACGCAATTAGGGGAGGGCGTGAGGTGCTCTCCAAACTGGCTAAGACACTTTTATTTCATTGAGCGGATGTAAGCAAAATAATTTTTACCAACTTTAATATAATGGATTTCCGCAAAGTAACGCCTGATTCTATTAACTATCTCAGATATAGATTTACCCTAGTGCAGGTACCTATTAACATAGACTATTTTTTAGATTAAGAATTTGTTAGAATTGACGTCCAGTTGATTGAATTAAAAAAATAATATTAAATACCTAAATATCTGTGAAATCCGTTAAGAGCTGTGGTAGCTCAGGGGCTAAGCGCTTGCCGTAAATATCATAGTACGCGAACCGATCCGGGTTGGGTTCGATCCCCGCCGGCACCGCTGAAATTGTCAATAGCATTTTAAGTGTTGATTTACCGTGTGCTCTGCAGTTAAGGAAAACATAGTGAGGAAACCTTCATGTGAGAGAAATTAAAAAAAATATTTCGAACACATGTGAAGTCCACCAACAGGCATTGGGGCAGCGCGGTGACAATTTTTTTGACCTAAAAACCCTGACAGATATATGAGGCCTATGTCCAGGAGTGGAACATATATTATAGGCCTTAACTTCTCTTTTGAATTTACCTAAATATCAAGAAAAGCTGTCAAATACATTTAAAGTCAATATATAAACAATTTATGTATCGTATGACTTTTTCCATACATGCTTTCGGCTTCTAACTGCGTATCAGAAGGGCTCACAAACTTAGCATTAAATATCATTGATATTTAAAATTTAAATACGATTTCTTCTCACTACCGAATTCGAGGTTAATCAACATTTATAATTAAACGTAACAATTTTAGCATAAGCATTGGTGTCGGGGATTGAACTGGATTTAACCGCTAACTTATTCAAATTAAAGTGAACGGCGCGGCTCTTTAAAATATGCGTAAGATATGCTATTGATATGCTTTGTGGCATTCCTTGGGGAAGGTTCAGCAGTGGACTTGTGAAGAACTATATTTTTTTTAAATTTAAATAAAAAATACTGACTGCAATGATGATGATGATGACACCTTTATGCGTTGAATACACTGTGTGATGGCAGTATAACCATCACTCCATTTCGTCTCGTATAGGAAATGTTAGAAAAATCGTTGAATTTTTTTATAGAATAAGGGTGACACATTATTGTCACACCTAAAGACTAAGATGGAATGTCTTGTTACCAGTAAAAAGGGTCTCCAGTTTCTCCAGATACCCACGTGACGATATGGGGTAGTGGATATTTTTACACCACACACGGTACAAATAGATATTGGAGAACATAAATTCCGAATTAGTAGGGCATGTTCGCAGTGACAGCACGGCGGGATGGGAACTTTTACAATCTTACTTTCATCGCGCGCCCTCACGACGCGACCCGCCAGCGGATGCGACCCGGCTTTGTTACGACATGGCTTCGAGCAACATGACTCTTCAGTGTCATCACTTAGCATTGAGATTGAGGCAAATTTGTATGGACAACAATAAAGGCTTATGATTTCTTATATTTTTTTATAGGATAAGGGTGACAAACGAGCACACAGTCCACCTGATGGTAAGTGGTAGCTGTGGCCCATAGACATCTACATCTATCCTCGATTTCGAATCAAAATGCAAATGCATTGTCACCATGAGGACTAAGATGGAATGCCTCCTTTCCAGTAAAAAGGGTCTCCGGTCCTCAACACCTCACAGAATACCAGCGTGAAGTAGAAGTTTACTTCTGCATTTCGCCTGGTGAGTGCAAGTGGCCGGGCCCAATTCCCCATCAACATAGTAGCGGAATTAAACGGAAGACTACCCCAGGAGGGTACCAGCATCCCTGGAGAATCCCTCGCTGAGCATCCACGCCCAAGCTACCCTACTTCTTCTGAGCGTGGGTGATCAGGCTGCCCCGCGTATTCTGGGGGGGGCAAATTCCGCTCAAGACGAAACCTGCTCGGGGCAAGCGGAGCAAAAAGACAAAGGCCACCCCTGCCACGCTTTCCGTGAATTTCTGCAATATCAGTGGATTTCATTCAAACCTTACCTTAACGCAGTCTACTACCATCTGGAGACGACAAAGCCGGCCTTGCTCTTTCTAACCGAGACGCAGGTGTCCTCTCCGGGTGATACTTCGTATCTCTCCTACCCGGGGTACAAATTAGAACACTCCTTTGTGCCCCGGGCTGGAGTTTGCGTGTACGTCAGAGAGGACATCTGTTTTCGACGCCTCGGCAGTCTTGAAGTTACCGACCTGTCCATCCTATGGCTGCGCGTAGACAGCGACGACCATCCTCGCGTCTACGGGTGCCTCTATAGGTCCTATAGCGGTAATGCCGACACAGACCGACTCAACGACCACGTCCAAATGACTGCAGACTCCGTGCTACAACAGGTCCCATCCGCAGAGATCGTGATACTCGGTGATTTTAACGCCCACCACGCCGAATGGCTTGGTTCCCGTTTAACCGATCATGCGGGTAGGTCTGTTTATGACTTTGCCTTGGCATATGGTCTGACACAGCTGGTTACTTCGCCTACGCGGATCCCAGATGTGGAGGATCATGTACCTTCCATGTTGCACCTTCTGCTGACCTCTCATCCGGACGGATATCAGGTCTCTGTCGATGCCCCTCTTGGCTCTTCGGACCATTATCTGATCCGGAGTACGGTGCCACTCACGCTCCTATCGCAGTTGCGATCTGCAGCTTGCCGCCGTGTTTGGCACTATAGGTCGGCCGATTGGGACGGGATGCGTTCTTTTTTTGCATCCTACCCTTGGGCGGGTTTGCTTCTAGCCGGATGATCCCAACGTTGTTGCTGATTCTGTCGCTGATGTGGTGCTTCAGGGGATGGAATTATTTATTCCATCATCTGTGGTGCCTATCGGAGGCAGAACTCAGCCATGGTTTGGTCACACCTGTAAAATTGCATCACGCTATAAGCAGGAGTGCTACCGGGCCTGGGCTGAAGCATCAACGTCCCGGGATGTAAACACCAGCACTCTTAAAAAAAGTATAATTCCGCCTCCAGGTCCTTCAAAAGCGTCATTGCCAAGGCAAAGTCAGAGCACATCGGCTAAATTGGCGAGAAACTAGTTCGCCTCCCTTCGGGAACACGTGCATTCTGGTCTCTCGCCAAGGCTGTCCAAGGGAACTTCTGTCAGCCATCTCTGCACAGGGTGGACGACTCACTGGCCCATGACGCAAAGGAGAAAGCCGATCTGCTAGGCTCTCTTTTTGTTTCCAACTCGACTCTCGATGACGGGGGGAACACACCGCCGACCATCCCGCGGTGTGAGTGCTCCATGCAGGAAGTGCTGTTTACACAGCGCTCGGTGCGAAAAGCACTCCTCTCCCTGGACGTCAACAAGTCGAGTAGGCCTGATGGAGTCCCACCTATTGTGCTGAAGACGTGTGCTCCGGAGTTGGCACCGGTTTTAACGCCTCTTTACCGATACTCCTACTCCCTAGGCGTAGTCTCGAACTCATAGAAGACAGCTTTGGTGTACCCGATCCCTAAAAAAGGCGACCGCTCAGATCCGTCCAACTACAGGCCTATCGTTATCACCTCCTTGTTCTCCAAAGTAATGGAAACTATTGTTAACTGCCAGCTCATGCGGTACCTTGAGGATCACCAGCTGATTAGTGACCGCCAGTACGGTTTCCGTCGAGGTCGCTCAGCTGGTGGTCTTCTAGGTTACCTAACTCATAGATGGGCGGAGGCAGTAGAGTCCAAGGGGGTGGCGTTGCCCGTTAGTTTGGACATAGCGAAGGCCTTCGATCGGGTTTGGCACAAAGCGCTTCTTTCGAAGCTCCCTTCCTATGGGCTTCCCGAGAAATTGTGAAATTGGATCACCAGCTTTCTTGAAGATCGGAGCATCAAGGTCGTAGTAGACGGTGCAAGCTCCGATTACAAGCCCATTAACGCTGGTGTTCCACAAGGCTGCGTGCTATCACCAACGCTGTTTCTTCTGCATATCAATGATATGTTGCAAACCGGTTACATTCATTGCTATGCAGACGACAGCACTGGTGATGCTTTATATACCGACCGTGCCAATATTTCTCGGGAAAACGTCGCCGAGTACCGGAACAAACTTGTGTCTGAAGTCGAGACTTTGTTGAACAAAGTCTCAGACTGGAGGCGACTAAATCTAGTCTAGTTCAATCCCCAGAAGACACAAGTTTGCGCGTTTACCGCTAAAAAGAACCCCTTTGTTGTATCTCCCCAGTTTAAAGGCACTCCCCTTGCTGCCTCAGCCTGTATCGGAATCCTCGGTGTCGACATATCGAGTGATGTGCAGTTTCGTGGTCACTTGGAAGAGAAGGCCAAATTGGCCTCTAAAAAGCTTGGCGTGCTCAGCAGAGCGGGACAGTATTTCATGCCGACACACCGCTTGCAACTTTACAAGGCGCAGGTTCGGCTACACATGGAATACTGTTCCCATCTCTGGGCAGGGGCTCCCCAGTGCCAGCTCCTTCCACTTGACCGCATCCAGCGCAGAGCGGCTCGATTCGTTAACGACCGAGTTCTTTCCGATCGGCTGGACTCACTGGCACTGCGTAGAGATGTTGCATCTCTTTGCGTATTCTATCGCATCTATCACGGGGAGTGCTCTGAGGAATTGTTCGGACTAATTCCAGCCGCTCAATTCCGCACATCGCGACAAAACTCGCGATACTATCCATATCATCTGAATGATTGGCGGTCCACCACTGTGCGATTTAGTAGAAGATTTCTTCCTCGCACAACGTCCATGTGGAATCGATTACCACCAGCGATTTTTCCGGACCGATACGTCTTAGGGACCTTCAAGAAAAGAGCCTACTCCTTTTTAAAAGGCCGGCAACGCATCTGCAATTCCCCTGGTGTTGCAGTTGTTCATGGGTGGCGGTAGTCACTTACCATCAGGTGAGCCGCATGCTCGTTTGCCCCCTCTTCTATAAAAACAAAATTACGCTGGTATTCTGTGAGAGCGTGGTCCTTCCCCGGTCGAGCCTACCCATTCGTGCTACAACTATACTAGTAACATAGCTGCAGCATGGCTCTACCATAATATGGCTCAAATATATAAAACTAGCAGGAGAAGATAAAAAGAGTATTTTTTTGCATTTTGAAATCTGCACATCAACCCGCTTGCCAAGCGCGGAAACTCTTACAAATATCTCGTTTACGAGGAAATCTATGGGGAGGGTCCTTGTTCAGCAGTGGACTTTTAATAGGCTGTAATCGTAATTTTTATTAATAAATTACCATTATAGCCTATTAAAATCTGTCAAAAGTAAAAAGTTTAAGTCCTTTCTATATCTGAAATACGGCTTTTTCATTCGAGTCGGATAAGTACAGAATCTTGTGTTAATGTTAAAATTTACTGCAAAATATGTACTCGTATGAAGAAATTTTTGAATCGTATCTGCATAGATGATTAACAAAAATGTGTGTTTTAATTAAAAACGATGTAATTTTAACTCTGCTTGCGTATAGTGAATAATTTCCCACAATTTATTATTACGAACAATGTGAGATTTTACAATGATATACCCACGATAAGCGGATTATAATCGGCAAAACACGTTGATAATATCGCTGTTAGCACTGTAAAGTTATAATGTAAACCTTACTATTTGAATTCGTGTAGTGGTAGTGTAAGAATATCCACTACCCCATATCGTCTCCTGGGTATCGTAAGAGGTGACAGTGGGAAACTGAAACAATAGATGGGCAGCAGCATCTTCCTGATAAAACTGCGGATGCCATCCCGCCTGCCAAGCGTGGCAACTAATGGCACGATCTCCCCTATGAAACAATCTATGGGGAACTCCTATGCAATTGAAAGAAACTAGTTTATGAATTTTATAGCCTTTATTAGCTTATTTTATATTCCCGACGTTTCGAGTATTTTACATCACTCATAGTCACGCCGACAATGAGGTGTATGACGGCCCAATGTCACAGATAACCATGGCTACCTTCAGTTGTAAATTATAAATTTTTGGTCCGATCTATGCAGAAAGAACTTGTTGTGTCTTGAAGTCTTGCAGTGGTATGCTAATGTGTAGTGTTCGCGTAAACATAAGAAATCATTATTGGAAGGCCTTTGTTCAACAGTCAACTTTTAAAAGCTGTAATAGAATTGATTTCTATTTGAAAAACTTGAAAGTTACCACGACTTTGGTGTTGTTTTTTTATAAAACTAAAATGATAAACGTACATACAGTCCACCTGATGGTAAGTGGATACTGCAGTCCATTGACAAGATGCGTTGTCACCTCTGTGAACTAAGAGGGAATGCCTCACACCCTGTAATTATACTGGCTCTTTATACCCTTCCGTGCCGTGGTAACTCAGGGGCTAAGCGCTTGTTGTCAATTTAACAGCACGCGAGCAACCTGGGTTCGATTCCCGCCATCGGCATTCGGATCAGATTATTCTATAGTGATAGAATCATCTGATCGGCGATGAGTATCTCATCTGTCGAAGGATGAACGGGAGCATTGCAAGTGAAACAGCTTCCAATCGATTGTACCGATGTTCTGTTATATATATTATGAGGGAATAAAGAGTCCACCTGTGCTTGTGCATTCAATCGGGCACTATAATCCTGTCCTGCGCAGATGGCTAGTCTCTGAAGGCGGGCCCCCGTGACCGAAATTCGGTCTGGAGGACATTGTTATTATTATAATTATACCTAAGTACTTGTCTATTTGACTGCCTCGTTGGTCTAGTGATCATTAGCGCGACTGTTTATCATGTGGTCCCGGGTTCAAATTCCGGATCGGGGCAAAATCAGTTCGTGGGTTTTTCTGCCAAGAAATTCTCTGTAACAACCCGGAGTCAATGAGTGCACCTGTGCTGTGCACACATCCGTGCACAATAATTTTGTCCCACACAGATAGCTAGTCTCCGTAGAAACTGGACACCGTTACCGAAATTAGTCCTTTTATTATTATTACCGACAGTAGTCATTCGTAAAAACTACTATAAATATTATGTAAAAATTACGTTGATCCTTCACCGCCCATACAGAAAATTGAATGAACCGCAAATCAATATTTGCGTATCCACACGTCATTCCAAACATGGCTACCGAAGGTTCCTCAAAGGTGTCGAGGTCATCTCGAACATTTGACATGCTAACGCCTGTCTGTTGGAGCTTATTGTTTACTGTACGTACATCATATTTACGTGTTTAGACTTTTGATTGCGTTAGTCTGCCCACATGACGGTTTGGTTGGTGTTATGACAGTACTGGAGCTTGTTTAATCATCCTAAAGATAAAAAAAGAAAAAAGAAAATTTAATATGTAGCATATTCAGCGGTACGACACAATGAAATGTGTTGGTAATTACGTTTTACTGAAAAATAAATAGATAATAAAGTCTTTCAGATTTTTTTGTGTTTCAAAGTACAGTTTTGCAAGTGAAACAGTTTATCCTTTTGTGAATATAAATAAATTTGTAATTATTATAATTAATACAATTATAAGAGGGCTGGTTCTTTTTTCGTTCAAAGGCTGAGTATAGCCATTCAGCGGGGAAACACAGTCAGCGTTTTTGGTACGATACCGCGTGGAGTAGGACTGTTTGATAATTAAATTACTAGTTTTAGTGTTTTTTTTTTATTATAGTTTTTAATATTGTATATTATATTATGTAAATAAATTAAAACTAAAAACCTATATTATATACTAACAAATAAAAAAAAATACAATTTCATAATTAAACATTTTTCTCCAAAGTGCCCACCTTACCAGCAAAACACCCAATGCACTCTGCTACCCAGCAAACGGGACTCTGGTGTCCCAATAATGGGGAAAATCTATTTAAATGTCTTTAGTATTAGTAAGCAACGCAATCCATCATAGCCAGGGTACCGGTTCACATTTGGTATAATCTTGACATGCTACATTACAAGATTTAACATTTATTTATTTTATACGCAGAACATGGCTGAAGACGAACGGATTGTATCGACACTCGAAAGGCCCACGCTTTAATAAAATACCTATGTCAAATATCAGCAGAATGCTGCTGTGTTTTGTATGATAAATATATTGAACCGGAGTCCCTTTTTACTGGTAACGAGGCATTCCATTTTAGTCCTCAGGTGTGACAGCGCCTGCATTTTAAGCCTTAATCGAGTTTAGATGTACATGTTTTGGGTTACAGGATCCACTTACCATCAAGTGGACTGTGTGCTTTTGTCATTCCTACATCTTGGAACAATTAGTAAGCTGCGCTGCTACAGTGTGTGTAGACAGATTTTGTTTGACCTTGAAATATTTTATTTGTCAGTCATGCAAGTTTTCCTGAAAATGGAAAACCAGCACAAAAATGGAAATAACAATTAAATTGGTGCCGGCGAGGATCGAACCCTGGTTGCTCGCGTACTGTGAAATTTACGGTTAGCGCTTTACCTCTGAGCTACCACGGCTATCCAGCCTAGCCTAAGCTGATCGTAATAAAATCATACCAGAATTTCAGCATAAAAATGCATTGTGACACCGAGTAGAACAGCTCGAACAATCGACACACGTTCAAAAGTACGAGGCATGCGGAAGTCACCCTTCATCATTTTAAAAGAAAGTTGATGACCCGTTACGAGTACGCTACGCCGCCGCAAGTAGAGACCTTTAAGAGAATATCCGGACGGCGTTTAATTCAAGTATTCCTTACACTAGAGTGAATATTCTTTTAAAGATGTTAAAAATTAATTAGCCAAGATACGCGTAACAAAATAAAATGATGTGTCTTCCCTAGTTAGCAACTCCCGCCCTCCCTCAATCTAACATCATCAAACTATTTAAATAAAACTAGTTTTACGGATTTTATCGCGTATATTAACTTATTTTATATTCCCGACGTTTCGAGTACTTTACAGCACCCATGGTCACGGGGGGGACTGAGATATTTGATGTCCCAATGTCTTAGTTAACCACGGTTACCTCCAGATTAAAAATTATTAATTTTTGTTCCGATCTATGCAGTATGAACTTACAGTATCTTGAAGTCTTGCAGTTGCATGCTTGGGTTGGGATTTAATTTGATTAATTATAGGATCCCAAGCAGATGGTAGCACCCAGCCATCTTCTCTATTGAAATTAGGATGTTTTTTGATTTCAATAGCCTCGCGAATCATCCTTGGAAGGAATCGGTGTTCTTTAGCGAGGATTTGTGGTCTATCAAATCTAATGACGGGGGCGATCCTGTACATGTTCACAGACTGCAGACTTCCCGGAGCGTCGATTCTTCACATCAGCTATGTGTTAATAAAAATTAAAAATAAGTTAATATACGCGATAAAATCCGTAAAACTAGTTTTATTTAAATGTGTAGTGTTCGCGTAAATATAAGAAATCATTATCATCAAACTAGGTAACTTTATCATTCATTCAACACATCATTTTATTTTATTACGTGGATGTTAGCTAATTAAGCTAATTAATTTTTAACATCTTTAATATAATGGATTTCCGGACAGTGACGCCTGATTCTATTGAATGTTTTTTTTTTACAATACAATCTACATATATCTAATCAAATCTCTCTTAGCAAATCTTTAACCGTACCTATGTTTTACTTGGTAAGGTTTCTAAAATATTATTACACTAGCAATCCATTCCGGCTTCGTCTGGGTGGGATTTATTAATGTGACGTCATTTACATTTAAGCTAATCATCAAAGACCATTCATTTTATCAGTTTTTCGATTTTCCAAAATAATCCACAAATTTTTTTTTCGGAAAAAATATAGCCTAGTTCACTCCTGGCCTTCCTTATAACATAAGCTATCTACCAGTGAAAGTCCCGTCAAAATCGGTCCAGCCGTTTCGGAGATTAGCCGGAACAAACAGACAGACAAAAAAAATTAAAATTGTGTTTTTGTTATAAGTACCGTATATACTTTCATATGCAATTAGTAAAAAGCTGTTATTTTGACATTATAAACAGACACTTAAATTTTATTTATTTGTATGTATGTATGTATATATGTATAGATAGATATAGTTTATAATTACAATTTGGCTATTGAGTACTGGACAATCATAAAGATAATTAATTATTTTGTGCAGAGTAACTATGCCTAGAAATATTCTACGATTCTCAAGAGAAACGATGACACATATTCGTATTTTCTCTGCAGCACACTATTTAGGAGTTGATGGTAATGATGATAATTTAAATAAATGTCCCGCTCTCTGCTGAAGAGATCATGTAATCTCTCTTTGCACAGTTGAATTTTGATACGTTGATGGAATTTTTGAGGCCACTTTCAACGGCATTCCATGGTATCTTTATGTTTAAAAGCGTCTGTTGTTGATCTTGTAACTTCTAAACGACCTAATCGATTGATTTCATATTCACACACATATATTTGTTTTGTCGAGAGACGGTTCATAGCTATGTTCGAATCCGATAGGTGGCGCTGTGGTTGAGATATTAATAAGTTTATATTTACACTGTAAAAACGTCTGGAATGACTTCGCAATGAAACTAATGGTGCTAACCACCGGACAGGGCAGGAAAATGTCCGCCAAGCCAGAGTGTATATTTTTTTTAATAGGATAGGCTGACAAACGAGCACACAGTCCACCTGATGGTAAGTGGTTGCTGTGACCCATAGATATACATTTATATATGGGTCATATATACATACATTTTGATTCTTTATTGAGGATAGATATAGATAACATCTATCCTCAATAAAGAATCAAAATGCAGATGCGGTGTCACCCGTGAGGACTAAGATGGAATGCCTCTTTTCCAGTAAAAAGGGTCTTCGGTTCTCTACACTCACCATACGAAACACAGAAATGTTAAGCTGCTATTTTACGCATATATTCTATAGTAAATATATATATGAATTTTCGATATAAATTATACTGTGGTAGTTATAAAATGGGATTAGATCTATGATCCATGAACAGGTGAAAGCAACATGTGTAGCAGTGTCACACGGCTCTTAGAGTGTTACGTTGTTTATTATATGATACGTAGCGATAAAACAAAAAGTATATGTATCAATAAAATGACATTTAATCATTTAAGATACAACATTTTCTGCATTATAGACCGTTATACAATAACAAAACAATGTCGCGACGCAACTGCTCTTCCGGACGTTTCATAAGACGCCAAGGCGTAAGGAATACGCAACAAGTTTTTCTACGCATACAAACGTCATAATTCAACATTTCTTAGGAGGGTACTAATTGAAAGCAGTAGCCGTACAAGGAAGCAGTAGTTACGTTTTTGCCGGGTGTCATTACGCGTAACTGTAAGTGAGGGATTGACGGTGGTAGTACTGACGCTCGGTGTCGATTGCCGCTTTGCTTCAGTGGAATTGTGTGTTTGGTTTGCTTTGTATCAGATAATGCTGGTTAAACATATAAACGCAATAAGTAAAAAAAAAAAAAAATTGAATGTAACCCTCTTAGAAATAAGGGAGGCCTGTGCCTGTGCGTATATAGGCTGTAACTTACTTTTTAACTTAAATGTAATGCGTAACAAGACCTTTATTTATTTATTTATTTATATAATTTGCATGCCACAAGAAATACATCATACATCAAGTGACGCCCCGTAGGTATAGCAATTTATAAGAGGGTAGTTTTTTTTTATAATACTAAATATAAACTACTGCATACTAAATACCAACTAACTTATTTCTTATCATTTACTAGTCTAACATATTTTTTTTTATAAATATTACTTTATGATGATTAGGGATTGGTGATGTTATTAAACGTGTAGTGGCGGTGTCAGAATATCCACTACCCCATATCGTCTCGTGGGTGTCGTAAGAGGTGACAGAGGAATACTGAATAAGGGGATGAGCATCAGCACCTTCCTGATAACTATTTAAAATAATAAAAACTGCAGTAGCCAACTTTGGCATTATCACCTATTGAGGAGGCAAATCTATGGGGAAGCCTATGATTAGCAGTGTTCTTTTTGATTTGTGGGATTGGCTCTAATGGATGGTTGGATGATTATTATTAAATCAATCGTATTATTACACAGCTCCGTTTAGTCGATAACAGTAAATAAAATCGGCGTTAGTCGATGGTTCAAATATATGCGATATTTACAGGCCGCGCGGTCTACGATAAAAAAATGTTTGCTTTGTTGCACATGTATGTTGTATGCAACTAACAATGATGCGCAATTAATAGTTATGCCTCGTTGATTCTCGTGATTCGATTATTTAGACCTACCATCGATTCCAATGAATGAGTGACTGGACAAGTAAACATCGCGGAAGGAGGTCGATTGATGTCATATGTACGAAGTTAGTGCTAATTAAGAACTGAACATTTTTTATTTATTTTTTATACCAATGACTTTGTTGGTATACAAAATAAATAAAAAATGTAATAGTTTTCACTAAGTTAAACCACTGGTGATACAATGAGACCAATGGGTAAGTTCGGGGCTTACGACATATCTTATCACCAAATATACATTAAACCTTGAAAAAAAAAAGAGTGTACAACCAGTGCCTGTTGCTAAGTTGTGACGTATGGATCTTAGACGTGTGGTCCTTCACGTCGTGGCCGTATAAGGAAGCTCAAGGTCGCTAAGCGAGCTACGAATTGTAGAAACTGTACAAGATTGGAATAGATGTTTATGTACAAAATAAAACAAAGTAGCAATTAGTAGTTACCTAATGACTTAAGCACATAATTTTAACAAAGTATCATTCATTAGTGCATTATTTATTTAATTATTATATTATGAAAACATGCAACAACACCAAATCGCCATTAAAAGCAACTACAACTTCATAGTTGTAAATACCGTAAGAAATTAAAAACAATCTTTTCTTAGTTTTGCTTTTGTACCTACCTTTTTGAGAATCAAAAAGAGTGATCGGATGGTAAAATTATTTCTTGATGCATGTAATCCGCTGCACACCTCAGATACATTCACGAACGGTGTTGCGTCATAAACACAGCACACAATAATTGTAGTCGATTATTAATTTTCAGTCGATTGTTTATCAGCGACGAAAAATGAACGACAATCGAGTACGCAATAGCACTTGACACTAGCAATTGTTTATTCATTCGATACTTTTTTATTAATCTCCCATCGCGTATAACGATATTTGATTAAACGCGAGATTGCGACTTCTCTTTTTGTAATGCTTATCTAAATATTTAAGTTTTAGTGAAGAAGTTTTTTCTGGTGGTAGTATTTTTTTTCTGCCAAAATATCCGTCTGGATAGGTACCATACCGTCTTACTTATTACTGCTGCCAAATAGCAGTGCTTGCACTGAAGGGTATAGAGAGCAGGTATAATTACAGGCTAGGAGGGATTCCATTTTAGTCCTCAGTGGTGACATCGCATTTGTTTTGTTCAGCCTTCTTTGTTTGAAATGGGCTACATGTGTTCGTGGATAGCAGTAGCCAGTAACCATAAAGTGGACTTCTCTAGTTCGTTTGTCTCTTTCATTATATAACAAAAAAAACTACTATTGAATTATAAGAAGTCGAAGAATAACAATTCCTCAAGACAAGAGTGACTTTTGCTAAGCTAAGTCAGTGCGCTTCACCATCTTCGGTATCATCACCACTCAACAACATCACAAATGCAACACCATCAGGTATAGTAGTAATTTCCGACTTATATAGTTAAAACAATAATAATACATGAAAATAAAGGAAATGATGTAAAGGAGGCGAGAGAGGTGTGTCAGGATCGTGCCAAATAGAAGTCCGTAGTCTCTGCCTACCCCTCTGTGTGACAGGCGTGAGTGTTTATGTATTAGGTTCTTAATTTCATTGGCGTTTTGTACGGGAGGAATATAAAGTCAATTTTTTTTTGTAAAATATATTTAATTAATCAAAGTATGCACCGTTGTTATCTATGCACTTTTGCCATCTCATAGGTAGTTCATTCATCCCTCTACCAAAAAAACCATGGGGGCGAGAATCAATAAACTCTTTGAAGGCGGTTTGGACTGCCGCATTTTTTTCCTTGTAAGAAGTTGTCCAAATTCCGGAGAAAATGGTAATCTGTTGGAGCATGGTCCGGGGAGTATGGTGGATGTCGCAGACATTCCAATTGTAGCTCATCTAACTTAGTGGTTGTTTGTTGTGCAGTGTGTGGTCTTGCGTTGTCGTGAAGCAGCAGTGGCCTAGAGCGATTGACCAATCTCGGTTGTTTAGCAGCTAGTTCTTCCTTCATGGTTTGCATTTGCTGACAATAGATATCTGCCGTAATCGTTTGGCCAGATTTTAGAAAGCTGTAGTGAACGACACCGGCGCTAGTCCACCAAACACTCACAAGTAACTTTTTCAGAGTCAATTTTCGTTTAGGGCGGGATTTGGCTGGGTCTCCAGGGTTCAGCCATTGCGACGAGCGCTTCCGATTATCGTACAGTATCCACTTTTCATCACAAGTAATGATTCAATTTAAGTCCCTTCATTATTGTGTCGGTTGAGCAAAGTAACACAGCAGTCGACGCGTGTTTGCAAGTTCGATTCACTTGATTCATGAGGTACCCATCGTTCAAGTTTTTTTTACTTTCCCGATTTGCTTCAAGTGGATTAATACAGTTTTATCACTTACCCCGAAGCCTGCAGCTATCTCTGAAGTGCTTTATGATGGATCCGCTTCCACAATAGCCTTTAATTCTACATTTTCCACTTTGGTTTACGGCCGTCCACGGGGTTGGTTCTGAAGGTCGAAATTTCCAGAACGAAAACGTTGAAACCAAAAACGTACCGTGCTTTCTTTAGCAACACCAGCGCCGTACACATCATTAATCCTTCGAGCTGTTTCTGCAGCACTGGTGCCACGGTAGAACTCGTACTCGTAAATATACCGATATTTCATGTTTTCCATTGTGCGGTAATAAGCGACGCCAAAGAATAAAATAATAAGGAAAAAACAAATGAATGACTGTTTTTAAACTCAAATGTACCAGCTAAATGAATTTATAAATTTGAATTTGGAATTCTTAACCAAAGAGGAGATATTTCAGATCAAAGTGGATCAAAGCCTAATATATGTATGTATGACATATATGAATATATTATATATTAATTATCATTAATTAATATATCAAACAATAATATACATATCAATATATACATACAATAATAAAAAAGCATCAATTAATTATACCAAAGGCAACATAGGCCTTATCTAAGCGGATCTTCTTTACAAAGTGTATTGTGTAACTTAAACATGCAAATAAATTGCGCGGGCTCCACTCAGTACTTTCTCCAAAAGGCCTAATTTCTCTTTTTATCGTAACGTGAGCAGCTTCTTAGGAAGCACTTGAATTTTAGTCATGCTCTCTAAGTGAATGACCTAGGTGATTTGTAATACCTACGTTTTACTACACGCTTTACATACTAAAATGTTTGTTTGAAAAGACAGAAGGGAAGTGATTTCGGCGGGAATAATTCAGTGGCAATTTCATATACGTTTATCAACGTTTAGAGACATTCTTGTATGTGGGACTTTACGAAATGATGGTCGATTTAAGTAAGCCATAACTGACTCAGTTTTGCTATTATTTATGCCATATTTTTAATCTTTTTTTTATTGGAAAAACGTTTGTGTCGTTTTACATTGGGATTTAAAATCGCATATTGGAGTTATACTGCCTACTCATAAAATCTAGGTCAATTTAAGAAATACTTAATGGTTGCTCTGTTTCTCTCTCTTTTCACTATATTACAAATAGAAAGAGACATTTATGGAGATAATTAATACTTTAGTAAGCCATAATCAACGATTACGCACGAAAATTGGTTACGAAATTAAGATCGATTTACGTTGGGACAGTAAAAGCCGGCAGTTCATAAGCAAACTTATGTGTAATTAGTTCAGCTTTTATTTAAACTGTTTTCAAGTCAGTCCAACGGTGGAAGGTTAATGCTGACCAGTAAAAGAGCAGGCGCCTGATTAGAAGTCCGTGAAGAGCACACTGAGATCCTCACGTTGTGTCTCCCATGCCAACGGCACCGAAATTGTCTTTTTCTTAATACGGAAGTCAAAAGCTATCTCGGTGGCATTGTGATGTTCGAACAGGCGCTGGTTGACTGACGACTGTTACTCTAACTTATGTAGTTTGTTTTGTTCCTCTTAGTTTGTTGTATTCCTCTTAGGCGACATATAAACAACAGAATACAAGTATTAATAATTTTATATACATTACGATGCTATATTACTATTGATGAGAAATAGATCTGAAACGTGATCTTTTTGCCTTCTGGCCGTATGAGGATGTTAAATATCGCTCAGTGAGCTAAAGAGAGGGCGTAATGGAGATATCCGCAGTAGAACCATTGTAATTGACATATATAAGTAAGTTGAATTGGCAATGGGCCGACCATATAGCTCAAAGAACCGACAACCGATGGGGAGGAAAGGTCCTTGTGCCGGTAAGCGAAGTGTAGGTCGCTCAATACTAGATGGAGTGACGACCTGGTAAGACATGCAGGAAGTCGATGGTGATGTTCTCCTCCTGCTCGTCCCCCTTCTGGGGACAGGAGGTTGATGGGTTTTGAGGTGGCCCTCATTACCCGGGCGTCATCGCGGGGGGCACGGCTCTCCAGGTCTTGGGTGCTGGTGGCTCGGGCCTGTGCTTTGTGGCGTTTCTTGGAAGAGGCCTTTACGCAGCAGTATATTTGTAAGGGTCTATAATGGATATGATGATGATGATATTATGTTCGTATATTATTCTTATTTCGGCTTTATTTTCAGAACAGATTAAGATAATAAAACGTGTTAATGAATCATAAATTCAGAGCCATACATTAAATCATTACATTAAGACACACGACTAAAGCTCACTGGCCGATTTTCCAACACGTCGATGAGGAGCTAAAATAGAGCTATTGTTTATTGTAATTAGTATTATAATTGCTTGAAACGTACAAAGGAATGCAATTGGTGTGCTATCCTTTCCTAACATTCATCGACTGTCTTTGGTGCCCAGTCGCCAAGCGATTCTCAAGGCAAGTCCCCAACTTGTTCGTTCGTTACGCCCACGCTTGTTCGTTCGCTGTGGGCAGGTTGCTAATATCGCAAAAATGTCGTTCGTTCATTTGGAGCAAGGTAACTTAAAATATCGATTACATATCGAAAGAGCTGTTGCTTCACTTTATTTGGATATATGTACATGGATGACAATGTTTTTTTTTAAATTTTCGTGAAGAATAAACAGCTAACTTTTTCAATTCATTCCTTTATGTCTTTAGAGATTTTTTTTAAAATAAATATTTGCAATAGAATCTTGTGAAAATTAAAATTAAAAACTATTGTTCAAATAATATGCTCGTTTTCTATAGTATTACTTCCGTTCGGTACAAATGCATTTTAATATTATATCTCCGATTGATATTACATATTTATTTTGCTTTCTTATCTTATGACATAATTTACTTATGTGTCCTTGGTTTTCTAAATGTTAAAAGTTTTATTTATATTTTTCAATTTTTATACGAGTTTATTTTATGTTCGAACATGTGGTTTCTATAACATTTGTGCTGAGTAGACGCCATTTTAGTTCCTTAATTATTTTGTGTTTATTATATTAATTTATATTTGAAACTAAATAATAAATATATATATTTTATTATATATAATATTAAAAACTTTAATAAAAAAAACTAAAACTAGTAACTTAATTATCAAGCCCATCAGTGACCCTGTGGTAGCAGCGTCGACATGTTTGGGCTCCACGGACTTTCATGTAAGAAAAGTGCTGGTAGGTTTTCACGGCACGGTTCTTTGAACGATGTCATCCGAAGGGCTCTTGTCTCTATAAATGTTCCCTCGGTTTTAGAGCCTTGTGGAATATTTAAAGGCGTTGGCAAGAGACTCGACGGTATGACATTGGTCCCTTGGGAGAGAGGTAAAGCCCTAGTGTGGGATGCTACTTGCGTAGACACTTTGGCGGCCTCTCATCTCAGGGGTACCTCGTTTAGAGCCGAGGCGGCATCAGAGGCAGCTGAACTGAGTAAGTGG
Organism: Parnassius orleans; assembly: GCA_029286625.1. Taxonomy (NCBI): domain Eukaryota; kingdom Metazoa; phylum Arthropoda; class Insecta; order Lepidoptera; family Papilionidae; genus Parnassius; species Parnassius orleans. The sequence continues at coordinate 1,753,323 of JAGSMP010000076.1, read as the reverse complement.
TGCAAATATGAGTCTCTGAGAGATGACTACATATTTGTGCCATTTGCTGTAGAGACTATCGGTTCGTGGGGTCCACGTGCGGTGACGTTCCTAAAGGAACTCCATCCGCGACTGGATGTTGCTGCTGGTGATAAGAGAGCTGGTTCTTTTCTCGCTCAAAGGCCATTATAGCCATTCAGCGGGAAAACGCAGCCAGCGTTCTTGGCACGATACCGCGGGGAGTAGGACTGTATGATAATTAAGTTACTTGTTTTTTTTTTTAAAGTTTTTAATATTGTACCTATATAATAAAATATTGTATATTATGTTATGTAAATATATATATAGCCTTTCTTTTGAATCATTCTGTCTATTGATGAAAACCCCATCAAAATCTGTTAAAAGATTTAAAAGATCTAAGCGTACAGACGGCGGAAAGCGACATTAAGTTTAATTTTTTTTAAGGCCCCCGCACTGCCCTTTGTGGGTGGAATTTCATAAAATCCTTTCTTGGTTATTTTTTACATTTTTAACTGGCCAAGTTTTATACCTATAAGATCTATAGATTAAAAATGTGATTTTTTTTTTAAATTAGCGCCCTCGCATTCCCCCTTGCGGATGGAATTTCGTAAAATCCGTTCTTAGCTGACCTCTATTCGCCGAAAGAAATATTCCTACCAAATTTCAAGTCTCTAGGCGTTATGATTCCAGAGATATCGTGATGAATCTCTTTTATACACAGGCTGTCGCAAAAAGTAGTGTCAAGCGGAAGTCCAGAGATAGAGCATCCTTTGGGGTACCCGAATCACCCTCATGTATGCTCCGTGATTTTTCATAGTTTTCGAGTTATGATTTTTTTTCTGAATTTTTGAGAATTTTATATAATATTATTTTATATAAAGACTTAAAAAAATTAAAAAAAAAGTAGAAGGCTTTTTCGAGATATTTTTTTTGCAACTGAATCTTCATGAGCTTTACTTTTTAAAATAATCAGCTTCGTAACTTTGATGAAAATTATGAAAATCTTGGTGTAAAGTGAAAAATTTACGTTCGGTGTATTATGACTTAAATTTTCAACTTTAAATTAAAAATCTAAACAGGTGACTTGATAGTTCCTAAGTAGGTCTCAAGAATTTTCCAGACTCAACTTTCATAATCATTAAAAAAAAGTAGTACTTAAAGGGTAACTTTAGCTGAACTAGGCCTTCAAATACAGCGAGGTGAAAAATTCTTAAAATTAGCCATCTGATTGCAAAATTTTTTTTTGGCTATTTTATCATTCCCAAAGATAATTAATTTATTAACTAACCAAAAATGACTGCAAGAAAGCTATGATTTAAGCATTTGGATTTTTTTTAATGTTTAATTTAAGTTTAATTAATTTTGCGCGATTCGTTCTTGTGGATCATGGGTTGAAAAAGTGGGCGCAACTCTTTTACCAGCAATAACAATGAAGTCTCTAGGCCTTATGGCTCCAGAGATATCGTGATGAGGGAGTACATAGGTGGAAATCTCTTATATATATATATAATAGATAAAAACATACGCGTCGAATATAAAAGTTCCTCGCTTTAGAACTCGGTTAAAATATATAATATGTACCTATATTGATTAAAGGAACCTCCTTAGCTCATTTCGCACGCACTGCATCTGGAAATACAGCCTTATGAGTCATCCTATCGCCTCGCAGCGAACCGGATTATTTATTGTCAAGTGTTTATTTTGCAAGGTGTTCTTTTAGCGACGTATGAGATATGACGTCACCTGACTGTCTCAAGTGGTTGTGTTTAAAACATTTCAACATTTTACTTTAAAATAAAAATAAAAATAAGATTTTGATAACAAACTCTCACTCACACCTGTCACCCAGAGGGGTAGGCAGAGATAGACTTCCATTTAGTACGATCCTGATACACCTCTTTCGCATATTTACGCATACATGCTCGAAATGGGACGTCGCGTCAGTCAAGAGTACTCTAAATTTGGACGCTTAATAATGGCTTTATATAAAATAAATTGATGCAAATAAGATGAAGTGGAATGATGACGATAAAATACGTAAATATGAGTGATTGAGCTTATTAAAGAACTAATAATAATTTGATTTATAATGCTTGCCCTACGTGGTCAAGTTTTGTTTGCTAGTTTCCGGAAAAGCATAACATGTATACATACATATACATAAACACTAACGCCTGTCACCCAGAGGGGTAGGCAGAGACTATGGACTTCCATTTGGCACGATCCTGACACACCTCTCTCGCCTCCTCCACATCCATATACCTACGCATACACGCTCGTCGGTTAAGGGTACTCTTAATTTGGCCCATTTTCAATATATCGCCAATTTGGTCGATAAATTTTCGCCTAGGGCGTCCCTTCCAGACTCTGCCGTTCACTTCTGCCACAAATTTGCTTTGTCACTCTTTCCTCATTCATTCTTTCTACATGACCAAACCACCGAAGCATTCCTTTCTTAATCCTGGTCACAACATCATCTTGCAGACCACACTCTTCTCTTATCACACAATTTCTCACTCTGTCATTTAGATTCAGCCCTAACATACTCCTTAATGACCGCATTTCTACAGCATTTATTCTACTCTCGTGCTTCTTCTGCCACACCCAACTTTCACTACCATACATTAAAGTAGGGACTAACACAGCATTGTGAATTGCCATACGTGCCTTTTGGGACACATTCTGACTTTCCACAATAGAGTGTAGAGCCCCATTTACTCTATTTCCTGCGTTCACTCGTCGTTCTATATCTTTATCATATCTACCATCCCTGCTATATTATGTAGTGTAATTTACTAAGTTTTCTTTGTTTGAGGTTGGCTGCAGGTCTACGAATACATGGATTGCAGTAGCCACTTAAAGTGTCGTAAAGAGGCGAGAGGGAAACTGGAACAGGAGATGAGAAGCAGTGTCTTCCAAATAACAACTAGAAAATAAAATTCTGCGGCTGCCAAACGGCTTGCCAAGCGTGGCAATAACGACGATTATCCCCCTCATCAGCCAATTTATGGGGAGTCTAATGATCAGCAGTGAATTTTGATAGGCTGTAATAAATGAATTGAAATGATACAAGTTGACATTATCAATTTTAAAAAGGGGACACTCGTCTCTGGTTAGGGTATCGTAGTGGGCATGGGTATCCACTAATTTAATATTTTATTGCATTTGAAAGATCTGTTAATTTTCATATGCCTCCTCTCATTTCTCAGAGGCTTAAACATTTTGCTAACGGTTTGCTTCGTCTTTTGTAATGCGTACGGCTAAGGAGTGGAATAATTTGCCGGCGTCTATCTTTCCGTCCGAATACAATCTGGGCGTCTACAAGGCAAGAGTGAATAGGCTTTTGTTACGCTAAGACGGTGCGATTTAACATCTGGGGCTGCATCACCACTTACCACCAGGTGGGATTGTGGTGAAGCACTGGCTTATAATAATTTAAAAAAAGGAACAATTACGCTGCCGCGCCCTACTGCGTGTTGGCGGATTTCACATATCAATGAAATATTTTGTTTTCTTTACGTTCATTATGATGTTTTCTTTCAACGTCAAGCACGTACCAAAAATCGCACCCCCGTTGTTCGCGTAGTGTGAAATTTACTACGAGCGCTTAGCATCTAAGTTACTACGGATTACGTTAAAATTTTTCCAGCTAGGGATGATTAGATATAGGGCTGACTAGGGATTACAGCACATATGTTATTCGTCTCCGGCCAGTAGCCCCTAGGCTATTTACAGCGTGATATAATCTTAACAAAATTGTCATGTGCCCAATAATTGAGGCCCTTATGATTTAGTGAATTGATTGATTATTTATCTCATCTGTTCTAGTATCTCCTCAATAGCCTTCTATTCAGGTTATTCAACACCAAAACACCAACTAAATAAAGAAGATCTCAAATTTGTCTCTAACTGTATGTGTCAATGTTTAATGTTTACACCCTTATATTATACTGAAAGTGTGTTTTGATAAATCGTTTTCGTCATTACTTGAGATTTTGACGGCTTTGTGGCACAGTGGTTTAGCATTGAGTTGCGGCGCTAAGAGCCGCTGGTTCGAATACCGCACGGAACAAGTATTTGTATGGCCTACAAATAATTGTTACGGGTCTGGATGTTTGTCTTTGTGTAATTTATGTATGTAAACTGCCTCTACGATACAGGGGAATATCTATCGGAAACGTTTATTTAAAAAAAAAATTATAGGTTTGATAATATGTTTTTGTTGATAAAATATTGTTTTTCTATAGTAATTCTTGAGACTATAGACTTATGTTGATAACAGTGACAAATGTCAACAGTTCCACACGGTCCGAGACTCGATTACTCAGTTTTGCACTCGGCATCCGTCATTGCGCACGATACGGTGTTCCTTTGCGCACGGTTATCATAATATAAAGCTGAATGCTCGAGAATCTGTATCATTATTAAATCGAGTGTTGCTATAACACGGTTCGAGAGTTATCAATAAATTCCTTCGTAATGTAAGTATTTACCGCAGTGATAACTTTGTGTTTGCGTAATCAGACGTGTTATTTTGATAGCGATTGTTACTTCGTTGCTTTGTTTACATGTGAGTATTATTTCTTTGTGCGCGATTTTACGCTTGAATAACTCACCGTGTAGTGGCGGTGTATGAATATCCACTACCCCATATCATTCCGTTGGTGTCGTAAGAGGCGACAGAGGGAAACAAATCAGGAGATGGGCAGCAGCGGCTTCCTTATAACGACTAAAAATAAAAAAACTCCGGTTGCCAACCCGCTTACCAAGCGTAGCAACTATGGCAAATATCTATGGGGAAGACCTATGTTCAGCAGTGGACTTTAATAGGCTGTAACCGTAACGGTGTATAACTTTGTTTGTGTGTGATTTATTATACGCGTGTGTAATTTGCTTGTGTGTGGATCATTTAACGTGTTTTTGTTAAATTGTTTAATAATAGATATGAATTGTCTTTTATAGTTTACGTCAGTATATTTAAAGTTGGTATGAAAAACAAAGTCCTAAGTTTGTTTTATCGATTATTTAAAACTAGTGTTAACTAAAACAGTTAAGAAACAAGTCACTTGCTAATTCTTAAAAAAATATCAAAAGTAACATAACTTTTCTTTTCTGTTCTTTTACTTGACTGGGAAATAATGCCTTTAAGTATTAATTCCGCATATGTATTCATTTTGTGGATAAAGTTTAATTAAATAAACTAATTAAACATAACTAAATAGTTACAAATCGCAAGTCTGCGTTTTAAGCGGCATAATTTATATCACGTTATTGTCATCATCTTTTTCCATACATGTTTTCGACTTCTAGCTGCGTATCTTTTTCCATACATGTTTTTGAATTCTACCTGCGTATCTTTTTCCATACATGTTTTCGACTTCTAGCTGCGTATCTTTTTCCATATATGTTTTCGACTTCTGGCTGCGTATCATAATTGATATCACGTTATTTTCATCATCAGTCTGCAACAATCCACTGCTGGATATTTTATAGAATAAATAGACGTTTTTAAGCTAAGTAAGCGCGATTTACCATCTTCGGTTGCATCACCACTCACCATTTGGTGGGGTAGTAGTCAAGCACATAGTATGATGGTAAGTGGATGCTGTGGCCCAAAATGTAGATTCGTCGTTACCCCAGAGGACTATGATAGAATGCCTCGATACCAGTAAAAGGGTCACTCTACTCCACCATACAAAGCAGCATTAAGCTGCTATTTCAAGCTGGTATTCTGTGAGAGCGCTGTTCTCCCCCGGTCGAATTGACTCATTTGTGCTGCAACCGTAACACAGCTGCAGCGTGGCTCTACGACGTAGTTGGAGGCTTTACCTCTCTCAAGACGCGTTACCTAAAATGTGTGATAGGTACTTTAAAATAGTTTTATGTATGTAAACTGCCTTCACGATAGAGGAAAAAATTAAACTGTATGAGTAACACCGGTTAAAGACAAAATAAAAGACAATTTAAGGTGGACAAAAAGTTTCGTGATATTAAATAAAATATCTATTTATCGTTTATACTATTTAAATAAATATTTATTACGTTCATAAAATTTTATTACATAAAGAGGTGCATATCTCTATCTAATAGGCATTCTATCTTAATCCTCAGGGGTGACAACGCTGATTTTTTATTCTTATTCGATAGATATAGAAGTCTATAGGCCACAGCATTCATAAAACAGCTCATTTGACACCTTTATTCCATAAAAACATGGAACACTGTTTATTTTAGTTCATAATTTCTGGTGTTAAAAATGTGATCATCCTCACAGTACTCAATAACGTTAATTAACTATAATCAGTATCTACTTGATACTTTGTTTTAATTTACCTAAATTTAATTGTCCTATTGTCATATTTATTATTCCAGATCTCAACAAGAATAATGTCGTGCAGTAAGGTACCAGACAACAAGAACCGCTGTTGCGAGAAATGCGATAAGGAAGGATGCATCTGTATACTAACAAATGGACAGCCCTGCGTTTGCGTGTGCCTTGATGACAAGAAAAATATTATAAAGTGCAACAATTGTCTATGCTCCGGCCAGAATGAATGCAAATGTAATTGTAGCAAGGCTAATTGCAAATGTATTTCTACGAACGGGGCAGCTTGTATCTGCGTTTGTCTTGATGAAAGTGGTGGTTTTAAGCGCTGCGATGACTGCAGTTGCTATGTTAAAGAGAGGATGGTACTAAAGATGCTGTAACAAAAATGTGACAAAAGGGATGCGTTTGCTACAAACTGAAGGTAAAGAATGCGTTTGCGTGTGCCTTGATGACAAGAAAAATATTATAAAGTGCAACAATTGTCTATGCTCCGGCCAGAATGAATGCAAATGTAATTGTAGCAAGGCTAATTGCAAATGTATTTCTACGAACGGTGCAGCCTGCATATGCGTTTGTCTTGACGAAAGTGGTGGCTTTAAGCGCTGCGATGACTGCAGTTGCTATGTTAAAGAGAGTGATGGTACTAAAGGATGCTGTAACAAAAAATGTGACAAAAAGGGATGCGTTTGCCTACAAACTGAAGGTAAAGAATGCGTTTGCGTGTGCCTTGATGACAAGAAAAATATTATAAAGTGCAACGATTGTCTATGCTCCGGCCAGAATGAATGCAAATGTAATTGTAGCAAGGCTAATTGCAAATGTATTTCTACGAACGGAGCAGCTTGTATCTGCGTTTGTCTTGATAAAAGTGGTGGTTTTAAGCGCTGCGATGACTGCAGTTGCTATGTTAAAGAGAGGATGGTACTAAAGGATGCTGTAACAAAAAATGTGACAAAAAGGGATGCGTTTGCCTACAAACTGAAGGTAAAGAATGCGTTTGCGTGTGCCTTGATGACAAGAAAAATATTATAAAGTGCAACGATTGTCTATGCTCCGGCCAGAATGAATGCAAATGTAAATGTAGCAAGGGTAATTGCAAATGTATTTCTACGAACGGTGCAGCCTGCATATGCGTTTGTCTTGACGAAAGTGGTGGCTTTAAGCGCTGCGATGACTGCAGTTGCTATGTTAAAGAGAGTGATGGTACTAAAGGATGCTGTAACAAAAAATGTGACAAAAAGGGATGCGTTTGCCTACAAACTGAAGGTAAAGAATGCGTTTGCGTGTGCCTTGATGACAAGAAAAATATTATAAAGTGCAACGATTGTCTATGCTCCGGCCAGAATGAATGCAAATGTAAATGTAGCAAGGGTAATTGCAAATGTATTTCTACGAACGGTGCAGCCTGCATATGCGTTTGTCTTGACGAAAGTGGTGGCTTTAAGCGCTGCGATGACTGCAGTTGCATTTATAATCAAAGTGACTCTACTAAAGGATGCTGTAACAAAAAATGTGACAAAAAGGGATGTGTTTGCCTACAAACTGAAGGTAAAGAATGCGTTTGCGTGTGCCTTGATGACAAGAAAAATATTATAAAGTGCAACGATTGTCTATGCTCCGGCCAAAATGAATGCAAATGTAATTGTAGCAAGGGTAATTGCAAATGTATTTCTACGAACGGAGCAGCTTGTATCTGCGTTTGTCTTGATAAAAGTGGTGGCTTTAAGCGCTGCGACGACTGCAAATGTATCTCCGGAGAAAGAATCCCTAAAACTGATGTGTAGAAAGAAAGGATGAAATAGGTGCATCAGAAATGGCATAACACATATCTGTCACAAATTCATGTTATTCGGTTGAGGTATCATCTATATTAAAAATAAATATTGTATACTATTGATTACTTACCTGGTTTTGTAGTTATATGTGGAAATAAACTGCCTACAAATAATATTATAACAATATTTTATTTCTTAGTATTATACAAATTTGAAAGCTATGGAGTAGCGGCGTAAGTGATTCCACTACCCATAACATCCCGTGGGTGTCGCAAGAGACGACTAAGGAAAACTAAAACAGGAGTTGAGTAGCAGCATCTTCCTGATAATATATAATAGCTAAATAATAATTAAAAAGAACTGCGGTTGCCATCCCGCCTGTCAAGTGTGGCAACCATGGCAAATATTGTGAGGATATCTATGAGGGAGGCCCTGTGAGGATTTTATACGTGGTAGAGCCACGCTGCAGCTATATTAGTTGTAGCACGAATGGGTCGGCTCGACCGGGGTAGGGCTTTTTACTGGAAACGAGGCATTTCATTTTAGTCCTCAGGGGTGTAAACGGATCTACATTTTGATTCGCAATCGAGGATAAATGTAGATGTCTATAGGCCACAGTATCCACTTCATCAGTTGGAGTGTGTGCTCGTTTATCACCCTTATTCTATAAAAAGGCCTATGTTCTGCAATGGACTTGTGATAGGCTGTTGTGAATGAATAAATGAAATAAACTCACTTACTTATCATCTAGAAATGATAAGATATTCTAGATATATAGATTAGAAAAGTTATCCATTTTTAACTACAAACTTACCTTCGTTAGTTGTTGGAAGGTCAACTTTTAATTATGTTCAAATATTTAATTTTATTCACAACTGCCTGCTTGCTCTTACTGCTTTAGGTATCATACATATATATGTTTATTAAAATCAATCAAAGAGCTATGCTATTTCAGGAAATTAACGCATGCTTGATTTTTCGTAATCGCGACTAAAGCTTATTTCCTGTGTTCTTGGCGGGTAAGTAAATAATCGTGAAGAGACCTACACAAAATATTTCAAGTCAAAGTCAAAACTTTTTACAATTAAAGCTTCTTTATACCTCGTAAGAACGTCAAAATCTATACCGGTTCCCAAAAACAAGACTTACTCAAATAAGAACCGGTAACATAATCTGGGGTCTTCTTATTTTTTTTAAATGTCATGTAACACTTATAGGAATAAATACAATGTCAAATGTCTATTAGTATGTTTAATTTTTCATAATTAATTTATAACAACCTATCAAAATTCCACTGCTGAACATAAATCCTCATAGCTTGCCTCTTAGATCTAACATTTTCCAAGTTGCACCGTTTAGCAGACGCGTTGACAACCGGTTGTTATAAGGAAGTTGCTGCGGCACCCACAGGATGATATGGGGTAATGAATCCTTACGCCGCCACTACACAGAGAGTGATTTTTATGAATGTCAGTTTTGAAATTTGACAAGGATATTTTAAGTCAGTCAATTCGCATCGGAGCATCTCCAAAACGCTTTCAGAAGAGGCATGTGCACAGCAGTCCCCTGGCGTATCATGGGTTACTGCCACCCTGAACCGTTAGCCAAAAATATCTATAGCCTATCAGGGTTTATCTTTATTTTCAGAATTTTCAATGCTATGATAATTTTTTTATCAAAATTATTTAGTAATATAGCTATTTTTCGGATTTTACGAGTATGTTGAGTTTTACTGGCATCATTTAAACAGTTAAGGCAGAGAGCTAATTTTTCTTTTCCAAAATGTTTCCCCCAAAATCTGCCACCTGGGGATATGACCTGCCCCCTACCCTTGCCACACCACTGGCTGTTACTTTATTTTTTAATATTTAAAATCAATCAAGCAACAAAAAATGAAGAATAATCAACTAGCTGAGCAACTGAGTGAAGCTGGCTGCGAGATAACGAACTTTTTAAGCAAGTAATAACAAAACGACACAGGTGGTCTAGGCTTGTAAGTTGCAACTGATTACAGTAATAAACGGATTTAGACGGTATGCGATACGGTATCACATCGTCGACACCGTCGTACAAAAATAACTTTCAATTTCGTTTATTTTAAAAATTATTCCAAATACGGAACTATCAAACCAAACTGGTTATAACGGCGTAGTAAATTATACGCTCGCTTAATTGAGAGGTCATTATAGGGTTGCGTGCTTGTTTGTCATGCTTACTTCTACAAAAAATATGAAAATTATTTCTTCATTATCATTATTACTGTCCCTCATAAGTACACTACTGTACCTAAGCCTCTTTGATTGATAGCCACTTAGCACGGTCTGATTCATCTTCATACACTTTCGACACATCGACTTCATGTATTTCTCCTTAGGTTGTCACTTGTCACTTCACCTAGTGATGCAGCCATTCTTTCCTTTTAAAATGATTCGTTCGTTACGATTCTGATCCATTAGTTCATTGATTCTATCATACAGAAAACTCCCGAGTATAACCCTCTCTTAAATGCTATTGAAAAGTTTCTTTTAAATCGTTTGTTTGTACAGAGTTGTTCAATCATGTATACAATAATGACTAAATATATTGTTGAGTTGATTTTATTATAATTTTGCTATAGTGGAGCAAGTATATATAAACATTTTTATTTTGGTATCTATGGTAACGCAATAATATTAATATATATTATTAATTGCAAATTATCAAAATCATAGTATTTTTACTATAATTTTGCTGAAATAATTTCTCAGAGTAAATTAAGTGGGAAGCAAAATCAGGAAGCAGGAAGTATTAAACTAACGTAGGCTGAATGATGGTAACACTTAGGTTTATTTCGATTTCAAATGTTTTTAGATTCCAATTGAAATTTTAATAAATCAAAATGAAGTCGTGCTAACCATTCCCGCTTTCTCTCTTCACTGAAGTCGTAGTCATTGATTTCGTTTGTTAGATGTTGTAGATTAGTTATGGCATCTCATTTCTCTGCGTCGTAACTCACATTGACCGTGACAGGCTCTGCATGAGTTGTCAATGTGACAGCGAGAAGGTGGGCAGGCTTCTTGGGTGGTACATTCTACGCGGCGCTAATATTACTTATTATTTTTGGTTAAATCACAAAAATATTTGTAATGAACAACATAACTTTTGCTATAATTTACAAACATAGCTTCACTCCTATAATCCCCGAAAGGATAGTCTAAAGAGCAGCAAGCTACTCGGAACACGTTCAACCAAAAAATATGGATTAAGATGGAAAATTGTTAAAAAAGTGCAAAATTACAAAACCAATATCGCATCAATATAGTCGCATTTATCATATACTAGGCAAGTAACACAGTTGGGACATTCGTTATTGTTATAAATTTAATATAAACATGGGACCCATAAATTCTGTACCAACATGGGACTCATATCGTTATGATTTCTTTTATAATTTTTATCAATTATCAATTTACAATCTATTTTGTCGTTCTCATTAAAAGTTAGATAATTTGTTATTGTTTCCGAAATCGACTATGGAAAATGTAGAATTATCTTATGGCTTCCGATTCATATTGATATAACCATATCGTTTGAACCAAACATAAAATACCTAGACCGACCGACTTGAATATATTCGAAGTCAATTAAATACGCATTATTAAGGATAACTCAAAAACTACTAATCAGATCTTGATCTAATTTGTATGGGACCACATGAGAACCACCAGCTTTCTAATAAAAAAAGAATCATTAAAATCGGTTCACCTAGAAAATAGTACTGAGGCAACACACATTAAAAAAACAGTCGAATTGAGAACCTCATCCTGTTTTTGAAGTCGGTTGAAAATGACGACTGATGATGATGATGATGAACAAAAAAACATGTACATTTATGTGACAGTTAAACTAAATACAACTTTATATTTTTTTTTTAAATAATTAAGTAAATAAAAATATTATAAATTAAACTGACATCAATAAAAGCTAATTTGAGTTTTACGAAATTAATTGTGCACACATATCCGGCAAAAAACGAGTTTTTTTTAAAAATATAAATAAGTTTTACTAGCGATGGTATTATTGTCAACAGTGTTGCTGATAGAAATAGGTACCCAGAGAGAATCATAGGTAGAAAAGAATACAATTGCACAATCAGAATAAAATTCATTTCAGATTAACAAAGGTGATTTGATGCACTGACTGTACCTAGTACCCCTAAAATATCCTGAAAATGTGTGGTACAAATCTCTTCTCAAATGTGAAAGTAGTTAAGTAAGTAAACAGTTTGCTTGTCTGGGGTATTGGTGCTTTATGCTTCAGATGTCATCGTCATGTATTTCTTAGGAAGATCATAACATAATTTAGATCCCTGCCGTGGTAAATCAGCGTTAGTAGTGAGTAAAGTACAAAATGTAAAGCAAGCTAGACCATCGGGAGCCATGATGACATATCTCCTATCTCGATTAAGCTGTCGTGTCGTGTAGCTGCCACAGAGATGGTCTTACAAAGGAAATGTAATGATGATATTTGTGAACGTAGTCTGGTAAGTATGCTATTTAGGGCCATCTAATTCAAATCGTCACGGTCCGAATGGCAACAAAGTCAGAGATCGGGGATAGGCGAAACGGTGTGCTTCGCGAATAAAACGGGAGGAAGTCGTATACTGTTTTATCACATTGGTAAATCACGATGGTAATAATTTTACGTATGTATGTGTGAGACGTATTCATTCTGAAGTTAGTAAACTAAAGCGTCAGTGTTTGAATAAAACATATTAATATAATGTTTATTTGCACACAAACATATATTTTAAAAATATAAATATAAAACCGGTTGACACATTCGTCAATCATTCAATCAATATATTCGTATATCAGTTCACCACGCATACTCATAATCTTTTTTTATTTAGAAGCCCTGACATGATTGTAATGTAATAATGAAAAATTATATTTTGACATTTTATCAATTTATTTATTCAATTATTTAATTAAAATTATTATAATATTTAATAATTAAATCACACACACACACACACACACACACACACACACACACACACACACACACACACACACACACACACATATATATATACTTCAGGGTGGTTCCTTATATATTTGAAGAAAAATACGCCATGGAGCTTTTAATCTAAGTATTTCGACTCATTTTAGCTTGTAATATTCCTTAGTCCACTCAATAGAGTCTAAAACTCACACTAGTGTCAGAACTAATAAGAATAAAATCATTTCCATATTATACGTTTCATATGTCGACCTTTAATTCAACTAACTATGTCTTAGCACTTTATTTTATTTTATCCTTTTTTTTCTTGGAAGTCGGCCTTCATTTGTTATTAAATGTCTATTTTTTTTGTACAGTATTTAGTTGTTCGAATATTCTTACAAAATTTTTAATACTGTTTGGCATTTCTGAATAAGATTAGAAATTAAACACTGCTTTCGTACTTCGTTTTTTTTAAAATTATTTTAGATGCTAAAATTAAAAAATTGACTGCGCCATTAGCCGCGGGTAATGGCGCAGTCAATTTTTTAAAATAATTGTCTCGGGTCAGGGTATTTTTTCACTCGGGTCAAGCAATTTTTTTTAAAACTGAAGTGGCAAACTAAATTACTGTCCACCTGAAGGTAAGTGGCTACTGCAGTTCATGGACACCTGCAGCCAATTTCATACAAAAAAGGCCACCGACGCATTGTCGCCCCTGTTATGGGATTCCTCGATTAACGATGGAGATCTAAGAAAATACTCTTGAAAATATTTAGTATCAATTTATTCAAAGACGCAATACGTATAAAATATAACTTCTTATCGGTGCCCGGCATGCGTTACAATGCCTTTTTTGTCAGAAGCATTAATGGGCGCGCGCACAACTATTTACCAAAGTTTCATTGTAGTCGGATAAATGGACTAACGCATACTGAATGAATAAACAAATAAACAAACATTCAATACTTGGTCAGAAGCCTTCGCGGGCACGAGCAAAAGAACTCACAATTGTTTTATCTTTATCGGATGAATGGTATAGGAACTCATACGGGACAAAGAAAACTTTATTTTTTTATAATACTAGGTTGATCAATAAGTTTTCAGAATAGGACACTTATCAATGAGTTATAAACGCGGTGGAACCGCTTGCAATGATGACACTCGCTTCGGGCGGCCAATAACAGCCGCTACGCAAGAATACGTTAAAAAAAGTCGGAGAAATCGTTAAGGTAAGGACGTGTGACCATCCGTTGTTTAGCTGGTATTCGTTTGGGTTAATTCAGTTTATTTTAACTCATACCTTAAAATTCAAAAAGGTGATCGCGTGCTGGGTTCCCCGAATGTTAACAGACGTCCAAAAGAAAGCAAGAGTTGACCTTTCAATCTTTAATTTAGCAATAATTGAAGAATATCCAGATTCTTTTTGCGCTCGTTTCATAACCGTAGATAAAACTTGGGTACATCATTTTGACCCGGAGACGAAATACCTAAACGAGCTGTGGAAAAGACCTTCTTTCCTGACAGCCAAGAGGTCTAGATCTGCTGGAAAAATAATGGCCTCTATCTTCTGGGATGCGGAAGGTATAATAATGATCGACTATTTAAGTAAACGAGAGAATAGCCGGAGATTATTACGCATCATTAATCAAAAACCTACGCGAAAAACTAAAGAAAAAACGTCGAGGAAAATTGCGTAAAGGAGTGATTTCCGAACCGCTGGGTTTCAGTTAATGCAGCACCCACCATATTCTCCAGACCTAGCCCCGAGTGATTTTCACCTTTTTACTCGCCTGAAAAAGCCCTTGCATGGTATAAAATTTGACGGCGACGATGAGGTGATATGTGCTGTGGAGGCCTTTTCCGAGTTCCAAGGGAATTAACCGATTTGCAAAACGCTATTCAGGGTGTATTAGCTTAAAAGGCGATTACGTTGAAAAATAAATATATTTTACATATACTTATCCTAGAGTTTGATTGCGTTTCCAAAAACTTATTGATCAACCTAATAGATATAGATGACACTCCCTTCTACGATGCCCTGTCTTCAATTACAAAATAAGAATAGTGTATCCGAGAAATAAAATATATAACAAAAATACTTCGTTTTATGGTAAAATTGGAATTAAATTAAGTTAATTATTTCTTATATTTATGAGAATTAAATGAAACTAATTTTCCAGATTTTTTTCACGTTTATTTCTAAGATTTTTTATTCCCGACGTTTCGTCAATTATTTAATAATATATAATGCATTAATTTGTAATTTTTATTTGAAAAAATAATTGGAACGCACTTGTATGATTTAGCTCGTTATTCCTTAAGAGCACGTTTCGAACATTCCAGATCGGTTGGTTCCCGCGCTTAATTCGTGTTTGTGTCGCCATTAAATGCTTAACGATGTGACATCTACTGTTATTACGATGTTAACTGTTGGTATATGTTGTTTTTGTATCTGATTATGTGAGTTATTGTTAATTGGAGCGTTTTAGCAAACTTGACTTTTATGAATGTTCTTTGTTGTGGGTGTTTAGACGACAAAGTAGCGTTCTATGGACCTAAAAACATTTGCATTAGAATTGCAAATTTTGTATATAAAATAGTGTTGTAATGTAAAGTGTATCTATTGACCAAGTCCCGTGCGAGTAAGAAATAACATAAATAAGTCGGAGAGATAGCAGGAGCATCTTTTCGAACCTAATTTATAATAATGCGTTGGAATAGTAATAATCTTCCGAGCTAATTTCATTTACAGGGAGGCAGTGACAGGCTGCCATGTAGGGCTCCGGGATTCTATAGAGCTCCGAAAACCGCAGCATTCAAGTGTTTTTTTTTTACTAAAAGTACACTTTTGTCTTTACAGTAAAAATGAGGAGACATCTAAGTAGGACAACTTTTATTTCTAACTTGAGTTTGAGGGCCCCGAAATTTATACCGTTTAGGGTTAGGGCCTCCACTTGGGGACCATATGGTTCAGTTCAGTTCTTATATGCACAACTGAACATAACGTATAAAATTAACTAAAATAAAGGTTCAATGAAATTAGAAATAAAATTATTTGGAATAATATATAAGTCTTTAGGCAGCCTCGTCTGCACGGATTGGATGATTTTAAACTAATATTCAACTTTGCTTAGGTACATACATATTTCTTTTGCACTCCAAACTTGTGAATGATGATATCAGAAGTAACGTCTACTGAAGTAAACGTGTAGTGGAGTGGTGACCACGATATACTCACGTTTCGGTGATTGTGAACCCGAAAACTGATCTATGTAGAGCGTTTTGGTAGAGACCTATGTATAGCAGTTGACTGCCGCAGGTTGATGATAATGATAACGATGATGTAACTGATTAAGTTATTACCTGAAAACAAAAGAAAGCAAACTTATATTTAATATGATGAAATATTAATTTCCGTTAAGATGTTGTTGACTTTTGGATTACAATAAAATTAAAAATACACACACCTCTCATTAAACCGATTCCCGATTCCTATATTTAAGAAACGTTTCGTTCTTTATTACAAATTGTTATGATAATATAAAAAATTGTTTTCATTAAATAAATATAATAATTTAGGAATAGCATGAAACAAACGTTTTTATCCGACTTCCGTATATACTTTCATATGCAATTAGAGAAAAGCTGTTATTTTGACATTACAAACAGAAACTCCAATTTTATTTGTAATGTCAAATTTAAAAAAAAAAGATTAATTTTGTATAGATGTATAGATTATTTGTTCGGCAATTGGGAAGAATTGAAATGAAACAACTTTTATCTGTTCGCAAGTTGTTGGACCAGTGGTGTTTATAAAAATGTGTTCGTTGTGCACTTTTTGCTGTTTAGAACTGGTTGCAAAGGAAAACGAAACTAATTTCTTAAGTAATCAGTCAATACGTAAATCCCATTATTTTAGAATGACTTTTTAAGAATGAGCAAGTAGGCATTTAAAAAATTCGCCGTTTTCATTATTACCCTATATTGTTCCGTGGATGTCATAAGAGGCAACAGAGGAAAGTGAAACAGAAGATGGGCAGGAGGCTTCAAATAATAAAACACATTCGGTTGTCAACCCGGCTGCCAAGCGTGGTATCTATAGCAACATTAGGTAATCTATGAAAAAGGCCCATGTTCAGCTGTGGACTTGTGATAGGCTGTAATGAATGAATCTTTAGATGGTTTTTCCACCATCAGTCAGTAGTCCGGACATTGTCTTTACTTAGCTTTGAAGACCAATTAGAATATACTCCCACAAATTCCATCAAAAGTACTGTGAAATACTGTGAAATTTACGGTAAGCGCTAAACCCATGAGCTACCACGGTTTCGAACACCCCGAGTTCGACGCCATCCTAGCACCAATGAAGTCGTTAATTTTAAGTACCGATTTCTCTTCACCTTGACCAGAAGAAACTCTTCACCACCGAGCACGTGTCATTGTGAGGTAACGGACACTTCATCCTTTCCGACAAATATGCGTAAGATTCTTGCTTTGCTCACCAGTGGAAAAAAGCTTTAGCTTTACTTATATCCACGGGAATCCATGGTACGTATCTTAATGTGAACAATTATGATTAAACGCAATATGAGCTGGGATGCGCGCGTACTGTACTGTTCATATATTGGGCGCTGGCATAAAAACAGCGTTGTAGGCAACTGCAACAAGCAGAAAAACAAGCTGAGCTAGAGCTCATTTATTACAACAGTATGTAATTCTGATTATTTCTGTGTATATTACTCATTGTAACTTTATTGGTGGTAATGAATAAATGTTTATTATTATTATTATATTTTACTTTAAATTCAAATTCATCTTTCTATTAGGCCTAACTGTAATCGCTCACAATATCATATACAGGCAGTTAGAGGTACAATAACAACAAATCATAAGCTATCGCAGACCTCACGTTCTGCAATATAAAAGGATGTCGAAAGCATATAGTGACATAGTTGCAGCCACGAAGCCGCAGTGGATTGATGTTACCGCACATCGTAATAGCTGAAACCACTATAAAGCTGTCAATCGCGTCCCAATCCCAGTCGTCGCCTGCGTGTAATGGCGACGGTTGGGACGCGTCCGTTACTTTGTGACACCGTATGGCGCATGTCATAGGAAATTAGCATAGTTGACACAATTTATAAACTCAGTTTTATATTGATAAACTATTATAAAAGTTGAAAGCAGCGTGATCAGTTATAGGTGTCCATAATATTTACTATATGTAATAATAATAATAATAACCAAATGAGAATACTTTATAAATATCCCAAATAATAATAATATGTGGTCCAGACCGAATTTCTGTCACGGCGGCTAGTCTCAACGGAGACTGGCTCTATCTATGCAAGAAAGGATTACAGTGCTCGATTGTATGCGCAAGCAAAAGAGCACTTTCTATTCCTCACTCTCATAGGACTATGAGAGTAAGGGAGTAGAGAGTGCTCTTCCGTACCGTCACATCGGACGATGGGATGGTAATCCGACACGGCCGTAGAGATGTCAGGCGCAGGACCAACGCCTTACGTGTTTTCCGGGGCAAGGGAGTAAAACACCATCAACTTCCAGACTCCCTCCCTCTTCTTCCTCCAAGTATCATCGTAAAGCACGGCCCTGAGGCACCTGCATCCATCGAATTCCTGTTGATGTTCTGTAATCGGATTTAATTATAAAACAATAACAATCAACAAAAAAAGTCTTGCTCAGAGGTGAAGTAAATTAAAACCATTAAAAATAATTAAACTAAATGCTATAATGCTAAATGCTTAATTATTATTACTTAAATTTTCTGCTCGGTTGGTCTTGTGGTCGCAAGCGAGACTTCTAATCACGTGGACTCAGTTTCAAATCCCGGGCTTGGCCAAACGTTATTGGGTTTTTCTATAAAGAAATTTTCAGTAGCATCCCGGAGGTAGAAAGTTTGCTGTGTTGCACCCTCGTGCTTTGGAAAGCACGAAAAGCCATTTGTTCTGCATCTAACCTCCTTCGGTCGTATTGGTTTGCCGTCCTAACTATAAGGTATAACTAATAACAACATTTGTGTACTCCCCCATGCACTCCAACAATCCTTTACTGCAACTCCGCCGTGCCGAAATTCAGTCTGGAGGACGTTATTATTATTATTACATATAGGTAGGTAAATTTTTTAATACGGAAGACTAAATACGTCGAGTCGAAACAAATTAACTGTTTAACACAATAATACAATCAATACACAATAATAGTATTATATTTCATTACGTCCTGTTCCTTTTTCAACGTTAATAATAAAGTAAATTAAAAATTAAAGATAGTAAAAAAGTAAAGCAAGAAAAGTAAGTAATGGCACACGAGTAAAGAGTACGTTTTCTTTACTCATGTGGTAATGGGGAGATAAAAATAAATGTCAACGCTACCACTTGTGCTTTACACAGTCCGCTCATCGAGCGACGATCGTTTTACTTAAGTTGAGAGTCAGAATTCAGAACGCAAGCTAAGCAAACTGTTGCAACACAGGCGATGCGATTAACACCGATAGCCGTTATTTGCTAAACATTACTCATCAAACTGCGTAATTACTAGAAGGTGCAACTGTTTGTTATACTGGTGTTGTTTATGCGTGAACTGATACTAGGTAATAGTGGTTGGTTTATAATAATCTACTATGGAGGCAGTGTAAATATTATATGAAAATTTTATGGAGTGCCTTATCAAACATTTTAAATTTTTTTAACCGAACAGAAAAGACCATCAATTTGACTGTATTTTTAAACTATATTAACGCAATCATTTTGAAGGTCGGTTGAACGATTTTGCTGTTATATTTATCTCAGGAATTATAAAACTTGCTTAATGTTACAAAATATTTTGTTATTTTGCATATAAGTAATGTTTAAATTATAAATGTATATAATGTATACATACATTTAATGAAAAGCTTATGCCAAAAGGATTGATGGACGTTACAAGAACAATACTAATAACAACTGTATAAATATACTAAATATAATATAGTAAATTTGTTATACATATATAATTGTATATTTATATAAGTAGATAGTGGCTGTGTTTCATCCCGTGCAGCAGTGGTCTATCTTAATAAACTTTAAATAAATCCTAACAGTGCATAAATCAAAACCATAAACATACAATAAAACACGAGACTAGACTAGACTCTACATAACTTGTGTTCTAATTGTTGAGCATCAGCCCGTAAAGGTCCACTGTTGAACATGGCCTCTTTGGTTGTAGGATGTTACGATTTAAAAACCTATCAGAAATGGGATAACTGAACACAGCCGTGGGATGTATATAGGCTGTTTTGCTTTAAAACCTCTCAGAAATGGGAAGCGACCTGAACCCAGCCACGAGATTTATACAGGTTGTTATGCTTTAATAACCTCTCAGAAATTGGAAGAAGCCTGAACCCAAACCATGGGATGTATATTGGATGTTTTGTTTAAAAACCTCTCAGAAATGGAAAGATCCCTGAACCCAAACCGTGGGATATATATTGGATGTTTTGCTTTAAAAACCTCTCAGAAATGGGAAGGGCCCTGAACCCAAACCGTGGGATATATATTGGATGTTTTGCTTTAAAAACTCTCAGAAATGGAAAGGGCCCTGAACCCAAACCGTGAGATGTATATTGGATGTTTTGTTTAAAAACCTCTCAGAAATGGGAATATCCCTGAACCCAAACCGTGGGATATAAATTGGATATTTTGCTTTAAAAACCTCTCAGAAATGGGAAGGGCCCTGAACCCAACCGTGTTTTTTTCTCGAACCAGTGGTAATTAAACAAAAGAGTGAATTTCAATAAGTATTATTTATAATCTATATTAAATAAAAAAGTTTCTGTTTCTGTTTCTGTTCTGTGGATGTATACAGATTGTTTTGCTTTAAAAGCTCTCAAAAATGGGAAGACACTTGAACCCAACCGTAAGATAAAGGTGTTTTGCTTTAAAAACCTCTCAGAAATGGGAAAGGCCCTGAACCCAAACCGAGAGATGTATATTGCATGTTTTGTTTAAAAACCTCTCAGAAATTGAAAGATCCCTGAACCCAAACCGTGGGATATACATTGAGTGTTTTGCTTTAAAAACCTCTCAGAAATGGGAAGGGCCCTGAACCCAAACCGTGGGATATATATTGGATGTTTTGCTTTAAAAACCTCTCAGAAATGGGAAGGGCCCTGAATCCAAACCGTGAGATCTATATTGGATGTTTTGTTTAAAACTGTCTCAAAAATGGGAAGAGCCCTGAACCCAAACCGTGGGATATATATTGGATGTTTTGCTTTAAAAACCTCTCAGAAATGGGAAGGGCCCTGAACGCAAACCGTGAGATGTATATTGGACGTTTTGTTGAAAAACGTCTCAGAAATGGGAAGAGCCTGAACCCAAACCGTGATATGTATATTGGATGTTTTGTTTAAAACGTCTCAGAAATGGGAAGCCCTGAACCCAAACCGTGGGTTAACGATATCATACGCCGGTCCCTTGCCACCGTCAACGTGCTAAGTCTACTTGAGCCGTCTGGTATCGCAAGAGACGATGGCAAGAGACCGGACGGTATGAGTTTGATTCCATGGAAGATGAGCCGGGTGCTGGTATGGGATGCAACCTGTTCAGACACGCTGGCCTTCTCATCTACATGGAACCAACAACAGAGCTGGTGCGGCTTGTGAAGCGGCTGAAAAGCTAAAGCATGCAAATGCAGGGTCTAGGCTCCGAATATGTTTTGTCCTATTCGGTGTCGAGACCCTTGGTCCGTGGTCCTAGCGCTATAAGGCTTTTGAAATAGCAAAAGGTTAGTCGACGTCACAGGAGACCGAAGAGCTGGCAGCTACCTCGGACAATGAATTAGTCTAACTATTCAAAGGGAACGCTGCCAGTATCTTCGGAACCTTGCCTAAAGGGCCTCTTTTAATAATATATTTTATTTATTATAATATATTTTTTAAGGTTTTAGTTTTAGGTTCATTGTTCTAGTATATATTTTGTTTTAATATTGTATATTATAAAATATTGTATATTATGTTATGTTAATTAATTATTTATAACAACTGTGGGATATATATTGGATGTTTTGCTTTAAAAACCTCTCAGAAATGGGAAGGGCCCTGAACGCAAACCGTGAGAGGTATATTGGACGTTTTGTTGAAAAACGTCTCAGAAATAGGAAGAGCCCTGAACCCAAACCGTGGGATATATATTGGATGTTTTGCTTTAAAAACTTCTCAGAAATGGGAAGACACCTGAACCCAAACCGTTAGAAGTACATATATAGGGATTTGCCTTAATCGTCACGCTTGGCAAGCGGATCGACGATCGCAGCACTAGACGTCTCGCAACTTCGACGCTGCTGCCTGTCACGTCTGGTGTAATTAAGATGGTTATACTGCCATCTATTGAAAGCCAAAACAATTCTCTGGCATTTCCCATAGTCGCCTCTTACGACACGCAAAGATGCAATAAGGTGACGGATTGTCTTACGCCACCATCTCACAGCATCTTTAAATCTGTACCGATTTGATATTGTTTTTCGTTTCTTAGGAGCAAATTTATTTGGGTGAATTTCCACTTAGTTACATCGCTTGAAGATTTAAAGTGTCCCAAACAGGTTAATCAAACAAATAATACGCAACGAACTTTAAGGTTAAAGTTCATTGTATGTATTAACCTGTTACGGATACTTTAAAAGTTTAGATCTTCAAACGACCTTGCGACAAAACAACGCGACCTTGATGTTGAAAAAAAAATAAAAATAAACTTTATTTACCTAATACATAGTTAAAAGTTAAAGTTACAGCCTATATACGTCCCACTGCTGGGCACAGGCCTTCTCTCATTTCTGAGAGAGTTTTAGGGCAAGGTAGTGTCCGCCGCGCTGCCCCAGAGCGTGTAGGCGAAATTCACATGTCTTCAAAATTTTTTTTTTCTTATTTGTCAGACATGCAGGTTTCCTCATGATGTTTTCCTTCACCGCCGAGCACGTGGTAAATCAGCACTTAAAATTGCCATTAACAATTTCATTGGTGCCGGCGGGGCTCGAACCCGGGTTGCTTGCGTACTGTGAAATTAACAGCGAGCCCTAACTATCTGAACTACCACGGCTCTAAGCCCACCTAATACATAAGCTAAATCCGAGATTGTATGTGATAAAAATCGTAATAACTTGTTTTAAATTGTCAAGAATTGGACAAAACTTGCCTATAATATATATGCTTTATTCGTTTGAGTTTTTGAAATAAATTGCTATTATAGTTATTATAACGATATTAACAACAGTGAAAAACATTTAAAAATGATTCTTTGCGACAACGCAAAACCTAATTAGTGTAGTGGGCTAGTGCTTCTGTAATATTTTCTTTATAATATCATGGATAATTCTCCAATGAGCGTGTGGATCATGTTGCCTGTTCGCAACACTTTTTATACTCATTTTATATCTTATGCTCATTTATATGATGCTCAGAATTATAATTTATAACCAAACTTTACTTATCAACTGATTTTTTAAACGCTCATAAAATTTATATAGTGAAATAATGTGTTAAAATAATTCTGTGGAAATTATAATCAGAATATTGATCATTTCGCAGCGCCTGTAAACGATACGATACCACGCCACGGGGACTGTATGACAATTTATAATATTGCGTGTAACCGTTTAGTTAGCCTTTTATTTATGTTAATAGTTTAAAATATATATATTAAAATTCTAACACGACGTCTGTCTGAACACGCATCACGTAAAACCTGGCATGACTGGCATGGACTTTCACTAGCAGATAGCTGATGTTATAAGGAGTAACTTGGCTAGTTTTATTTTAGGAAAATCGGCGCATAAAATTCCACGGGCGAAGTCGCGGGAATGTATGTAGCTGACATAGATTAACAGTCGGTCTCATTTAGAACAGCACTGTTCGCAGCACTGGGCCGCCAATACCAGTTTCTTCAGGCTCGGCGACGACCGACTTCTTTCTTCGGTTTGATCCATTGTCCTTGCGAGGTTGTTGCATCTTTGCATTTTAATGACAGAAAATACTGGAAGTACTTTGAAGAATTGTTTGGATTAACAAAGTTCAATAATCCTTCTTCACCATCTGGATTTTTCAAGATCACCACTGTGTGGTTTTCATGGAGTTTCCTGCCAGGCGTGGCTATTTTTGCAATCTGCTGTAACTTCCGCTGTCACGGTTGTGACCTTCAAGAAAAGTTCCTCCAGATGATTACTTACAAGAGCCGCATGCTCGTTTGTCCCTTTTTCTTACATTTAGCACACCTCGAACGCTAAGCGGAGAGGTTGGGCTTTACTGTCAACTTGTCAAGTTGCCCGTTCTAATTAAATCCGATATATTATTTTTACACCGTACTAATACATGAAAAAAAAGCATATTAATATTAAAATAAAACGCTAACAAAAACTGATGCTTTTATTTTTAATTTTCTTTTCTGTATGGCCATATCGATTAAATATTTAATAGTTTTGTCTTACTAGCCGCGTTAGTTATTTTTTACCCTAAGAAAGTGTTCTATTACGTGCATAATTTATAACGCACACATTAAGAACCATTCCACTTAATTGGCGCGGTTTTCTTCATTCAGAAGTGGTCCTGTAGGTCAGTCCTTGCGGTGCAAACATTGAAAAAACGTCCTTCATAACCGGTTCGGGGCACTGATGCCTCAGTGTGGAATGAGATGCTTACTTAAAGGCTTACGAAAGTCAGAAATAACAAGCGAATACTGTGTTATTTTCACATTTTTGTAAAGTGGTTCAAGACGTGAAAACAAGGCCGTTTATTACTTTAATGGCATGCGATGCGTCGCTTTTAAGTTTAAGCCTTTTTTATAAAACTGAAGTGACAAGCCAACTAACAGTCAACCTGATGTTATAAGTGGCTACTGTAGCAAATAAACGCCTTTTTTATCGTGTGGAAATCCTCATGGATACCTTTCCCTGCGGGGGCAACGAGAAGGTTATGCCGGACTTCTACCGGCTTATACCCACGGTAATTACCATCAACTTATACTAGGGGTCCCGGGACCTCCGTTCCGTTCTTGAAAACTGAAGTGACAAACGAACTTACTATCCTCCTGATGATAAGTGGCTACTGAAGTCCATTGATGAGCGTCTGCAGCCAACTTTAAACAAAGAAGGCTACAGATGCGTTGTCATCACTGAGAACTAAGGTGAATTGTATCTCGGCCTGTAATCATACTGGCTCACTATACCCTTTAGTAGTTACTTTTTAGACTTTTAGAGCCACGCTGCAGCTACATTATGATTGTACCACGAATGGGCCGGCTCAACCTGGAAAGAACGATGCTCTCACAGAATACCAGCTTATAACAGCAGATTAATTCTGCATGTTTCCATTCCACAGCATCTACTTACCATCAGGTGGACTTTGAACTCGTCTGTCACCTTATTCTATAAAAAACAAAGAAAAACCTGCACTGCTACTTGGCGGCGACTACCAAGCATAAAAAGCTAACTAACGCTAATCTTTTCAAACGCATGTAGTTTACAAAAAATTTGGGAGTATTTTTTTAAGAACCCTAGCACATAGCAATGACTATAAGTTAATGATGAAAACTACATTACACAAAACTATTTTAAGGTATCACACATAATAAGTGATGCGCCTTAAGAGAGGCAAAGCCTCCACCACGCAGCACGAATAGGTCGGCTCGACTGGAGAAGGACTTCACTCTCACAGAACACCAATGTGAAATAACAGCTTAATGCTGCTTCGTATGGTGAACCCTTTTTTTACTGGTATCGAAGCATTTTATCTTAATCCTCAGGGGTATACATTTTGGACTACCGCATCCACTTACCATCAGGTAGATTTTGCGTTCTTATGTCACCTTATTCTATAAAAACAAACACGCACTACTTTTTGGCGTCAGAAATAGGCGAGAGGGCGGTACCTGCCCAGACGGTCGGCAAGGGATATAATTAGTCTTACCACCTAGAATTCTACATACGTATGCTTGCATATTCGTGTAAAGCTATGCATGAACCAATTAACAGAAGCAATAAATAGTGAAATGATTGTCGTAAACCTTCGGATGCCTGCACGTAATGAACGTATGTACAACACAGCGCCTACGCGTGTCCGACCTCGGTAATACAGAGACGACGATTAATCATCCAATGGGGAACGGTGTGTGGTTCGTTGATTTAGTGATCAGTTTTTTTTAATGGGATATTATATTCATTACTTCTGTTAATGAGGGCATCAACGAGTTTTCCTGTCACCTGGGCGGCGCCACTTTGGAATGGGATAATATATTAGGTCCTTACATATGAAATAAGCGTTTTGTCGTACTGACCACTTTGATCTGAAATATCTCCTGTTTGGTTAAGAATTCCAAATTCAAATTTATAAATTCATTTTGCTAGTACATTTGAGTTTTGAAAACAGTCATTCATTTGTTTTTACCTCATTATTTTTTTCTTTGGCGTCGCTTATTACCGCACAATGGAAAACATGAAATAGCGGTATATTTACGAGTACGAGTTCTACCGTGGCACCAGTGCTGCAGAAATAGCTCGAGGGATTAATGATGTGTATGGCGCTGGTGTTGCAAAAGAAAGCACGGTACGTTTTTGGTTTCAACGTTTTCGTTCTGGAAATTTCGACCTTCAGAACCAACCCCGTGGACGGCCGGAGACCAAAGTGGAAAATGAAGAATTAAAGGCTATTGTGGAAGGCGGATCCATCACAAAGCACTTCAGACATAGCTGCGGGCTTCGGGGTAAGTGATAAAACTATATTAATCCACTTGAAGCAAATCGGGAAAGTAAAAAAACTTGAACGATGGGTACCTCATGAATTGAGTGAATCGAACTTGCAAACACGCGTCGACTGCTGTGTTACTTTGCTCAACCGACAAAATAATGAAGGATTTTAAATCGAATCATTACTTGTGACAAAAAGTGGATACTGTACGATAATCGGAAGCGCTCGTCGCAATGGCTGAACCCTGGAGACCCAGCTAAATCCTGCCCTAAACGAAAATTGACTCAGAAAAATTACTTGTAAGTGTTTGGTGAACTAGCGCCGGTGTCGTTCACTACAGCTTTCTAAAATCTGGCCAAACGATTACGGCAGATATCTATTGTCAGCAACTGCAAACCATGAAGGAAGAACTAGCTGCTAAACAACCGAGATTGGTCAATCGCTCTAGGCCACTGCTGCTTCACGACAACGCAAGACCACACACTGCACAACAAACAACCACTAAGTTAGATGAGCTACAATTGGAATGTCTGCGACATCCACCGTACTCCCTGGACCTTGCTCGAACCATTTTTTTTATTTTTTCCTGAATTTGACAACTTCTTACAAGGAAAAAAAATTAACTCCGATGCGGCAGTCCAAACCGCCTTCAAAGAGTTTATTGATTTTCGTTACCATGGTTTTTTTAGTAAAGGGATCAATCAACTACCTATGAGATGGCAAAAGTGCATAGATAACAACGGTGCATACTTTCTTGGCGTGATCGCGGAGCAGGAAGAATTTCAAATTATTGCAGTTCATACAAACGTGAACTTTAATAACATGAACATATACTCGGTTTTCGAATCACAAATACTGTTCAAAAGGTCCTAAAACTACTTAGTTAAAAAAATAAAATTACTACCTAAAATTACTTAGTTGCAATAGAAATAAAACTTTCTATGATGGGAATTAAGTTTAAAAATGCAAAGCAATAAAAAAATCCTGCTCCGCGACCGTGCTTTAGTGGGGAAGTTAATTTGTTAGGAAAATGTAAGTTTAAATGTTTCTTTCTGTAATATTAGTTATATTTATTATTAATTAGATTAGAAATTAATAAATCAAACTACGGATATCTCTAAAAGTAGAAAAAATTAAAATGTGCAAAAAATTAAAGAGCAAACCACTGAGGCATTGTTTTGTGTATTAATGTAATAATTTAGAAACTGATAAACTTTTATTTAAAACTAGATTCTCAATGAAATTAAACTGTGCGACAAAACTTCACCTCAGTCCCAACTAGCGACATCTGGTGAGCGGGAGATTATTATTAGCTCTCTTTGGTTCCTACACAGTTTTACGTGAACCTAATATGCAAGCACACGTAATTTAGAATTCTAGATGGTAGGACCGTCCGTCTGGTACCACCGTCTCACCTATTTCTGCCGCCAAGTAGCAGTGCGTGTTTTTCTTAGTCACATACTTGGTAAGTAGATGCTGTGGCCATACAGATCTACTAGTTGTTATTCTAATTGAAAAATTTAAAATCGATTGTAATATTATTTTATTGAACACATCTTTTAATTTTTTTGTTTCTCGAACGATTCTGGCATAGCGGTTTATATGATTTTTAACAGACTTCAAAAAAAAGAGGATCTCAATTCGTGTGTATGTTCTTTTTAGAGTTCCGTACCCAAAGGGTAGCCAACGGGAGCCTATTACTAAGCCTCTGCTGTCCGTCTATCTGTCCGTCAGTCCGTCCGTCTGTCTGTCAGCGGGCTGTATCTCATGATCCGTGATAGGTAGACAGTTGAAATTTTCATACAATGTGTTGTCGCTATAACAACAAATAATAAACATTAAAAAAAATTAAAGGGGGCTCCCCTACTAGAAACGTGTTTTACGATGATACGGAACCCTTCATGCGCGGGTCCGACTCGCACTTGGCCGGCTTTTATTTACGTATGTTACTCGATATATTCGACAATTGTAGACCGATTTTAATATATTTTTTTATTAAATATGTTATACTTTAAGTCGGATCCCATATAAATTTGGAGATAAAATTACACCCCTAAGAATGGAAAATAGGGATGAAGTGTTTAATTAGTATAGTCCACTCAAAAGGGTCAATTTTTTGAAAGTAAAGTTAGGTTTTTAATACTTCTATATACTATATCTTAGCAACAACTTCTAAAGCTATTAAGCGGATGTTATTTCATTATTATTAGTACTTTGAAGCCCGCATATAATAAAAATCTAATTATTGCTCAACGGAAATTAACACATGAACTGAACTCTCGAACTATGCTCAAGTTGTTTAGTCGTCATCATGTCGATACGTTCATTATGTATGTTTGTAAATAGCCTAAAATTAACATGTCGCAACAGACCAGTACCACAAGCCACGGAACGAGCGTAAATCAAATCACTTTTGCATTAATTTGTTCTATAACTTTCAATTATATGAAAAAAAAATGAAAATCAGTAGCTTGGGAGGGGTTTGTAACTAGAACAAACCCATCTTACGCCATATTTTTAATGATTTTTAACGTGGTAGAGCCATACTGATCTATATTATAATTGTAGCACGAATAGGTCGGCTCAACCATACCAGCGTAAATAGCAGTTAAACTGTATTTGTATGGTGAGTGTGGAGAACCGGAAACCTTTTTTTACTGGAAACGGGGTATTCCATGTTATTTCTCAAGGTGACAACGCATCTACACTTTTAATCGAGGATAGATGTGTAATATACCACAGCTACAGGATCCACCTACCATCAGGTGGACTGTTCTGACAAAAGACCAGTCCACCTGATGGTAGGTGGACTGTTCTCTTATTCTATAAAAAATGGACTAGAGTAACTTACTGGAGCTACCTCTATTTCTGTAATGCATGACAATGTATTGAGAAACAATAAACAATTTATTAATTTATTATTAAAGAATAATAAAAAATATTTTTTTATACATGAAACAAATAAGTTTTTAGTTGAATTGCTACTTTTCGAGTTTTTTAAAGTCGACTTTATTATATTTTTGAAAGTTCACAGAATTTTATTTAAATTATTTAAAAAAATGATAAGGAGATATTAGATGGGGGTGCACGTAGCAGGCTATACCGACAGACGTACTAGCGACACTTACAATCGGTTGAACTCACTGACCTCTATTATATACGCGTTGAACTGTACGTTCGTTTGCCACTTGAGTTTAAAAAAAACACTAATAGAGCATAACATGCACTTGAAAAATTTTATTTCGTCTGAACTAAAAGCTTTTATTTTTTGTTCGATAATTACATCAGTCAATATTTTTCTTCTTTATATACGGTTTAAATGACATAATGCTATTATCTGTCAGTACATAAATCTTCGCCGTGCAGTGGCGGCGTAATAGAATCCACTACCCCATATCACCCCATGGGTGCCGTAAGTGGCGACAGAGGGAAATAAAACATATGTGCAAAATAATAAAAAAACTGTGGTTACCAACCCTTGCCATAGTTGACTCGCCAAATGCCTCGCCTATAAGGCAAACTATGGGAAAAGCCTATGTTCGGCAGTGAACTTTTGATAAGCTGAGATGTAATTAATGAATGTAAACCTTATGTTTTATAAAATAAGAAACATAAATATGTGATTTTATGATACAATATAACTGATTTAAAACTAGTTATCAAACATTTGGGTCTCGAAAACTCTCTTGACTGACCCATCATTACATTATTATAACAACGTAACAAGTGCACATGCATATAATGTTATATAAATTTACGTTTGTCATTTACTTAACAATGCGATGACTATAGATGACTAACAATCATTATGACAGCAATGAACCACAGTTAAACTATGCCAAGGCCAAGGTTAGGAAAACGTGCCACCTGTTTATTGTACTTAAATAAAGTAGAAGGTGGAATACACATATTAAAATTGGGGAGGGCGATAGCTACTCCACGCGTAATATGTGTGAATATGGGTGTATTTTTTTTAAATACTAGCAATGCTATTAACATTACTAATATTCCCTTTAACCACTACTGGTAAGCTGAAAATGCTTGTGTTATTAGTGGTGCACGACAGTAGTCGAATGGTAGATTCGGACCCACGGCCTTTTGAGTTCGCGATCCGAACCCTGCCATTAAACTACTGTCGCTTAAATTGGTGCTGGTTTGCTTCAGGTCGCGATGCACTTTCGAGCTTTAGTCACTACTACATTAAATAATAGAGCTGTTATTTTTTTTAAATGATGTGACAAAATAACGTACAGTCTATCTGATGGCAAGTGGCTACTGCAGTCCACTGACACCATCAGCAAGCATCAAACAACGTAGGCACAGATGCGTTGTCACCTGTGAGGACTACGAATGCCTCACAACCTGTAATTATATTGGTTTTCTATACCGTTCATGCTGGAACACAGCAGTGCAGGCAATTCTATTTGCCAGCAAAAATAGGTTAGAGGGACGTATATACCTACCCAGACTCCTAAGCAGATATGGAATCCTAATAACTAGATATACTTTCAAACGCAATTTTGCAATCAACAATTTTTCAAAATTTCTTCTCTGATCAGAGAAACCTTATTTGATAACGGTAGCAGATTTAAAAAAAACTTAAGGAAAATATTAAGTTTACATTTCATTGTTAAAATTGTGTAAATAAATTGGCGACTGCAAAAATAAGACCTTGCGCAACTTAAACTCAGTTTAGTCGACTCTAACGTCATCCGCACATATGTAGGAGGTGATAAATCTTGTTATTCGCTTCGCTTTGGGAAAAAACCGAGATCAACATCATCGGTACGTCTCATCACAAGTCCACGGCTGAACATAAACATTATAAGATATTCGCTATGGATTCTTTCCATTATTTCAAGTAGATTTTATTAAAAAACATTAACAAAATCTACTTAAAATAAAGTTTTTAGGCTTTGCTAAGGCCAGCATCCGAGTCCATCATCAGATTAGTTTCATGGCACCATATTATTGCATTGCTATTGTAGTTACATGAGTATACCAAGTTTCAGATTTAATCAGATTCAAAAATTGATTAAAAATTTTAAACGGAAAGATATAGGAAGAAATCAAATTAATAAAAAGCTAAAAAATATAGAATCGATTTTAAAGAAAACTTCATCAGGTAAGAATACATAACGTAATTAAATTTCGAATGAAATATGTTTTGAGGCGATATCATCCTTCTTCTCGAGATATGCGAGATGAAAAAGTCACTAACGCATGATTTTATAAAGGTACAAACATACGTGTAGTACGATCATCCTATTTCCAGACCGATACGACATAGGGCTTAGGGACCAAAAGAAAATAGCCTACTTCTTCTTAAAAGGCCGGTAACGCACCATGTTCACGCAACCTTCAGCCAACGATGTTCATGGGCGGTTACTCAATATCAGATAAGGCACATGCTTGTTTGGATCCCCTCTTATAAAATCTAGTATCTAATTTTATGGATTTTAAAATATTGTAAAATTTCTATTTAAAAATAATATGACACCGACTTAGCTTCCAAATAGTGTGATAAAAAATCTAAAAACGTAATAGTAAAAATAGGCGATTTAAAGCACTGTATATGTTCTGACTGCCTAGTTGTTCTAGTGGTCATATGTGTGTATGTGGTGACGGATTCAAATTTCGGGTCTGGCCAAAATCAGTTATTGGGTTTTTCTGTCCTAGAAAACATCAGTAGCGGCCCGGAATCCCGAAAAAGACGGTGCTTCAACCCCGTGCCTTAGAAAGCACGTAAAGCCGTTGGTCCTGCGATCTCTCTCCCGTTGTGTCAAATTGCCGTCCCATTGGACTATGAGAGTAAGAGAATAGAGAGCGCACCTGTGCTTGCGTACACACTCGTGCACTATAGTCCTGTCCTGCAGATAGATGGCTAGACTCCGTTGAGACTGGATGCTGAGACCGAAATTCAGGTCAGAAAGACATTATATTATATTATTCAAAACGAGATCTTAAAATTACATTAAGCCCTGAGACTTGATATTTCCGAAGAAGGAAAATGTTTTATCACTAAGACGTTGCATCGTTTGTTAGAATAATTTATTAGAAGCCAATGAAACGATCACATACCAAATAATTTTGTTTGTACGCAAAACATTTGCATTGACCAAAGTCAAAACGAAGTGATATAAAAAAAATATACATAAGTTTGATTACCGACCAAGGGTTCGACAGCCGGCTTATTGCCGGCATCGCTTCAATTCGGACCATTCCTACATTTGTTTACATTTATTCATGTATTTAAATCCTCTCGTGATATTTTACGATACATTCGACAGTTTATACATTAGCCGCCATTAACACGGTGTTTACGCGGAGGCGTTTAATAATCTAACTCAGGAATGCACGAAAACAAAGTAATAGACTATAAAGTCGTTATATTTAGCTCGTTTAGGGCATTAAATATTCTATTACAGAGTACAGACCCCGTAGTGTGGTACTAAATGTTTCGTTTGCCAACTTGCTGGCGAAGCCTGCCAATCGGGGCGTCACATCCTGTTGCATTCGTACCCATTGACTATAATGTTTATTAATGTTAGGCAAGGAGATGCAAAACAATCTGACAAATTTGAAATTTAAAGATGAAAATTAAATCTTTAGAATATTGCTTAAAGCAGTCTCAACGGATACTAGCCATCAGTGCAGGACAGGATAATAGTGCACGCGTGTGTGTGTAAGCGCAGGTGCACTCTCTATTCCCTCGCTTTTATATTCCGATGGGACGGTAATCTGACACAACTGCTGAGAGATCAGATGCAGGACCTGTTCAAGCTAAATTTCATATGTCGCTGAAATAACGAGATGGATCTCCACCGGCATCGAGGATATTTTTAATTGAATTTGAATTAAATTAAATGTTACCTAATTTACCACGTCCAAGGTAAACATCGTGAGGAAACTGTTATGTCAGAGAAAAAAGAAATTGAGGATATATTGTGAACTCGCCAACACGCATTAAGGCTGCACGGCGCAATCTTTCCTCCTCCAAAAACCTTTTCAAGAATTAGAGCATGCCTGTGCCCAGCAGTGGGACACAAGTTGTCACTTTGTTAATATTTTATAAGATGCATTTCGGAGAGTATACGCAGGAATTACATGCTTTGATTCCTCCTTCTCCTTTCCACCATCAGGCAAACAGGCGGTCAGCGGGTCTTCACTCCTTTCTTGTCGATTTCCACGCATTCAAACCAAACAGTTTGCTTCTTCTTTCGTAATGTCTACAACAGAGTGGAATAATTTGCCGGCGTCTGTCTTTCCGTCCGAATACAATCTGGGCGTCTTGAAGACAAGAGTTAAAAGGCTTTTGACGATTTACCATTTAGAGCTTCGCCACCGTGTGGGATGGTGGTAAAAAAAATTACATTGGCAACGTAATATTACTATATATAATATTACTACATTTATCCCACGCGTTTGCTCAAACCAATTTGAGATCTCGCTCAATGATGTCACCTCACAGCCTCCCATACTAGGTCCGGCAACAACCTACCATATTGGGTGACCGTCGTATCAGAAGGCTCAAATTATGCACTTCATGTCGTTGTTCATTTCCTGCCGTTATACAAACATGCAGTAATAAATGTTTCAAGCCAAATTACAAAAATGTAGTCGTAATTTGGATTGTTTAAATTCTTAAAATTATTTATTTTTATTTTACAGAATAAGGGTGAAAATTAGCACACAGTCTCCTCGGTGGTAAGTGGATGGTGTAGTCCATAAACATCTACATTTATCCTCAATTAAGAACCAAAATGCAGATGCGTTGTCACCCCTGAGGACTAAGATGGAATGCCTCGTTTCCAGTAAAAAGGGTCTCCGGTTCTCTACATTCACCATGCGAAACACAGGTGCATTAGGCTGCTATTTTACGTTGGTACTCTGTGTGAGCGTGGTCCTACCCCGGTCGAGCCGACCCATTCGTGCTACAACCATAATATAGCTGCAGCGTGGCAAGTACCATGTGGCGGTGTAAAAGAATCCATCATCTTATCTCGTCCTGTGGTTGTCAAAAGAGGCTTCTACGGGATATGCCATAAAGACCTTGCGATGGACTGTGATATAACCATCTCTTTCACGCCAGACTTAAAATAACCAGACTGGTGATTAGCAGCAGCGTCAAAGATGCTAGACCTCTGGTATTGCGGTCGTCAATTTGCCTCAAGAGTGACGATTGAGGCAAATCCTCCCTGCAATGATAGACTTTTGTGGGCTGTAGAAGAAGAGCCGTTAAGTCTCTATGTAAGTTAAGCAGGTATCAAATTAAGCGTGTCGCACAATGAAATGAATGCAGCAGCATATTCCTGGTAACAACTTAAAATTTTAAAAAACCGCAGTTGCGAATACGCCTGCCAAGCTTGCAACTATGACAAAATTTTCCCTATGAGGCAATCCATGGGGGAAGGCTAATGTTCAGCAGGGGACTGTGACAGATTCTATACTCGGTGGCAACTAAAATTGCCCACCTGCTAGAGTCCGTTCCGCTGCCCCTAAGCGTATCAAAGCACATCATGTCCTCGATTTAAATGCGTGATGTTTATTATATAATGTAGAAATACTTTGCGTTTTTATTTACAAAATACAAATTTTTATTAAAAATTTGAAAGAATGACGGAAGAATAATTTAAAAAAAGAACTACTTTTGTAAATTATAAATGCCCGTATAATAAAGATCATGACCCTGGAAATATTTATTAAAATTTATCACGGAATGTATTGAAGTATTTGCACACCAAAGGTGACGTCATCTTTCAATACAATATTCGCGGTTATGAAGTTAACGTGGGCATGACTTGATAGATTTACTGTGGGAGGCTTAATTTTATTTGGTGGAGTTAGATCATAAATCAATTCTGCTTAAGCTATACCTTTTTTAGTGTAAAAAGTGACAAGTAATTTAACCTTTTGCTGCCGTGTCAGTCACCTTGCACGGAGTACTGCATTTAAAGGATGACCGACGGCAGTGTATGTTAATAGTCCAACTGATTTGTAATTAGTTACTGCAGCCCTTGAACACATGCAATCAACTCCATACAAAAAGGCCAAAAATCTTTGTTAACTCTAAGGCTTAAAAGTAAGGCTTAAGATGAAATGCTTAGCAGCTTGTATTTACACTGACTTACTTACCCTTCAAACAGATCCGCGAAAAGTTGCAATCGAGATTTATTCCTAATTACAAAATGAGCATTACCATTTATTAAACTGCGAAATTATGTTTTGCCATAGATCTGAACTAAAGTAAGGTAGCCTTTCATATCAATAGTGACAAAGGAGCCATACACCTTTTGATGGTAAGTGGATGCTATGGCTGATGACCCTACACTGATTATTGAGAGGTTTACGGAGACATTAATCCCTGTCACAGCTCCGCACTGCAAATCAGCACTTAAAATTGGAATTAAAAATTTTAATTGTGCCGGCGGGGATCGAACCCGGTTTGCTCGTATACTGTAAATTTATAGAGAGCGCTTAGTCCCTGAGAAAAATGAGTTATCACGCATGAATTTTTGAAATAGTTGTGCGAACTCACCCAACTCTATTGACTGCAGAGTCGATATCTTTCACCAGCCTATAGGATTTGGGTGGATTTTGCACCATCAATCTTCACCAGAACCTCGTTTGCCAGTTATTAATATGAATGATGAGATAAAGGTCACGTAAATGATTGTGCAAATGGATGATTCAGCAAAAAAATGTTTCTAATGTTTCGATCATTAGACGATTCGATTTGACGACATCGGACACATATTACAGCTGACGAAAAATGTAAAAAAAAACTTGTGATGAAAGATCATTTGCATTGGTAACACATAAATATGTAATATTATAATTTATAACGTAAAAAATTATATCTCATTATTTATATTTCAAAAGTCGAATAGTGATAAAGAGTAACAAAAATTTTTTTTGTATGCTTGTTAGTTGCCAGATTTATGGCGATCGGAATTCCAAATGAAACATTTTATATGCGTGTCTCAAAAGTGAATAAATGGGACTTATATTCATGGCGGACCCGCGTGGGAAACACCTTGTAGTAATTTGCTACGTGCGCTGAGGGCACGGCTTCTTAATTCGTCTCATTAGTCTCAGCCTTTCTCTTGATTGCGGTGACGGCGACCTACTTGTGGTTTCAGGAGAAAGGACTGACCTGTGGACGAAAATTAAATTAATAATTAACCTCATCTGTCCTAATTTCATTTCTAGTTTTATGTGTTATTTTATAAGAATGACCAATGAGCTGACCGTCCACCTCACAGTAAGTGGCTAGTGCAAACCATGGAAATTATATTCGAGGATTTAGGCCATATGGCGGCGACGTAATCATCATCTCGATTTTGTTTTGTAGCATCGTTCGTGGGTAATGACAAAAATATCTATAAGCTTTTCTTGTATATTTATACATAATTTATATCGGAATATTCTTTATTGTACATATTAAGAATTAAACTTTTAATAAAAATATTTAAAGTACTAAAATAATTTCCACACAATAGCTTCTGAAGTAGGCGCTAAAACAAAAGTATATCGTAAGCAATCTGATTGAAACTTGTGGAAAATGAGTGAAGGGAATTATTTTAATTCTATCATATTAAAAAAGAAGTAGAAGTATCTCGCTTGTGCGAGACGTAAAATGACCAAAGGTGACCAGAAGCAGTGGCAACGTTGTGCGGCGTCTACTGTGATTGGTAGTGGACTTACGGACTGAAGAAGAATGGTCCTCAGGCTAATATAAGGAGAAAGGGGTCCATATCTACCAGAAGACTATTTTACGGAATATTTAAGTATAAGTTAGAAAGACAAATGGCTACAATTTGCCCGTTTATCTTATCGAAGATTAAATTAGTTAGTTATTATTTTTTGTGATATCTCTATTAGCTCATAAAGTAAATAAGATATATATATATATATATATTCTAATTTCTATTTTTTTTAAACTTTACCTCCACATTAAGATTTTCTCCTGTATAGTGGGTTACGTACAGTTTACGTACAAAAATTTCACAAGGACAAACATCCAGACTCGGAACAATTATTTATAGACCATACAAATACTTGTTCCGTGCGGGATTAGAACCCGCGGCCCTCAGCCCTGCAACTCATTGCTAAGCCACTGCGCCACCGATTCGTCAAAGATGTATCTAATATAAAATAATAAAGGTTTTTATTCTTTCATTGCAAAATCTGCTTTACCAACTGTATAATTAGAAGAAATAGCAACAAAGAAATCACAAAAAATTAACCAACGGTGCATCAATTTGCATCCAATAAGCTTGGGATTTATGGTCAGATTAATTAACATATTAACCTAGTTAGTGACAAAATGCCAACTGCAGTGGAACAACGAAAAATATTCTTTACTGGTGTAGCAGTAAATTTACCGCAAACGCTTAATCGTAATCACAATTATGGGAATGCGTTACAGTTAGTTTTGTTTAAGGTAAAACACGTCGTGCGCTTGGAAATATGTCACGGTGATACGTTATTACCCGACTACAGCAAAGCCAAACGTGAGTTATGACCTTAGCTGTGCATGTAGGTTGGCTATATCGTGACGTCTATCTGTTACCTCATAGCTCCGAAAATTTTAACCGTCGTTGACAGTGCACAAGAAGCCTTTTTCATATCTTTTACGTAATATCTCATAAATATTAATTCTATTTTCTAATATTTCGCAAGTGTAGTTGTTGCTTTCGCATCGTGTTTATATTATAATATAAAAAAAATTACTTTTCATAAAAAGTTAAAACAGACTTAAACCAACTAAAGAGAATTAAAAAAAAATATCCCAGTGTGGGGGCTTAATTTTTTATAGAATAAGGTGAACAAACGAGCATACAGTCCATCTGATGGTCAGTAGATGCTGTGGCTCATAGACATTTACATTTATCGTGAATGTCTTGTTACAGCAGCATTAAGCTGTTATATTACGCTGGTATTCTGTGAGAACATGGTCCTCTCCTCCGGCCGAGTCGACCCATTCGTGTTACAACCGTATTGTATACCAAACAGCAGCACTAAGCTGTTATTTTAAGCTGGTATTTCGTATAGTGGCGGTGATAGAAAATCCTCTAGCCCATATCGTCACGTGGGTGTCGTAAGAGGCGATAGAGGGAAACTAATGCAGAAGATAAGCAGTAGCAACTCAAAATAATAAAATTTCAAATGCCAACTCGCCTGCCAAACCTGGCAACTATGGCAAAATCCTCTCTATGAGGCAATCTATAGGAGAAGCCTGTGTTTAACAGTAGACTTTTATAGGCTGTAATGCAGTGCTACAATCATATTTTATACCAAGCTGCAACTTGGCTCTACTCGTACCACGTATATAAATTCGGTTCTTTATCGGATCGACGAATACAATATGCCTTAGCACTGGCTTCAGAATGAGAAATTATTTTATTATCTATTGTTGTTTAAAGTCGGCTTTTACTTTTCATTAAAAGTTATATTTTACCTTTATTAATGAACTAAGGACAATCACAATCTCAATGTCGTCTAAGTAGTTCCATTAAAAACTTCATCCCCTATTTTGCCACCCTTAGGGATGGTATATTTTCTCCAAATTTATATGAGACCACCCCTGAAGTATAACCTATTTAAAAGCTTTGCTCTTTAAAATTATGAAAGATCACATGACAATCACAAACCCAATATCCCATTAGTCACATTTTACGATATGCTAGGCAAGTAACAAATTTAGCACTTTTTTGTTTATAGGTCCCTCAGTAGGACGTCTATATACGTCCCACTCCTGGGTGTCCTCCTATCATTCCTGAGAGAGTTTTAGGGCAAGGAAGTGTCCACCACGCTACCTTAATGCGTCTTGGCGGCCTCCACATGTCTTATAAATAATATCCTATCAATTTTATACATAAAGTTACAATATATTATTAACACATAATTGATCACTAAATTACCTACACATTTTTAAAGATCAAGTCACATAATATTTAGTAAAACTAATAAAGTATTCATTATATCTAAAACTTCTAATTTACACAAACAAACGCAAGCTAAACCTTATAATATATTTAAAAGATAGTTTATATTCTAAACAGATGTGCTGCTGAACCAGTTTTGTGAGAAATTTCCAACTTAATAGACAATATTTTCATTTTACATTCTATTCAAATGATTTCAATGTCATGCTAAATTTAGAAATAGCTTATGAAATTTGTGTGAGCTCATCAAAAATCAAAGGAAATCACGCAATAAAACCTCTTCATTAGTTGCATAAACACGATCAAAATGAGTTTAAATCGATATAACCGATATGTTGGGAATGAAACATAACATTTTGTTTATTGGCTGTTGTTACTCGTAAAGTAGACAATGGGAAAATCCAGAAAGAGTATGAAAGCCAGGAAGGTGTTCGATAGATGGGGAATACCATCCCATGTACGCTGATGGTGAAAAAAGCCCAGACCGGCGATGTAAAATCAAATGCATGAAACCTAGCGATACCGATAAATTTTTTCCTAATTCTGCACAGAGAAAATATTTGGTATTTTCTCTACATTTTTTTAGGTTTTAACTATTAACCCAATTCTAATTCAAAATACGCTCGATAGATACCCAATTTATAAAAACACGTAATATTGCATTATAGCTGGTTTATTAAGTTCTAATCTAATTAATCTCTATATATAAAAATCAATTGCTGTCCCTTAGTCTCGCTAAAAGTCGAAAACGGCTCAAACGATTTTGATGAAATTTTTTGTGTGCATTTGAGTGGGTCCCTGGATGGTTTAGATTCACAATTGGACCCGGTAGGTGTCGCTGTTGACGAGATCCAGAAATCACCCGTGCGAAGCCGGGCGGATCGCTAGTATAAAATATAACTGATATAACACAAAGAAACATTAACAATTACATTTTCCTAACTAATCAACTTCCCCGCAGTTTTTTTAAAGTTGTTATTAGAAAAGCGTTGTCTGCTCATTTTCTGTTTTGTTTTCTTCTTTCGCCTCTTACGACACCTACAGAATGATATGAGGTAGTGGATATTCTTACACCGCCACTACACGGTGATAGGTATATTGGTGATATCGGTGTCGATATTCGATAAATAATAATATATCGATATCACAATATAAGCTCCTTTGTAAGCTAGTTCACGACATAGGTTAAGCGGCGTCATCAAGTGATGAATTCATAATATTCCGCCATCTTTGAAAATTGCCACAAATTGCCGCGATACGATCGCGCAAAATTGTATTATGTGAAAATGTGCTGTTGTTGTACGTACACCCGCCATTTTCTTTGTTTTCTCAGTACAAGCACGTAAATACCTCTAGAAATGACATCAGCTATCTTAATATGAGGTCGTAA
The DNA here is from genome assembly GCA_029286625.1 of Parnassius orleans. Classification (NCBI taxonomy): domain Eukaryota; kingdom Metazoa; phylum Arthropoda; class Insecta; order Lepidoptera; family Papilionidae; genus Parnassius; species Parnassius orleans. Next base: position 1,712,159 of record JAGSMP010000076.1, on the reverse strand, counting down.
TGGGTCGTAGCACCTCTTAAGAATAAATTTGTGGAACTCTTATTGGTACGATTGGATTTTTAATATTTTTAAATGATCTCTTACATTTAATAATGAAGAATACAACACATTGAATATAGGGGGACGTTCTGTTCACTGTTTATATCCCTTGGGACGAGATTCTGTCGCCAATGATCATGAGTGCTATAAAGCGCCCGAAACGTCGGGAATAAACAAAATTAAATTAAAAGCCAAAAAAAATCGTAAAATTAGTTTCATTAATTTAATATCATTTGTGGTTCATTGGTTAATATATAGTTTAATCTGTTAAAACATTAGGAATTCTTAAAATGGTAATGTAAGGGGGATCTCAAAACTTTTTCCAGTTGCCAGTTTCATTTGACACTGAATTCCTGATTCCGGGCTCCTATTGTGAATTTCTTAGCAGGAAAACCCAATAACTGAATTTGGTTCGAGCCGGTGTTCGAACCCGGGACCACATGGTCACCAGTCGCGCTTATGACCACCAAAAAACAAATTGTGGGTACCAGTGTTGGCTGTATTGGAATTAAGCCTATGTAGAGTATCATAGTGGTCAATCGTCTTATTCAGAACTGCACGCGTTTCATTTGTATTTTCGATAGATTTTATAACTTTTATCATCATCATGTCTAATATAGTAAGAATGCTAAAATCTACGAAAACTCAATAGAAAAGGAGCGCAGATTAAGATTTTATGAAACTTAACACGGTAAATGTGACAAAATCTACCAAAATTACAAGGGGACGTGTGCAGTTTTAAATAAGACGATCTCTAAGATTATAATGTACTAGCTGTTCCCCGCGACTTTGCCCGCGTGGAATTTTTTTGCACGGAACCCTAAAATAAAAGTAGTCTAAGTTACTTCTTATAACACAGGTTCACAGGTTTTTACGTGATGCGTGTTCAGACAAACGAAGTGTTTTTTTTTATAAGAGAGGGGACAAACGAGCATGCGGCTCACCTGATGGTAAGTGACTACCGCCGCCTATGAACAACTGCAACACCAGGGGAACCAAGGGAATTGCAGATGCGTTGCCGGCCTTTTAAAAAGGAGTAGGCTCTTTTCTTGAAGGTCCCTAAGTCGTATCGGTCCGGAAAAATCGCTGGTGGTAGTCGATTCCACAAGGAAGTTGTGCGAGGAAGAATACATCTTCTAAATCGCACAGTGGTGGACCGCTAATAATCCAGATGGTGTGGATAGTATCGGAAGTTCTGCCGCGATGTGCGTTCGTGAAATTTGGCGGCTGGGATTAATCCGAACAATTCCTCAGAGCACTCCCCGTGGCAAATGCGACAGAAAATGCAAAAGGGATGCAACATCTCTACGCAGCGCCAATGAATCGAGCCGATCGGAAAGGACTCGGTCGTCGACGATTCGAGCCGCTCTGCGCTGGATGCGGTCAAGTGGAAGGAGCTGGCACTGGGGAGCCCCAGCCCAGAGATGGGAACAGTATTCCATGTGAGGCCGAACCTGCGCCTTGTAAAGTTGCAGGCGCTGTGCCGGCATGAAATACTGTCCCGCTCTGTTGAGCACGCTAAGCTTTTTAGAGGCCAATTTGGCCTTCTCTTGAAAAATGACTTTCAATAAGTATTCTTGTAATCTATATTGAAAAAAAATTCTATTCTATTCATAATCCTCTCAGAAATTACAGAAGACTTGAGGCCAGCACTAAAACGTATATTATACTGTACTTTTCTTTAATTCAAACCTTTGTATTTTTTAAAGTTTCCCAAATATAAAACACAATTCCATGCATATTGAAAATTAAAATATACCTTAGTTTTTTTTTTTCAAAAATATTCGTACCTATGTGTTTAAGAACAAGAGTCACTGATAAAATTTCACCTATAATTGACCTTTTATACGAATTCCAGTTCCAATATCCAGGAAAAGGAAATCTTCTAAACAAAAAAGTTGCAAATCTACATTCTAGGTATAAAACCGCCGCCATATTACATCACACCGCGAACCGTCAACCTGTTTCTGTCTTATTGGACACAACAATCCTTTTACGCTTTACGCACTTATTCATTGCCTTTATGAGTGTCGCTTTCGATTTCTTTCATATTTTAAGCCTGTAGACATACAAAGCTCTTTGCAAAGGGTGTTCGAAGAGATTAGTTACGACTACGCATTTATCTATTATGAAACTCAGTCCTTTCATAATAGATTAATGCATGGACTGACTATCTTATGTTACGTTAGATAATACAGACAAATTTATATTCTTCCTAAAGTTTTTCTTTAGAACCGTGGTTGCCACTGAGCGATCACAAATTCGCCTCAAAATTAATATGCAGTACGCGTGGAACCGTAACCGTGTGGTTTAATTGAATTAAGTTAACTCTCTTAAAGTTTTTATTTCGGTATGTAAAGAAAATTATAAGTCATACCGATTTTGGAACCGTTGCGATTCGAGATTTTTTCACGTATAAACGCTATTTTGCTATTTAGAGGTCTTAAAAATAAGGGATAGCATTTATTTTAATAAAAATAAATGAAATAAATTGACACATATTTCACCTTTACATGACGTCATAAAGTGTGCCAAATGAAGTGAGGCCAATATCAGTGATATAAAAACATTGTCTTTTTCATATCAAGTTGTCAAAAGACAACGTCTCGGTTTTGTTTAAAAAATGTGATTATATTTTTTGATTTCTTACTTTGCTCGATTTATGATTTTATTGATTCACAATAACCTTGCTCTGACCATTACTATGCTACGAGGAACTTTCTAAAGTTTAGATTTATTTTAATTATCAAACAGAAAAACTGAGATAATTAAAATAGGCGAGGTTAGTCTGTCAATTAATACTACGTTATTTACGTTATGCACGGACGTTACGATACAAAGATGTTTTTTCCTGAGCCTGATGAAGCTGTAAGAGTCAGAAGGCTAAGAGCACTAACATCAAAAACCAGAACAAAGACTTTTCTACAGTTGTTTTAACTCAACCGTTTTTCTCTAACTCATTGGCTATAAGATCAAATTCATAACCAAATAGTAATAGAGAACAAGAATCGTAAACAGACATGTCATGTTTGGAAAATCTTAAATGTCAATTTATGATTTTATTTATACTTCACGAAGGTAGCGAACTTTACATAACTTAAGTTTGAAAAGCTAGAAAAAATTTCTACTTAATAGAAAATATAAAAATTAATGTTTTATTTTAGACCTTAACTACAAAGAAAAAATATAAAAACGGCACCTGAATCAATATTTTTCATCTTTTTCAAGTGTTTCATCCATCCATACATCCTTTACAGCCTATAAACGTCTACTGTTGTAATAGGACATAATATATTATGTCCTATTAAACCTTGGCCGTGTATTACAGTTACACCACACAGAAAACAAAGGATATGCTAACTAGTTAGTAGGATTAAAAGTAAAAGTAAAATACAGTATACACAGTAAAAAATTTAAAGAATTATTGTCCACTGGGCGATCACTAGTATCTTTTAAGAATCAAGCGTTGTGTACGTTGGCCCTTAAAATTCCAGCGATTGGCCTTCATTGGTAATGTCAACATCCAGCATTAAGGACACGCATGAGTAATTAGCTCACCAAACATTCTGAAGCAAAGGGCACTGGTTGGTTCCTTTCTCGCTTTTAAAATTACAACTTAAGTTATTTAATAATGTTGCTTCCTACAAATTAAATATCAGAATTACACGTACACGCTTGAGTAATAAATACATTGAGTTTTTTAATGTGACCTCCGGCTGATAGGGAATGACAGTTTCGTACAGGCCTTTTTAATAAAACTGAAGTGACAAACGAACTTACAATCCACCTGATGGTAAGTGGACGGTGAAGTCAACGGACACCTGCAACCAACATCTAACAAGTAAGTCTACAGAAATGCGTAGTCACCTCTGAGGGCTAAGATGGAATACCTCACAATCTGTAATTGTACTGGCTCTCTACACCCTTCAGACCGGGACACAGCTGTGTGAGCACTGCTATTTGGTGGCAGAAATATGTAAGAGGGTGGTTATTACTCAGACGGTCTCCTAGGCAGAAAAGGACATCTACAACGTAGTAAATAGAAAAGCCAGAATTATAATACTTAAATCGGTAACGGGAAGAAGCGACAAAGGTGCAGAATGTCGGGTACTGCGAAATTTCTTTTTTTTATAGTATAAGGATTGAACTCGGGTATCATTGGATGGAGCCTAGCCATTTGCGCAGGACAGAATCGTAATACCTAATACGGAGTAACTAATTAGATATCTAATATATAAAAAATAGTTTTTGTTTGTTCGTATTTCATGCGCTGCCATATCGTTCATCAGATTGTACTAAAACTGTGTCAACTTATTGCTTGGACTTGTGAGAAGGCGTATCGTACCGACAAATTTATTTAAAAGTTATACATCACTTAAACAATATAACTCTTCCAAATTTAAAACGATATTTCGACAATTATTTTTTTCTGTGGCAGCAACGCGCCGTGTACCAGGTACTATATATATAATTAGTTAAACTAAGTAGATTAAGATTTTATTACGTTACCTACCTATTTTTATTTTTCTTCATAATCTTGCTACATCATTTAACATTTAATGATAAAAAGAAAAAATTAAATATTGCTAATAATATTTACTCCGCAACGACTCCGTAAATCCTCACTACGATGGTTGAGTTGAGGCATAGGTATATTCAGTAGTGAAAGGTATACAAGCTGATATAATTAATAACGACGACTGTATGTTTTGTATTATTTGCAAGTGCGGAAAAATTATATTTTGTATTAACAGTAAAAGTATTTTTTAAATTATGGTCCCGGGTTCGAATCTCGATTTTTTTGTCAAGAAATTCTCTCAGTAGGTTATAAATATAGCCCGGAGTCAGGAACTTGGCGGTGTTTCAGCCTATCGCCTAATCTCTCTAACATACCATTGGAATATGAGAGTGAGGAAATGGGGAGGGCAACCGTGCTTGCACGTACATACACTCAGACTCTATAATCCTATTTGCACAGATGGCTTAGTCTCCGTTGAGACTGGTCGCCGTGACTGAAAATTCATCGGGATGACATTTTATAATTTAAAAAATCGAACGGGAAAGTATACACCTATATCTAACAAAATAATAGAATTGCCTACTAATTACCATCCAGTACGGATTTTATTTTCTTATCCAAATTTGATCAGTCACTTAAGTTACGCTTATCGTATATCAATTTTTTATGATTACGCAATATACGCACCTCGGTCAAGACAAGTAGGCTGATATTTGCATACTCTTATATATGAGTAGGTCGTGTTCAAGTAACCACTAAGCGTATAAGAAATGGTCTTCCAAGCGATCGGATGTGCGTTGCGAACGCAACCAAGTGAGACGTTACATAACCGATGAGCTCATTTGCGAATAGCGAGATGATTATAAAATCATGCGTAATTGTGCGACCACATCGATGGCTACGGATTATAGCGTTTATCGCTCTTATTATAAAACGTATAAAACGCTCTTATTATTATCGTTTATACGTGGTAGAGCCATGCTGCAGCAATATTATGGCTATAGCACAAATCTGTCGGCTCGACCGGGGTGGGATCACGCTCTCACAGAATACCAGCGTAAAATAATTATAAATAAAGTAAATAAAATAAGTATAAATAAAGGTTTAATGCCACTGTGTTTCGTATGGTGAGTGTAGAGAACCGGAGAACTTTTTTACTGGATACGAGGCATTCCATCTTAGTCTTCAGGGGTGACATCACATATGCATATTGATTTTTAATCGAGGATAAATGTAGATGTCTATGGACCACAGTATTCACTTACCATCAGGTGGACTATGTGCTCTTTTGTCAGCCCTAATATAAAAAACAAAAAAAACGTGGTTTATTGATAGTTGATGGAATTAAAAAAAATACTTTTAACAAACTTCAAGAATGAAAAGATTAAAATAATGTCACATTCTGTAGCACCGATAAAGATATAGTGTATAGAAGAATTAGAGCTTCGACTTCAGAATGTGAAATTATTTTATTTCTTTTTAGGGTTCCGTACCCAAAGGGTAACCAACGTGACCCTATTACTAAGCCTCCGCCGTCCGTCCGTCTGTCTGTCAGCGGGCTGTATCTCATGATCAGTAATTGGTAGACAGTTGAAATTTTCACAGAATGTGTATTTCTATAACAACAAATAATAAATATTAAAAATTAAAAGGGGCGCCCCTACTAGCAACGTATATTACGATGGTACGGAACCCTTTATGCGCGAGTCCGACTCGCACTTGGCCGGTTTTTAGTTCTTTGAAGTCGGCTTTTACTTTTTTTAAATTATAATCACACTATACGGTGTTAATGGGAGACTTCAACGCAAAACTAGGCACAAGAGAGAACGGTGAGCTGAAAGTAGGGAAATTTGGAATAGGGTAACGGAACCCAAGGGGCCAGCAGCTGGCCGACTTAATGGAGAGAGCCTCCTCGTTTTTCGAAGTCAGCTAAAAAGTCTTTGTCACGAAAACAATCCCACCTCGGCGCCACAGTCTACAACATTTTACACTTGCTGCCAGAATCTACACATTATATTCTAGTTCGCATATTTTCCACGGGTATTCCTTATCGAAACAGACTGTAGTTAACTGAGACTAATTATAAACAATTTTTTCTAATAAGACTATATGCTATATTCAATTTCTAAGCACAATTTTAATACGTGGTATGGCCACGGTGCAGTTTTAATATGGTTGTAGCACAATTGACTGTTCTCAACCGGGGAGGGATTACGCTTTCGCAGAATACCAGTGTTAAATAGCAGCTTAATGCTGCTGTGTTTCGTATGATGAGTGTAGAGAACCCGAGACCCTTTTTCCTAGAAACGAGGCATTCCATCTTAGTCCTCAGGCGTGACAACACATCTGAATTTTGATTATTAATCGACGATAAATGTAGATGTCTATGGGCCACAGCGTTCACTTGCCAAAGGCGGACTGTGTGCTCGATTGTCCCCTTATTCTATAAAAACAATTGCGCCCTTAGACATCTACGTCTATCCTAGATTAAGAATCAAAATGCACATGCGTTGTCACGCCTAAGGACTAAGATAGAATGCCTCTTTTCAAGTGAAAAGATCCTCTACATTCGCTATACGAAACACATCAGGATTAAACTGCTATTTTACGTTAAAATTCTGTGAGAGAATGATCTTTCAGCGGTCGGGCCGACCCAAGCGTGCTGCAACCATAATATAGCTGCAGCGTGGCTCTACTACATATAAAATTTCCATCCATCTACTTCCTGCAGGTCGTCACTCCATCTAGTGGGGAACCGCCCTACACATCGCTTATCGGTACAAGGCTGCCATTCGAGAACCTTTCTTCCCAATCGGTTGTCGGTTCAATGAGCTATATGGACGGCACTTTGTTACCTCAGCTTACTGATCTGTTGATCTATATCGGTTCCTCTGGTTCTACAGCAGATATCCTCATTTTGAAGTCTATCACGCAGAGGAACCTCGAGCATAGTCCTCTCATGACCATCCTCATACCGTCAACAGTAAACCACGTCTCCGATCCATATGTCATCAATGGTAACACGCACTGGTTTGCTTTCGAGTTTTAAGTTATACGTGACGGGAAGACGTGTCCGATTCTAAATCAAAATGACACTCAAAATCATAAATTTTTTGAGTAAATTTTAGAAGTAACTAATGTAGCGATGTTTGGAAACTACAACGAGGTATGGCCGTGGATTTTCATTCCAGCAACATCTGCTTAAAACATTAAAACTAAACAAAAACCTAACTCATCATCACTTCTGGTACACTATATAACGTTGATGCGTTAATGATCGTAAGTATTATCGGTTTCATTGTCAGAGACACTGCACTGCATCCAAGCACGAAAAGCATTAATTCCCATAGTATTTTGAACCCAAAATGCAGATTCAGCATTCAGATATGCTTATCGACAAAAAATCACAATAATGCAACTAGTGTTTGTTCTGTGTTAGATGTATTGTAATAATATACTCTTAAACTAAAGGCTTTGGTGTATTATATACTGTATTAAATTTATGTAATACTTGAAATAATTATAAATTTCTAAACAACGCTAGAATTTCCACAACCCTGAAAAAAATCATTACATTGCAAAAGTAAATAAATTGTAACAATAAAATATAATACTTTAGTCCAAAAGTTAGTTTAAGATGGAATCTAAATATTCGAAAAAAGTGACGTTTTAAAATAATCTTTAAAAAATATTATCGCAATTATTAGGATGGCAATATAAAATAAAAAAGTAATTTTTATTTCCACTTTTATATAAGTTCAAGCTTTTATCATTTCAGGGTGAAAAAGCGAGAGAGAGTCCCTGACCCAAAAAAATTAATCACCGGCTGGTTGATATTAAACATCAAACAATTCTAAAAACAAATTCATTTACAAACTAATAATATATGGCTTTTACACCTGCGCTATATAATAATCATTTAAAAAAATGTATAATAGTCTGACATAAAGTAATAAACTAACATTTTTTCTCCCATGTACTCTATCAAGAATCTATAAAGACGAAGAAATAATAAAAAGAAGCTATTATAAGCTTAAAAATCTACAAAAACAACCTATGGCCTAAGAGTTAACCTTGGGGATCCAAATATTTTTTACCCAAGTCTACCTTACAGTAAGTCGTAATGGTGTATAAAAGTTGTTTTACTAAACCGCTGAGGCTTACCTTTGTTATCCAGGTTATATTTTGACAGCTGCTGTACGTCAACAAAGCAAACTATAGTCTGCACTTGTCTAAGGCTGCTATTAAATCGCAATTTAAAAATAAATGTGGTTATGGAAGCAACGTCACTTAAACTGCCACTTATAACACTTTTTATTTTAGTTCAAATTATGTTATAAATACAGATTATTGTATTTAACGTTTCAAAATTCGTTGTTCGAAGCGTCGAGCGCAGTCGCGTGCGCACGCGTCGAGAATCGCGCACAACACTGAGTTTAGTTCGATCGGCCATTTTCTGCTAGCGTAGTGGGAGAAGGCATAGAATAGGAAATAAATGGGAAAAGTAAGCGCAGGCTTCTATAATCGCTCCCATTAATCCCAGGAAAAAATATTTACTGCAATCCTGGATCAGAACTTCAAGAGGTTATCGGGAGCAAAATCTTTTAAACCAAAAACCTTCGAAAAACTTAATTGTTACTTAAACTTAGTTATTTTTTCTTGCTAAATTCCTTATATTGTTACAATTTTGTCCAGAAAAAAAAATGTCAGCGTCAAATACGTACATGGTAAAGGGTCTTCTCAAATTAACCACATCTCACATTGAGTAAGTAAGGAATAATTGATGTTACAAACGAAAGAATACTATGAGTAAAGTCTCGAAGAAAACTCGAGTTAAATTCAGTTCAGTTAAACATCCTGAACCTCTTCAAGGTGCGTGTGAACAGGCTTCTTCTGGGCAAACTCGCTTCATTGTAGACCTCATCTTTGCTCTTGGGGCCAGATGGGTCAACAGTGAGCCCATTTTTAAATAAAAAACATATTTTACGTTATTATTGGTTACCTATTATTGAGAGCTAATGATACGGTTATGATCTTATAACATGTACATTACATAAGCCACATTTTACGTGGTAAAGCCACGCTGCAGTTATATTATGGTATTAGCACGAATGGGTCGGCTCAACCGGGGTAGGACCACGCTTTCACAGAATCATCATCATCATCATTACAGCCCTTCACAAGTCCACTGCTGAACATAGGCCTCCCCAAGGAATGCCACAAAGCACGGTCCTGAGCCACCCGCATCCATCGACTTCCTGCATGTCTTACCAGGTCGTCACCCATCTAGTGGGGACGCCCTACACTTCGTCCGCCGGCATGAGGCCGCCACTCGAGAACCTTTTTCCCCATCGGTTGTCGGTTCTTCGAGCTATATGGCCGGCCCATTGCCACTTCAGCTTACTAATCTGTTGGGCTATGTCGGTCACTCTGGTTCTACTGCGGATATCCTCATTTCTAAGTTTATCACGCAGTGAGACCCCGAGCATAGCCTCTCCATAGCTCGCTGAGCGACCTTGAGCTTCCTCATCCGGCCAGCAGTGAAGGACCACGTCTCAGTTCCGTAGGTCATCACTGGCAACACGCACTGGTTGTACAGCCTCGTTTTCAAGTTTTGAGGTATACCTGACGAGAAGATGTGCCGTAATTTCCCGAACGCTGCCCAGCCGAGTTGAACCGTCGATTGACCTCTCGGTCGAAGTTGGACTTACCTAGTCGGACTATTTGTCCCAGGTAAACATATTCGTCAACAACTGAGCTTAGTGCTCCCAACAACTACCGGCATAGGTGTGACATGGACATTAAACATGATCTTTGTTTTGTCCATGTTCATCTTAAGACCTATCCGTTGGGAGGCACTATTGAGGTCATTGAGCATAGTGCTTAGGTCCTCCAGCGATTCTGCCATAAGGACTATATCATCGGCAAATCGAAGGTGAGTGATACTGCCATTGATGTTAATGCCGTATCCTTTCCAGTCCAGAAGCTTGAAAACGTCTCCAATGCAGCAGTGAAGAGTTTCGGCGTTATAACGTCACCTTGTTTTACACTTCACTGCAGTTACATCGGTTTTGTACTCTGTTCTGTACTCGGATAGCCATCGTAGCCCTGCTGTATAAGCACTTCAGTACTTAGCTATACCGACAGTCAACTTGGCACCACTGAAGAGACTGTAGCACCACCCAAATTTCGACGGGATCAAAGGCTTTCTCATAGTTCACATACGCAAGACAAAGTGGCAGAATGTACTCTCAGGTCTTCTGTATAATTTGCCGAAAGGTATGTATGTGGTCTATGGTGCTAAAGCCTTTCGGAAACCGGCTTGTTCGGGAGGCTGGAAGTCGTCGAGTCTGCGTGCGAGACGATTCGTAATGACTCGAAAACAGCACGTAGACGCGGCTCAGAAGGAAATCGGTCTGTAGTTCTTCAAGAGAGCGTTGTCGCCTTTCTTGAAGAACAAGACCACTGCACTTCTGCTCCACGCCTCCGGTGTAGTGCCACCATGGAGGACGGAATGAAAGAGCTTCTGAAGGACTTTAAGTACCGGTTTTCCACCCGCTTTCAGAAGCTCCGCTGTAATTCCATCCTCGCCTGGGGCCTTGCCGTTTTTAAGGTGCTGGAGAGCCATTCTAATCTCGCTCAGACTGACGTCCGGGATATCATCGGAATAGTGTCGGATAAGACTGCTCTTGATCGTTACTCACACTGCGTGTGGCTCCAACGATGATGTGTACAGCTGCCCATAGAACCTCTCAATCTCACTCAAATCTCAGGTGTCCCGGAAACGACGCCACACTCGGTCTTCAGCTTCGACAGTTGGCTCTTTCTGGCAGACAGATCTCTGGCAAAGACTTTGGAGCCCTGGTTCCGCTCGATCGCCTTCAATACGAGCTGTATTGAAGTTGCGCAAGTCCCGCCGCATGCATTTGAGATCTGTCTGTTCAGTTGCCTGTATGCTATCAAATCTACTGAAGATTGCAGCTTCATTTCCCGTCTAACAGCCATGAGATTAAGAGTGTGATCGAGAGTTTTTGTGTTCTTCTGCGGCGGGTCTTACAAAACTTAGCTCCGACCGCATGGACAGTTTCCACGAGCTTGTCATTCATATCGTCCACTGCATTGCAATCTTCAGGCACTGAAAACGGTTTTGTAACTCGAGCTGAAAGGTTTCGGGACTTTGATTAGAGCACGAGGGGACGGAGCGTTGACTTCATTAGACGACACCTCTCCAACTTACGTTTAGGTTCAGTGTGCCTCTAATCATTCGGTGATCGCTACCAGTTTTCACCTCGCGATCATTGAGACATCACTGAACAGTTGGCGTCTAGTCGTCATAATGAAGTCAATCTCATTTTTGTCGAACCGTCGGGGCTCGACCAGGTCCATTTCCGCTTCTGGAAGAAAGAGTTCATCATAAAGAGTCCTCTTTCTCCATGAAGTCGGCCAGCTGCTGGCCCTTGGGTTCCGTTGCCCTAATCCGAATTTCCCTACTTTCAGCTCACCGTTCTCTTGTGCCTAGCTTTGCGTTGAAGTCTCCCATTAACACCGTATAGTGGGTTTTAGAGGAATGCATGGCTCTAGAGATACTGTCATTTCCTCCACCTTCATCGGGTGTGCCAGTTGGTGCGTAAACCTGTATGACCTTCAGCGAATACCGTTTGGTGATTCTGAGTATAAGGTACGCAACCCCGTCGACACACTCCCATTTTACAACGTTGTTAACGAGAGACTTGTGGACGATAAACCGACACCTCCTTGGGACAGATGGTCGCTCCTCCGGTGATAGAACAAGTTGTTGATTCGAGGATTACCGTGTCCTCCCCTCTTCGGACCTCGGATAATCCTATAATATTCCAGCGCAACTTGTCTATCTCTTCTTCCAGCTCCAGGATCTTCTCGTCAGTCCTCAGAGTGCGTGCGTTATAAGTTGCCAGGTCGAGTCGTCGTAGGTGGCAACCGAACCTCCACCGGAGATTCTTAGCACCCCCAGCCCCGCCGTTACCATGGTCGCCACCGTAGCCAGGAATAGCGGGGCCGCCGGGGACTGGGGGCCGTTTCTTCGTAACTTTCTTCATTGGGGGGATATTGCCGTAGTTGCCACGCTTGGCGAGCGGGTTGGCAACCGCAGTTTTTTATTATTTGCTGTTATCAGAAAGATGCTGCTGCCCATCTTCTGCCTCAGTTTCCTCTGTCGCCCTTACGACACCCACGGGAAGATATGGGGTAGTGGTGAATTTCAACCCGCCACTACACCACATTTCACAGAATACCAGCGTAAAATTTATGCAGCTGTGTTGGGTATAGTGAGTGTAGACATCCGGAGACCCTTTTACAAGACATGAGGCATTTCATCTTAGTCCTCAGGGTGACAACGCATCTGCATTTTGATTCTTAATCGAGAATAAATGTGGTGTCTATGTGACACAGCATTCACTTACCATCAGGTGAATTGTGTGCTAGTTTGTCACCCATATTCTATAAAAAAAATTGCTTTCTATCACGCAATAAAATTTCGTATAAAGTTTTTCTGTTTTATTTAAGCGTATAATGTAATCAAAATATATAAGTTTTAATTATAAAAGGTCCTTGGTTATACTATTTGTATCTGGCTGGTTTTAATATCAATACATATAGGACATTAAGAAAAGAAAAATAAAAGTAAAAACACTTTCCGCCATTTTTCAATTGTTTTTCTGTCCACCAAAATGAGTGAATCTAACGAAGAAATTCAATACATTCTGAAGTTTTATTCAAAAGTGAAAAATGCGACTCAAGCCGCGAAAAATTTGTGACAAAAATTTGGGACCTAATGCAGTGTCAGTAAGAGTAGCACAAAGTTGGTTCAAGCGTTTTCAGTCCGGGAATTTTGATGCAAAGATGTAACTCACTCTGGTCGCCCTCATACGGATAAAGTCGATGCCATGTTTGAAAAAGTGGAGCAAGAATATTAGTAGTTACGACATAGCCGAGGAATTGGGGATTGACCACAAAACAGTTTTGACACATTTGAAAAAGTCTGGCTATGCAAAAAAGCTCGATATTTGCTCTTTACACGAGCTCACTGAAAGAAACCTAATGAATAATGACAATTGATCACTGGTGATGAAAATTGGATCACCTACGACAAGAACGTGCGAAAAAGATCATGGTCAAAGGGTAGTCAAGCTCCACAGACAGTAGCGAAACCCGGATTAACACGCAATACGGTGATGCTATGTGTATGGTGGGATTGGAAGGGCATCGTTTATTATGAGCTTTTACCGCCGGACAAAATCATCGATTCGGATCTCTACTGCCAACAACTAATGAGACTGAAGCAAGAAATTGAGAAAAAACGGGCGGAATTGATCAACAGAATAGGAGTGGTCTTTCATCATGATAACGCCAGACCACACACATATTTGGCCACTCAGCAAAAGTTTTGAGAGCTTGGTTGGGAAGTGTTAATGCATCCACCATATAGTACTGACCTTCATCCTCAGATTTTCACCTGTTTTGGTCTCTTCAGAATTCTTTGGGTAGTGTTAGGTTAACATCAAGAGAGGACTGTCAAAACTACTTGTCGCATTTATTTGATCGAAAATCCCAAGATTTGTACAGCAACGGGATTATGTCACTACCTTCAAAATAGCAACAAGTTATCGAACAAAATGGCACATATATATTAAGTATAATTAAAAGTAATTAAACTTTGAAAGAAAATGTCCTGAATATACGAAGAAACTTTTTCACCGACCTTTTAATAAGCCCTAGATGGTATATTGTACTGTCAAGGTAGCAAAAACGTATTCACTCCTGCCTTAAAGACTGGCAGATTATAATCGGACGAAAAGACAGACTCTGGTTAATTATTACATTCTTTTTCTGTAAGCAATATGAAAGATAAAACAAACCTAGGTTGTAGGATACCTTTTTTGCCTAGGAATTCGACGACCATACTTACCTATTTTTGCCGGCAAATAGCAGTGCCTGCACTGCTGTGTTCCGAGCTGAGGAATATAGAGAGCCAGTATAATTACAGACTGTGAGGCATTCTATCTTAGTCCTAAGAAGTGACAACTGATATATTTATCTGCTTAAAGTTGGTTGCAGGTGTCCATCGGTGACAGTAGCCACTAACCATCCTGTGGACTGTAAGTTCGTTTGTCACTTAAGCTATATTTAAAAACTACAAATATTTTTTTTGGCTTTGAGACTCGCTGACCGTCTGGTTGTCTGGTGAAAAGGGGAAGGAGAAATTAAATCATGTAATTCTTGCATTTGTTGATGTTACTCTAATGTGATTATTATTAAATAAATATTAATCTGCCCTAATTTACACTCATCTCCGGTTCTCTACACTCATCCGACGAAACACAGCAGCATTAAGCATCTATTGAGCCGACCCATTCGTGCTACAACCACAATATAGCTGCAGCGTGGCTCTACCACGTAAAGTACTTTCGCGTTTAATTTGACTTATTTATTTTTATTCCCAACTTTTCCGGTGCTTTACAGCACGCATGGTCTCCAGGGGACTGAGATGTTTGACGTCGTGTCATAGTTAACCATTTTTTTTGCGCCCAATGCAAGAACACCCTCCGTAAGCGGGGGGAGGGAGGTGGTGAATGCTCATAGCATACCACGCAGCCGGCTGCGTGGTTATATGGGACTCACTTTGAAGAAGTGCCTTACCCAATGATTTCTTATATTTACGCGAATACTACACATTGAATTAAACTACTTTTACGGATTATATCGCGTTTAATTAACTTATTTTATTAATTCCCGACGTTTCGGGTGCTTTACAGCACCCATGGTCACGGGGGACTGAGGTGATTGACGTCCCAATGTCAAAGTTAATACGAGTACCTTCAGCTTTTTAATTATTAATTTTAGTCCGATCTCCGCAGAACGAGCTTACTTTAACTTAAAGTTTTGCAGTGGTACGCTTGGTTTTAATTTTATTAAATATAGGATCTCAAGCAGAGGGCGGGTGCTGCCGCTGTTAAAATGTTGATGTTTCTTAATTTTGTATTAAATATCATTAATGAATAAGTTTTTGTTTAAAATATTGGCGGGGCAACGTTATTTAGAGTTTAGAGGTAAAGAATAATTTCGGTGTTTTAAAAAAATCTATATATATATATATATATATATATATATATATATATATATATATATATATATACATATATATATATATATATATATATATATGTGTATACTTATATATTAAACATATACTATAGTGTATACTTATATATTTTAGTAGAATAAGATTTTTTTTCCTTAATTTGCTCCTACCAACATCTCATTCCATCTTTCCCAGTGTTGACTCGTTGATAAATAAATAAATCATCCGTTAATGACTACTAAAACTGTAAAAAAAATATTTTAAATTAATTGGAAAACGTTGTACATTCTATAGCTTTCTATGATTTAAAAAATTGCAATGGAGCTTAACATCCGTGCGGCAGGTCTATCCGCTAACTTTGTTGACATCAAAATGATCACACTTTGTCCTTGCGTTCATAGTTCATACATACTCGTACCTACATATTATCACTGCACTATTTTTTTATATAATAATGCCCAAATACTCAAACGCTGCTCAATTTTAAGATGCCATTAAGTCTCGTGCTGTCTGTATCACTTTAAGTCAAAGTGACTGTGACACCAAGAGACTTAACGATATCTTAAAATTGAGTAGTGTTTGAGTATTTGGCCATAAAGGTGACAAACTAGCACATAGTCAAACTGATGGTAAGTGAATGCTGCGACCCATAGACATCTACATTTATCCTCGATTTCATCTACATTTATCCTCGATTACATCTACATTTATCCTCGATTACATCTACATTTATCCTCGATTAAGAATCAAAATGCAGATGGGTTGTCACCCCTGAAGACTAAGATATAATACCTCATTTCCAGTAAAAAGGGTCTCCGGTTCTTTACACTCACCATACGAAACACAGCAGCGTTAAGCTAATATTTTACGCTGGTATTCTGTGACAGCGTGGTCCTTCCCCATTCGAACCGAACCATTCGTGCTGCAACCATAATATAGCTATAAACTTATAACCTTAGAACTTACCACGTATAAAAATAAGTGACACTAACATTACTTGTTAACTCAAAAGGTTTTGTCTTTTCAGACTATTTACTTTTGACTTAGCAGTCACATGATGATTCACGGTTCGACCAGGGACCATGCTCATAGCAGAAATAATAAAAATAAAAATATAACTAGTTTAAAATTTATGTTTAAAAATCTAAACAATATTTACTCGACAACATGCTTAATTTTCCTTGTTCCGTTCATATTCAAACAGATAAGAAATATACTTTTAAAGAATTTTCTTTCGTTTATTATTTACAAACATATTCTAAGAAGGATATCTTTGAGGTAAATACCGCACCGCAGGAAGTATATTTTAAAACTATTTAAGATTTCAGTGTTATTTAAGAAAAAAATATAACATTTTTTTTCTGTATATTATTTAAGCTATAATTTTGCTATTAGCCTTGAAAGGTATACAGTTCAGTTAACGCAGAAGGGTCCTTTTGCTATGTATAATTGATTAGATTAAAAACTGACCTTTAAAAACATTTTATTTATTAAAGGTCAGTTTTAATTATAAATGGTTATTTTGCAATAACCGGCCAAATTTGTAGAGAAGTTTCAGAATAAGTAATATAGGTAAATGGTGAACAAAAATTAATTAAAAATCTCAAACATTCTGTTATCTTTTAAATTCAAAATGCGTCGTGGTAATGCATTATTTTAATGGATTTTACTGCGCACGCACACATTCATAAGCGTCGATGGGTAGGCAAAACGTTGTTGCCCATAAAACACATTCAATTTGCGATAATTTCAAATAAAAGTAGAAGCTTTATTTATTCGTATTTCCAAAAACTGCAATAATGGTATATAATTATTTATATATTTGAACTTAAGTTTAAAATTTAGCTACTCTTTGAAAAATAGCCCTGTATACTATGTTTTTTCAGTATAATTTAATGTTCGCAAATAATTTTTAAATATAGTAAAATTGAGTACAACTGTCAGCTTCTTTTTTTCTTTTCTATTATACTAGTTGTTAACCGTCACTTCGTTCCCGTAGAACTTAAACAAAAAGAACCTGCAGATCTATGAGTAGTCTTGGGGTAAGTAGTTCAATTATCCAAAACCACTTTAAATTCAGTTTTTTTTAATATGATCTCAAGTAAATAACTATGATATGGGAGCATGTTTAACAGTTTCCTTGTCCGCGAAATAGACACAATACTTAAACAATCGAAACATGTTCATATGTTCATACATGATTCATGGTACAGGAAAAGTGTTAATATTAAAATTGAAAATCTATTAATTTTACGTGAAAGTGTTGTTTTATTTTATTTATTGTTTATTGTAAAACTCATAGATATTCAGTTTATAATAAATCTATGGTAACACCTTACAACTAAGGTAACAATGGGCCATAGTAAAAATGGGCGAACTTAGTGCCTATCGGCATTCTCTACCAGTCAACCCGTAGCGTGGTGAGCTATTGGGTGGTGTAAACTTGTTATTAGATTAGGTGTTAAAACAAGTACAAAGTTCTTACCACCACCTTTTAAAAGTCATAATTTTATAGTAGAATGTAGAATAATTTGAATGTAATGTGAATGTAGATTGGTTTTATAGTAAAAAAAATATTATTTATAAATCGATTTCCCATCAAAACTTGAAGGTCTTTCTAGTGGAATAGGAATTTGAGTAAGGGCCGCATACCCCACGCCATCCCTTGCGTGTCGTAAAAGACGACAGAGGAAATGAAAGAGAATCGGCAGCATCTTTCTGATAACAGTTCAAAAGAATAAAAATTACGGTTGCCAACCTGCCTGCCAAGCGTGGCAACTTTGACACACTCCTTGTGAGACGACCTATGGGAAAGGCCTATGTTCAGCAGTGGACTTTTATAGGATTGAAAATGAAAAAAACCTTGAATTTTTTTTGAAATTGGCTAAGATATCGAAATATTTTTATGTATGTAATAAAATACAGTCAAATTGAGAAAACTCCACGCTATATGCAAGTATAAAATATAATGTCCTCCAGACCGCATTTCGAAATGGCCTTTAGTCTCAACGGAGATCTGCGCAAGATAGGATTATAGTGCACATTGTGTCCTCTCTATTCTCTCACACACATAGTCCGATGGGGCGATGGGCCGACACGACCGTAGATTGATCAGGCGCAGGACCAACGGCTTTACGTGTTTTTCAAGGCACGGTGGTGAAACACCGCCAACTTCCCGATTGCGGGCTGTTACCGAGAATTTCTTGTCAGAAAAACCCAATAACTGATTTTGTCCCGACTCGGGATTCGAACCCGGGGCTCCATGATCAGCAGTCGTACGAACAAGCACTAAACCAACGAGTGCTTACGGCATACTACACGGGTGGTCCTATTCAAAATTGATGAAATAATTCAAAATGTCTCTAACATTTTAATTGTTGTTAAAATAAATATCAATTTTATTACAGCCGTAGTCATAAAGTTATTATTAATTTCAGTTTTATGTAGTGTGACTACATAAATACTACGTATACGAAAATTATATTTATAATTATTATAAATAGAAAAAAATATATAATTATATTGTAATTTCTTGATTGTTTGTATAATAAATGTAACTATACTTAAATAGTATAGTGCAGAATAATATAGTTTGACATCGTAGACTTGTCTACACCTTTTAAGAGAGTGATTTTTGTCGTAGTTGAGCTTTATTTATTAAATTTGATTTTATTACAGGTAAGCTTACTACAGTAAACGAAATGATCATACTGCCATCTGTTGGAACTATGTTAAAAGCATTTTCTACGCCCATTGTTCGACGCATATTACGATACCCAGGGGCAGAGCAACACCGAATTTCGCCATGACCCTGGCGACGAATAAATATTATTTTACTTATTTCTGATTATTTTATAATCACTTAGTCGAAGCTCGACTTGCTTATAATGGGATAATTTGGAAAACACTTTAAATTGTTTATATGATAGCGCTCATATTCAAATCATAAAAAGGCGAAGTTAATAACTGTTATAATACCCTTTCTTATCCCATGGATGAAGATATCAACGATATTTGTTTTATAAAATCTAAAACACCATATTTTCCTCCAATATTTGTATCAGACATATTCTTCTATAATTGTGAGCATAGTTTCACAACAACCCCGTATAGGTGTGACATGAACACATCTTTTTGATGACTAAACCGTTCAAAACCTATGTAGGTTAAACTGAGCAGTGCTAGTGCTAGGTTTCAAATCAGCTTTTCGGGCGACTAGAAGTAATGAAGTATGTGTGAAACTCTTGACTAACACACAGACCTGTCGACCCCAAAATACAAGTTCTCATTTGACATCATTCGTTCTTTTGACACTGATCCCCAGGAAGTGATCTTTACTATTGACAGTCTCAAAACTCATAGTGCCGCTGGTTTGGACATTATTCCTACTAAGTTTTTGAAATGATGTAAGTTCCTCATCGCCCCTGTAATTAGTCACTTGGGTAATCTTTGTTTTCGTAGAGGTTTTTCCCGACCTCACTTAAAAAATCTTTAATTACTCCGGTTATAAAACTGACAAAAGAGACGATGTCAATAACTATAGACCTATCTCAGTCCTTACATCTATTTCAAAAAAATTAGAGTAAAATAATAAACATTCGACTCATTAATTATTTAACTAAATATAACAAAGTATCAAAAAATCAATTTGGATTTAGAAAACATTTCTACTGAAGATGCGGTTTTGGCCTTACTTTTGAAAATGTTGATCACGGAAAAAATCTATTACAGTTTTTCTTGATTTAAAAAGGCATTTGACACCGTCTCTCTTCCCACTCTTGTTGCTAAACTGGAACATATCGGCATTCGTGAAAAACCACTTGAATTGCTGAGGGACTATTTGCAGGGACGAACCTAAAGGGTAAAATTGAGACTACCAAAGCCGAGACTTCGACATTACTTACGGTGTACCACAGGGGAGTGTCTTGGGCCCTACTCTATTTTTGATATATATAAATCAGCTCACAGAATTGAATATCGAGGGTGGCCAAGTCGTTTCGTATGTTGAAGACACTGCTATTGTCTTTACTGATAGTACTTGGAAAGGTATCTGAAAAGGCTGAAAAAGATCTTTCTAAGGTCTCTAGATGGCTTAAAAATAACCTACTAACACTAAATGTTAATAAAACTAACTATATGTGCTTCACTATAGATAATAGAACACAGCCCTCTATTGAAACTTCACTAAAAATTCATGATGCGGATTTTTAAATTGTAATTGTAAAAAAACTTGAACGAGTACATAATACAAAATATCTTGGAATAATTTTCGACCAACATCTTTCATGGACTAATCAAATAGAATACGTAAACGGCAGAATTCGTAAGCTTATTTGGATATTTAAAAAAACTGCGTTACGTTACAACGACTAAGTTGATAAATAAAATTTATACAGCTTTAGCTCAATCAGTTCTAGGATATTGTTTTACGGTATGGGGAGGAGCGGCAAAAACTAACATTCTGAATACAGAAAGAGGACAACGATACCTTCTTAAAGTTATGCATTTTAAGCCTATTAGATTTAATACCGAACAGCTGTATGATATATGTGACCTTTTTACTGTTAGGCAATTATGCAGGGTTCTTTTTCAAAGAGTAGCCAAATTTGAAACTTAAGTTCAAATATATAAATAATGATATACCGTTATTGCAGTTTTGAAAATACGAGTAAATAAGGCTTGTACTTTTTTTGAAATTATCCCAAACTGAATGTGATTTATGGGCAACAATGTTTTTGCCTACCGATCCACTCCTTACTGTGCACACCCTTGTGTGCGTGCGTAATAAAATCAGTTAAAATAATGCATTACCAAGCATTTTGAATTTAAAAGATAAAAGGACAGAATCTTTGAGATTTTTTAAATTAATTTTTCTTCACCATTTGCTTAATATATTACTTATTTTAAACCTTCTCTGCAAATTTGGCCGGTCATTGCAAAATAACCCTGTATATCTTTATATAACCCTGTATATTTTTATCTACAGACAGTTTTAAAAACATATTAACTTGCCATATGATCCAAAAAACATCTATATGGGGAATCATGACGTCATTAAACACATTTATGTAAAATCTAAATTTGCTGAGAGACAGTACAATGCTACACACACACACACACACACACATACACATGCACCTATAAATATGCACACACACACACACATACACACACACACACACACACACACACACACACACACACACACACACACACACACACACACACACACACACACACACACACACACACACACACACACACACACACACACACACACATACATACGCGCGCGCGCGCGTACGCGTAAGCTCGCATGCACGCACGCACACTTTCAAAACACACCAACATTAGATCATAGGCAATCTTGCTCGGCTTATCTCAATATTTAATATTATTAGGCACCTCCTGACACAGGTATTCTTTTATACTTACTAGGAGGCTCCAATTACTTTATTATTTAGTATGCCTTAGAAAATAAATAAATTTTAATTTTAATGCGTGCGAGATGGTTCGTAACGACTCTCGAAAACAGCATGTAGATGCAATCTTTTTGAAAAATAAGACATTTGTTCCACTATTGCTTCTGTTGCACGTTTGTAGCGTAGTATGAAGTGGAAGGGCAAAATTAAATAGCTTATTAAGCACATTAAGTACTCGACGCACTTGCAAAAGCTCTGTGGTAATTCTATCCTCACCTTGCCGTAAAAACTGAAACTTTAAACTGAAGTTTTTCCATTCTAATCTCATTCTGATTGACGTCCGGGTCGTCAGGATAATGTCAAATGAGATTGGCATTTAATCTAACTCAAAGTATCAGCAATGTCGCTGACGCTGTTAGAAGTCGTTATTGCCTGTTTTACTTAAACAGGCAATAACCACTTCTAAATTATAAAGCCCTGGGATTAAGTAAGAATAAACTGCGTATTCTGACAAAAGCCCTGACTGGACACTATTGTCTAAAAAAGCACATGTCCATCCTGGGACTAAGCAACTCAAGGATGTGCCGATTCTGTTCCTTAACGGAAGAAACACCTCTGCACATCCTAACTGATTGTGGACACTTAATGCGTAAACGTAACACTCATCTGGGAAACTATATATTTCGCCCAGAAGAAGTGAAATTGCTCAAAGCTAAGCAACTCCTTCTATTCATTGAATACAAAGGGCTTAGCAGTGAACTGTAGCTATAGCAGCGATCACAATAGATCTTATAGGTCGCAGTGATACTAGTCTTTCTAGACCTGCATAGCTGCTTGCAAAAAAAACCGTTGACTTGGGACAGACTATGAAAATTCATTGAACTTTTGGCTTATTCAATAATGGAGTCAGTCTACAGAAGAATTATATCGCTTTAAGTGACGCAGAAAATTATTGTTGATTGTTTCAATCATTTTAATATAAACTTTGTACTGAGGATTCCAACATGAAGAACAATACTCAAGAATAGACCGCACCAGAGTGTTAAATAGTATGATTACTGTTGAAGACTTTTAAAATTTTTGAGATACGCATAACAAAACCTAGCATTTTATAAGATCTTTTAGTTATGATATTAATATGTGACCTCAGTAACAACTTATTATCCAACTGAACACCAAGATCACGCAGTTCATTTACTCTCGTTAGTAAATTATCGTCAAGCTTATAATAAAAGAGGACGGGATTCTTTTGGTATGCTTTTATGCGTTTATCTAAAGCATATAGTAAGTTATTAATAATGACAACAAGCACCTCAATTTCAAACTGTTTTGAACCAGGTGTTTCTTTTTCAACAAATTCGTCACGTGTAGTAGAACCGCTAAAATGGTCATACTTTGTGTTTCGCTTGCGTGGTCTTGAAGTATGTTGCTGATTCATGACAGCCTGTCAGATTTTTGGCTTTTGCTTTTATGTGTGAAATGTATATCGCATTGTTTGGAAGAATTATATAATAATTGATAATGGGTATATCCCGTATTAAGGTCTATATTAGACGATTGCAGGAATACACTAGCCGCTTGCACGCGTTCTAGTATTCCATTCCACGTAATTATCATTATTTCTGTTTCATGCATTCGATGCATTGCTTGCTTGATGTTATTAATTTGATAAACTACTCGCATGTTGTTTTAGATAAATATAACGTGTGTCCTTTTCCTTTATGGATATAAGTTTGTTGTATCGGATCGGAAAACCGCTGGCGACAGCAAATTCCACAGTTAGGTCGTGCGAAGCAGAAAATTTCGTATGAATCGCACAGTAGTGGACCGCCAGCCATCGAGATAATGAGTATGGAATTTCGATAGAATTTCTGTCGCAGTGAACGATGATGGAATTCAGTAACTGGAATTAATCCGAACAATTCCACTGAGAAATCCCGTGGTATATGCGGTAGAATATGCATAGACATGCAACGTCTCTTCGCAAGGCCAGTGGGTCGTGCCGATCGTAAGGAACTTGATTGTCGACGATTCGGGCCACTATCTGTTGAATACGGTCTAGTGGAAGGAGCTGATACAGGGTGTCCCTGCTCATAGATGAGAACAGTAATCCATATAAGGCCGACCCTGCGCTTGGTACAGCTGCAAGCGGTGGTCCGGCATGAAATACCGTCTCGATCTACTCAGCACACCAAGCTTTTTGATGCCGGCTTAGCCTTCCATTCCAAGTAACTGCGGAACTGTACGTCTCTCGAAATGTCGACGCCAAGGATTCCGATGCTGGCTGAGGCAACGAAGGAGTGCCCTGAAATTAAGGAGATACGACAAAGGTTTTTTTGTGGTAAACGCGTAAATCTGTCTTTTGGGATTAAACTGTACTAGATTTAGTCCCCAATCCGAGACTTTGTTCAACAAAGACTCGACTTCAGACACAAGTTTGTTCCCGCACTCGACGACGGATTCCCAAGAAATATTAGCACGGCTGGCGTATAAAGCATCGCCAGTGTTGTCGTCTGCATAACAATGAATGTTACTAGTATGCAACATATCATTGATATGCAGAGGGAACAGAGTAGGCAATAGCACGCAGTCCTGTGGAACACCAGCATTTACAGGCTTGGAGTCGGAGCATGCACCGTTGACTACGATCTTAATAGTCCAATCTGTAAGAAAACTGATGACCCAAATGCATAATTTCACGGGAAGCCCATAAGAGGGAATCTTCGAAAGAACAGCTTTGTGCCGAATCCGATCGAAGGCCTTCGGTCAATGCCGAAGATTCCGATGCTGGCTGAGGCAGCATGGAAAATGTAAAATAAACATTACACATTTAATTAAAACTAGTTTTACGGATCCTATCGCGCATATTAACTTATTTTATATTCCCGACGATTCGAGCACTTTAAAGTTACAGGTTGAGGTGTTCGACGTCCCAATGTAATAGTTAACCACGACTACCTCCATATTAAAGTCATAAACATAAACATAACATAAAACACTCACGCCTGTCACCCAGAGGGGTAGGCAGAGACTACGGACTTCCATTTGGCACGATCCTGGCACACCTCTCTCGCCTCCTTTACATCCATATATCTACGCATACACGCACGTCGGTTAAGGGTACTACTAATCTGGCCCATTTTTAATATATCGCCAATTTGGTCGATAAACCTTCGTCTAGGGCGTCCCTTTCCGACTCTGCCGTTCACTTCTGCAGCATAAATTTGCTTTGTCACTCTTTCTTCGTTCATTCTTTCTACATGACCAAACCACCGAAGCATTCCTTTCTTAATCCTGGTCACAACGTCATCTTGCAAACCACACTTTTCTCTTATCACTATTTCTCACCCTGTCATTCAGATTCAGCCCTAGCATACTTAAAGTCAATAAATAAAATAATTTTAATCTGGAGGTAGCCGTGGTTAACCACCAAAGCTGTCTTCCAAAAGTTCAGGATTACGCCTAGAGAATAGGAGTACCGGAAAAAGAAAAGAGCACCCGTCTTCAGCACAATAGGATTGACTCCATCAGATCCTCTCGACTTGTTGACCTCCAAGGAGAGAAGTAATTCGCGCACCGAACACTGTGTAAGCCGCATATCCAGCATTGGGGCCATTGTCAGCGGTGTGTACCCCCCGTTATCAAGAGTCGATTTGGACTCAAAAACAGAACCTAAAAGATCAACTTTCTTCTTTGCGGTATGGGCCAGTGAGTCGTTCTCTCTGCACAAAGATGGAATTGGTGGCTGACAGAAGTTCCCTTAGACAGCCTTGGCAAAACACCTAAATAAAATTAGAGGTAGAGAAGAGTGCTTGAATAGTTTAAAACCTTTGAATCACGTCCAGTCAGTCAACGAAGACGAAAGGTACCTAGCATAGAAATATAAAAATAAATACCACAAACTTCTTTCTTATATCTATGGTACAAAATAACTGAGTCTTATTTTTACAATCTTTTTAAAATTAAGAAATAGCAACAAGTAAAATACTTGCGGTGTTTACTCTATTATTTATTAAGAATATTAAACCAATTTTTTTCTGTATAAGTGGTGCTTGCAAAGGCAAGCTCAGCGCCCCTCGAACCTGTGCTCGAACCTTGCCCTAGGCTCCAGCCTTGTTAGCCTGTGGGTAAATCAGGCCCTGTTGACTGCCTCCGCCCATCGGTGAGTCAGGTAGACAAGAAGACCACCAGCTGAACGACCTCGACGGAAACCATATTGACGATCACTAATCAGCTAATGCTCTTCAAGGTACCCAGTTAAGAATGGATTCCATTATTTTGGAGAATAAAGAGGCGATAGCGATAGGCTTGTAGTTGGACAGGTTCGAGCGGTCTCCTTTTTTAGGGATCCGGTGCACTAAGGCTGTCTTCCATGATCCTGGAACGACGCCTAGAGAAGAGTAAGAGAACCGGAAAAGACGCGTAAAAAGCGGCGCCAACTCTGGAGCACACGTCTTCAGCACAATTGGGGGAATTCCATCAGGCCCACTCGACTTGTTGACGTCCAGGGACAGGAGTGCTTTGTGTAAGCAGCACATTGCATGGAACACTCACACGTATGTTATTGGCATGTTCCCCCCGTCGTCGAGAGTCGAGTTGGACGCAAAAGAGAACCTAAAAGATCTGCCTTGCTCTTTTGCGGCGTGGGCCAGTGAGTCATCCGAGGAAGACGAACTAAATTCTCGCCCATTCTCCCAATGTGCTCCGACTTTGCCTAGCGATAACTCTTTTGAAGGACCTGGAGGTAGAGTTGTACTTCTTTTTGTTTGCACTAGTCTAGCATCCCTGGACGTCGATACATCAGCCCATCATCCAGCGAGAAACAAATCCGCCCCATGGGTAGGATGCAAAGAAAGCCCGCATCGAATCCCAATCCGCTGGCCTAAACCACATGGCGGCAACCTACAAGATCGTGCCTGCAATAAGCAAGTGATTAGCTATACTCCGGATCAGGCAGTGATCCGAAGAGCCAAGAGGGCATCGACGGAGACCTGATATCCGTCCGGATGAGAGGTCAGCAGAAGGTCCAACAGGAAGGTGTATTATCCTCCACATCTTATATCCGCGTGACCAATTGTGTCAGACCATATGCCAAGGCAAAGTCGTAAACAGGTCTTCCCGCATGATCATTAGTACGAGAACCGAGCCATTCGTCATGGTGGGCGTTGAAACTTGTGAGTTTACCGTATGAAATTCTGTGTTTTATTTTTGCCAACTAAATAATCGGTTAGTGATTGTCTGCCGTGGATTGTCGTAGTCGAAAAAGGTGTACGTACCGTTTCACGTTTTTGTGACATCAAGTAAATTCAATATACCACGTCTTAATAAGTTACACACAAAAAATTACGCCTAGGCGGTGATTGGCGGGTCTGGATACGCAGGGCCCCCTTTTACGCGGGGCCCGTAGCAATTGCTACTCCTGCTACGTGGTTAATCCGGCACTGGTAGCAACATCTTCCTGTAAAAAGCTGAATTAACATGAAAAAATTCAGTTGTTTAACTCGCTTGCTGAGTGTGACAACTATGGCAAATATCCCTCCTATGAGGCAATATATGGGGAGGCCTATGTTCAACAGTAGACTTTCGATAGTCTGTAATGGTCTTGTCATATGATATAAAAATGCGTTTTTGTAGCTTTCTAGAAATCAGTAGTAGTTTATTATTAAATTAATAGCAGTTTTATAGCAAACTATGAAAAAAAAACTTTGCTATAATTTTCCTTGCAGGCGTTGGTTATGGAAACATAGGGCACACTGAAAGTTCTGCGCTCCTGGCAGCTCATAAATGTTTGTATTTCGAATGTTATATTTTTTTAAATATAAAAACTCATATATATGAGGGCTAATAATCTTCCACTCACCAGATTTCGCTAGTTGTGACCGAGATAAAGTTTTTGTTACACAATGTCAGATAATTGAGAAAATAGTTTTAAATAATAGTTTATAGTTGTCTAGAGTATTATATTAATACACATTACAATGCGTCAGTGGTTTGATTTTTAATTTTTCGCACTAACTCTTTTTTTTCTACTATAATTATATTTATAGTTTGGTTTATTTATTTCTAATCTAATTATTATAAAATATAACTAATAATACGGAAAGAATAATTAAAGTTTACATTTTCCTAAGAAATTATCGTCCTCACTATGAAATCAGTCAAATATTTTACCTCATTGTAAAGTGCCCTGGTGGCAGAAAAGGTCGTGGATGCCATTGATGAAAATAATTGAAAAAGTTGAATTTCGTCATCCGTAGCAACAATGGAATCAACGTGAAAAGATTTTAGTGTGATGATTTTTTATTATTTTAAAAGCTTGCTCTTTTTGCAAGATTACACTGCTCGCCTGCCTTCAAAATGCTTTTGGGAGGGAAGCACCTCATTTTAGCACTGTACGGCGTTGGTACGCAGAATTTAATAGTGGCCGTATTTCTCTCCACGATGAAATTAATGAAGATCGACCCTCAACTGCGATCACTGAGGAAAATGTGGCAGTCAGGCGACTAATGGCGAAGAAAACCACCGTATCATCTATGAGGTTCGAGGATATTTGGGTATTGCTATGAGCCAAATTCAAAAATTCCATTCATCAACATTATTCAAAAGTTAGAAAACTTCGCAGCCGCTGGATTCCTCATAAACTCATCCCAGAACAAAAATGGACTCGAGTTGATTGGTATAAAAAAATGTTGTTAACGTATGTTCTAGGGGAAAACGACCAAGAAGTCGCATTCGATTGCAATAAGTCATTTTTGGTTTCTGAAAAGAGAAAGCTTGTGACCCATCTCACATACAGTCCAGACCTCGCACCATGCGATTCCTTTATTTTCCCAATAAATCAAGGTTTAATGAGAAGTTTCACATTTGACCAGAAGAGGCTGTGATAGCTTTCAACCACCTAGTGAAAAACATGCCCTCAGACCAATTATGGTCCTAGTCTTTTCAAAAATGGTTGGATCCACCGAAAAAGAATAAAAATGTTATGGAGAATATTTTAAAAAGCAATAAATCTAATAGTTTATATTAGGTCTTTACCTATGAAATTGCCGTTTAAAAAAATAATTTAACGTTTTTTTTTCTATATTTTTAATTATATTGATCAAAGTAATCGCCCATGCAATCGATGCATCTTTGCCGATGCAGTGGCAGTTCATTGATGCCCTTCTTAAAGAAATCAGCTGGAGAGGAGACAACAAATTCTTCAAAGGCATTTTGTACTGCCTCTCGGTTATTGCATTTTTTTCCCGCCAAAAAGTTACCCAAATTGTGGAAAAAGTGGAAGTATGTAGGCGCAAGGTCTGGTGAGTGCGGCGGATGATGGAGAGTTTCCAACTCCAGCTCTTGTAACGTGGATACCGTCTGTTGTGCAGTATAAGGTCGCGCGTTGTCGCGTAGGAGCAGCGGGACGAGCGATTGACCAAAGCTGGTTGGAGACGTGCGAGCTTCTCCATCATTGTGTTCAGTTTTTCACAGTACACATCTGCAGTAATGCTTATCCTATTTGGTAAGAAGCTGTGATGAATCACTCAGGCTCTAGACCACCAAACAGTGACCATCACTTTTGAAGGGGTAAGTTTTAGTTTAGTGCATTGTTTAGGTGCTGAACGAGGATTCAACCATCTTGCTGAGCGCTTACGATTGTCAAACAGAATCCATTTTTCGTCGCAGGTAACAATGCGGTTCAAAATACCTTCGTTTGTGTCCCTCTTGAGCAGTGCAAAGCAAGTCTCGACGCGTACTTTGCGCTGGCGATCATTGAGCTGGTTGGGCACTCATTCGGATAACGGAATCGGGTTTTCAATTAAAACGTTACGAGGCTCCGGAGGGAGGCCGTGACGTTTGGAGTCGGAACGTAGGTGACTGCGTTTACCACTAAAGGGTTGGGATGTGTTTCGGCGCTCTCGATGTAGCGCTGAGACATTTCCTTGAAATATTCTGAGATTGTCGGAAATTGGCAATCTCTGCGAAGATTGGAGTTTCGCTGGTTCCAACAGGCTCCGGCTTTTCGAATGAAGCTATTTTGGACAACTTAGAGGCTGTTCAAATTAGTTTCGGACGCGTGGGCGAAAACTACGCTAGCGTTATAACATGACAGGTCTTACGCATGTTTTGTAGAGATGGAGTTTGTGTCTTAAGGACAGTGAATTTGGCACGGTTGCGAACATTGCGAATGTGTTTCGCAAAGATCATGCCGTGGTCAAATTTGACCCCTAGGTATTTGGCCGTTGATTGCCAGGTGATCTGGCGGCCGTATAGCGTGAACGTGCTTAACGATTTTTTGGGATTTAATTGACGGTTGAGAGCGGGATGCCTTTGAAAATATATTGTTACATTTTTCTCGGGATTCACTTCGATTCTCCATAAGC
The DNA here is from genome assembly GCA_029286625.1 of Parnassius orleans. Classification (NCBI taxonomy): domain Eukaryota; kingdom Metazoa; phylum Arthropoda; class Insecta; order Lepidoptera; family Papilionidae; genus Parnassius; species Parnassius orleans. The sequence continues at coordinate 1,681,697 of JAGSMP010000076.1, read as the reverse complement.
GGAACCAATCGCCTAAGCGGTTGACGGCTGTTTGGAGCATCTGGGCGAGTATTCTTTTATTATGAGAGGCGACGAAAAGTGCCGTATCACCGGCGAAGAGAGCGGTATTAACTACTGGGTCCTTTGGGATGTCACTTGTGAAGAGTGTGAAGAGGAGTGGGGAGAGGACTGAGCCCTGAGGGACTCCAGCCCAGAGGAGAGCTTAGGAGGCGTTTCGAGGATCGATTGCCCTCTATTCGATAGCGAAAGTGGCGGTTGGCAAGGAAGGCTCTGATGATGTGAATAAGCCTATCAGGCACGTTGAGTTTAAGCCGTCGTGCCAGACTTTGTCAAACGCTTTTGCAACATCGAAGAAGAGTGCGCCAGTGTTAGTACTCCTACTGCTTATTTTTGGGAGATTGAAGCATTTGAGAACGTACTCTGTGAGGCGATGTAACTGATTTGTGCACGAGTGTTCGGGTCTGAAGCCGAACTGCTCGTCGGGAAGTAGTTTATTTGCGTAGACGTATTTACGTAGGCGATTCAATATGAGTCGTTCGTAAACTTTCCCCAGTGTACTGAGGAGATTGATAGGTCTATAACTGGAGGCTAAGTTGCGCGGTTTCCCCGGTTTTAGAATTCCTATTACGCCTGCCTCTTTCCAGGCATGCGGGAAGGAGTAGCTGGAAAGAAGAGCGTTAAATATGCCTACAAGCGACGCGGAGAGTGATTTCAGCACCCTGTTGCTGATGCCATCGGGGCCGGATGCTGATTTCTTTTTGAGACTTTTGATGACTTCTGTGACTTCGTCAAAAGTCACAGGATCTAAGGGGTCGCCCGTAGGCCGTAGGTGGTACTGCAGACTTACGTTCAACCTCCGCTTCGACCTCTAGGAGGTGAACGGGATCTGTGGGTTCGTTGGAGGGAGTGCATTGGCTCTCTAAACTGTCCGCGAGGCATTCGGCCTTTTCAGAGTCGTTAAAGGCGAGATCGGGGTTTCCTGGCCTAATGAGAGGCGGCATGGGTGCGGTTTGCTCGCTTTCAGAGCTCGGGCCAACCGCCAGTAGGCGGTGTACGATGGCTTGATTTCTCCAGCAGGTTGTTCTATTTGTCGTGCCTAAAGTGGGCTATGCGCTGTTTTACCTCGTTTTGGAGGTAAAACAGATAATAAGTCGAAATTTATTATCTATAGTGCGATAGAGGTCATAGTGTTTTAGGGCCGTATTTTTTGCTCTAATCAGTTGCCGAATGTCTCTCGTAAACATCGTGTATTGATTGCTCGACACACGAACCTTACGAGAGCAATCTTCGACCGCTGAGTTGAGGTGGGCCGATAGGGCACTAATCGCCTCATTGACTACCTCTGGCGAGTCTATATCGTCGGAGATTTAATCTAGGTGCTGTGTGTCCACGATGGTTTTGCTCTGAAGGACCTCACTAGCGGGCTGTCCCAGCTGCAACAAAACCGGTCTGTGGTCCGAGTCTAGCTCTAAAATAGTCTCGATTGATAATATCGACAGCGTGACATCTTTGAGTATTGCTACATCAAGGTTGTCCGGTCGATGTCTGGTAGAGAATGGGTAGTGAGTTGGAGTCTCAGGCACGATAACATCGAAGTATAATCGCTCCGAGAGATCGAACAAAGTTGCACCATTCGTGTTATCAGTAAGCGAATTCCAGGAGGATTGCTTACTGTTTAGGTCTCCAGCTATTATAAAACTGGGGCTTAGACTTAGTAAGGCTATAGATATCGGAATCTAATATTTGTTTAAGCGGTCGTAGGTATGCTGAAACAATGGTTAGTGGCGGATGGCCAGACAGAGCTATCCTACAAATTGACACCTCTATGTTTATTAGGGGCGGAGCGTCTATCGGTACACAGTGCAAGGACCTTTTGTAGTAGATCAAGGTGCCGTCTCTACGGCTGGTCAACCTATCATTTCTAACTAAGATGTAGTTTGCAATCTTAGGATCGCGATGGCTTGGTTTCAAAAAGGTCTCTTGTACTAGCATAACGTCTATATCATGGTTTCGCAGGAAGAGCGCGATGTCGTTTTTTTGGTTTCAGAGGCCGTTCGCGTTAAAGAACGCGACAGTCAGAGAGCGTGGTTTAGTTCTACCTAAATGTTGTACTGCCATTCTGATACTTAGGTGAGGTGATTAGGCGCACTGGGAAGACCAGATTGCGTCGATAAGGAGCTTGTCCTGAGGTGTGGTGGCTCCGCGGAGTTTGCGGGCCAAAGAGAACAACTCAGCAACGATAATGTTGCTGATGAAGCCGCAGAGTAGAGAGAAATCAGTGGCGAAGGAAGACGAGCCTTGTGGGACGGGCTTCGGTTTTGGGGCCTGGGGAGGCGGCACTGGCCGTGAAGCGACAATTGCCGGCGGTTTCACCCAAGCGTTGGGTTTCGACGCGGGAGGCACGGGTAGGCTTGTGCTCGGAAACCCCGGTGACGGGGCGGGCTTGATGTTAGTCTGGGGAGTAGATGTGGGCACCGAGAGTGGTGCGGGTTTGTGGGCAGGCTGCCGAGAGCGAGACGCGCTGGCTTGGTCCGCGCCCGGGACGGCTTTTACCTCCGTGCTGCTTCCTTCACGGCGCTGGGTGTCCCTCTTCGCGGCAATTGACGCAGCTCGGAGATTCAACCGTCTCGGGCGTGCGGGAGCAGGCAGTGGTGCCGTGGTCACCTAAGCACTTGAAGCACTTTTTTTCATGGGGAAATGCCTACGCATATCCGTCTCGCGGGGGCAAGGACGATGTTAGTCTCGGCTGCCTTTTTCGTAGGGTGAAGCCATCGTCTTCGGGCTTAAGCGGGATACGCGTGTTGATCTCCATGCCAGAGCCTGATTCGGCATCCGAGAAGATCGGAGAGGGGCCGCGGGTGGACATCGCAGAAGGCGCGGGGGACGCGGCGTCGTAGAGTGTGCCAATGGACACGGGGCCCGTGGGTCCGGTGTTTGGCCGACATAGGGTCATCAATCCGCACAATCGGATGGTCGGCATGGGGCCAGACATTCTGAGTAGAGGCCAGCTTGAGGCGCGGGCTCGGGCGCGGGCTCGGATGCGGGACGCGCGTTGCAATGTGCAATAAACACAGCCCAAATGTTGGGGAGGCTCGATTAAAAAGTCGGCGAGCTCGTCGACCGAAATCGACGCCATCTTGTAAGACTATGCTAAGCACAGGATTTTAGGATAGGGGTGACAAACGAGCACACAGCCCATCTGATGGTAAGTGGTTGCTGTGGCCCATAGACATCTACATCTATCCTCGATTACTTATAAAAATGCAGATGCGTTGTCACCCGTCAGGACTAAGATGGAATGCCTCGTTTCCAGTAAAAAGGATTTCCGGTTCTCTACACTCACCACACGAAACACAGCAGCGTTAGGCTGCTATTTTACGCTGATATTCTGAGAGAGCGTGGTTCTTCCCCGGTCGAGCCGACCCATTCGTGCTACAACTATACTACTAATATAGCTGCAGCCTGGCTCTACCCCATAAACATATGCGTGTTGTGAACCTGGTGGTGCGTTCGTTTGTAGTTCGTTCCGTAAACGTCGTTGATGTTGCCTGCCGCTTGTTCCGCGTTGCTGCCACAACGGTACTCATATTCCATAATTACTGGAACATATAACGTATCTATGATGACAAAAAATATTCAAATGTGATGAAAACATAACGCTAATCAATAAAAAAATGACTGATTTTGAAAAAAATCCATGTTTTTAAAATAAAATTAATTTGAATTTAGAATTCTTAGCCAAACAAAAATTATATTGGTTTGAAATGGATAGTACTGCAGAACGGGAATTTCATAGGTAAAAGATCTATTATATAAATTGCTTTATTTATGAGTTACGCAAACCTCTCAGTGTACGGTCATACGATTAAGCCTAAATTCTTTTAAATGGGAAAGTCTTCATTCATACATCTCAGCCTATCAAAAGTCTATTACTGAATATATACTTCCCCATAGATTTTGCCATATTTGCACAGTTGGACTGGTTGTTGAAGTTAACATTTAAAAAAATCATCGTTTATACAGAATGGGAAACAATAGACCCATCGGTAAGCGTGTTCTATGCTGCACTCAAACCTACATTTATAAGTTAAAGTTAAAGTTACAGCCTATATACGTGCCACTGCTGGCACAGGCCTCCTCTCATTTCTGAGAGGGGTTTTCAGGGCAAGGAATCGTACGCCGCGTTGCCCTAATGCGTGTTGGCGAACTTCACATGTCTTCGAAATATAATTTTTTTTCTTATTTCTCAGACATGCAGGTTTCCTCACGATGTTTTCCTTCACCACCGAGCACGTGGTAAATCAGCACTGAAAATTGCAATTAATAATTTCATTGGTGCCGGCGGGGATCGAACCCGGGTTGCTCGCGTACTGTGAAATTTACAGCGAGCGCTAACCATCTGAGCTACTACGGCTACTACATTTAATTTATCTTAATTAATTAATTTATCCAATTAAAATGCAGATTTGTTGTCACCCCAGAGAAATACAATGGAATGATTACTAGTGAAAAGGGTCTTCGGTTCTCTTCATTAAACCATATGATACACAGGAGCATTATGTTGCTTTTTGATGCTGGTATCTTATGTAAGCATGGTTATACCTCGGTCCGTAATACGGTGCTGCAGCCGTAATACACTGCTGCGTGTTTCTACCAAGTACAAAAACCTGGTTGTCCACTGGTGGAAAGGGAAAGGTTAAATCATGTAATTCCTACGCAAACTTTTCGAAATGTATTCTACAGAATACTGTGTTTTCCGAATGCATTTTTACAAAATAATGATCGGATTAAGTTCTATGGATTACTTAAATTATCCGTGTAAACTCTAATTTATTTAATGATATTTTTAAATAAGGGTATTGTAATAAAATATAAAAATAAAAACTTTATGCCTTCTTTAACTTTGGTCCTTCCCTACGAGCCGACCCATCGTGCTACAACTATAATATACCTAGCTGGAGCGTGGCACTAGCACATGCTAATTGCATATAAAAATAAAAATATACAAATAGTCTTTCTTCATAGACTTTTTGTAAAACAGCAGATGTGAATTAAGTAATCTTCAGAAATCACAAATAATGGTTTTTTTTTTTAATGTACAAGTAATATAGAAATAAGAGCCATCGAGCCAGTGAACATTTTTTTTTATAGGATAAGGTGACAAACGAGCACACAGTCCACCTGATGGTAAGTGGTTGCTGCGGCCCATAGACATCTACATCTATCCTCGATTACAAATCAAAATGCAGATGCGTTGTCACCCGTGAGGACTAAGATGGAATGCCTCATTTCCAGTAAAAAGGGTCTCCGGTTCTCTACACTCACCATACGAAACACAGCAGCTGCTATTTTACGCTGGTATTCTGTGAGAGCGTGGTCCTTCCCCGGTCGAGCCGACCCATTCGTGCTACAACTATACTACTAATATAGCTGCAGCATGGCTCTACCACGTAAAGAATATTGCATTAACTACATAAATATAACATTGCATTAACTACATCGGGCTCTATTCTGTAATTAATTCCGCAATAGTTATAATAAAGAAATCAAAAATCTTGATGCTAGTTGGAAAATATTTAGAGATATAAGTAGTCTTCCTTACAAAGTTCTTAAATTTTTTTTCTAGTTTTTCTGTTATTAAGAATATTAAGTTATATAATGCGAAAAAATTACAATTTTATGAACAAAATAGTTCATCTGTAATGATTATCCGAAGATTGAAAATCAGCCCTAAAAATAATAAATTGATTTTTTATTTTTTATAGGAGAGGGGGCAAACAAGCATGCGGCTCACCTGATGGTAAGTGACTACCGCCGCCCATGAACAACTGCAACACCAGGGGAACCAGAGGAATTGCAGATGCGTTGCCGGCCTTTTAAAAGGAGTAGGCTCTTTTCTTGAAGGTCCCTAAGTCGTATCGGTTTTGTATTTCCACATAATTTAATAGCTTCTGGAGTCTGGGCTTTGTTTTTCAATACATTATTTCTAAGCACCGGCTTCAGAAGCTATTCAATTACTTTGAAATAATTGTATTATTTTTAATTTTTCATTCAGGTTTTTACTTTTTTAAAGTTTAATTTGACCCTCTTTAGAAGTTAGCAATTAAACAATCTCAAGGTAACAATAACTAGAATGTCGTCTAATAGTTACATTTACACTTCAAAAATTAATTTTTACAATAAATTACATTAAACTTTTCGTCAGGGGCATTGAGCTATTTATGTATACTTCAATCACGGGATGGTATTTTTCATTGAAGTATAATGTACTTACTAGTACATAATAGCTCAACGGTATTTTTTCAAATTTAAATGAAGTTACCGATTAATAAAATTTTATAATATGCGTAGTGTTAAAATATAAACTTGATCAGCTTATTACGTACCTAAATCTCTTTTTGGTGATCCTTACTTCATTAGTATGGATTGTTGGTACGATACAACTGGTTGATGGGTTTACATTTCAATTGTTTTTGAATGGATCATTGAACTGCACCTGTTAAATGTTTAGTAAATTTGTTTTCTTTAATTTGTTTTAATTTTGTTCTCGAGGAAAAATTCATATGTGTATTTTATTCTTAATCGATGTAGGTTTTTTTAGGCATTATTCACTTACCAGCGATGGACTGAGCGCCCTTATAATATAAAAATATTCATCTTGCCCTGGGTGCATTATATTAGGTACGCGATCTGACTAATTTCGTTTGAGCCGAGTTTCATTACATTGCATTTTATGTATATTATCTACTAGATGATATTACCACGTTTTTAGCTTTCTAGTCTGATCAGGTACAAATATCACAATTAATTTTAAACAATATTATAAAACTATAATAAAAAGTAAAAACTAAAACTAATAACTTAATTATTCATACACTAGTACTCCCCGTGGTATCGTGCCTTATTTTAAACTAACTTTCCGATGAGCTAGGAGTTCAGACATGGATGTCAATGGAAGCAATACAAACTAATTTTCTTGTCTGTCTGTTCGATACAAAGCAGACAATTTCTTTTGTATTGAGAATGGGCCCACCACCGTAACCAGGCGTTACTTAATGAAACACATGTCAATTTATTCCTTATAACCAATAGATTACAATAGTAATATTGGTTTTATACCGTATCTAACGGAAATACTGAGAAATTAACAATTAAAATATGAATATCACAATAACCTAAAAACAAACTAAAAGCGATTGTTTAGTTTTCACCGGTATTATAAGTTAAAATAGTGCCCTGGTCAATAATTAATAGTATAAAAGAAAGTCGTAGGTACATTCAGCATTTATAGGTACTTTAAGGTTGATGGAAATTTTTTTAGTAGTTCGTTCTTCTTTATCGCATTTTTTCATATTACATTAGCCAATTCTCGAATATCAAAAGAACTTTTTTTTTCAGATTTTATGATTCCGGTTACATTTTCATAAAATCTTTAGGCCGTTTAATATAATAAATTGGTATCTTTTTATGTGTAATAAAATTAAGTTACGTTAAAGTTTCTAGTGGGCCCAAAACGATTAGCAATTGATTTTAAATTAACTTCCTGATGAGTTAGAGATTCGATTAAAGTTAGAGATTAAATATAGCTCAGGACTAGAAAACGTGGTAAAAATAGTTACAATTTCGAATTATAGTTTCAGCGGAAACGGTTTTTATACTTATGAACTAAATATTATATAATTGATTTAATGATATAATAAGGCTTGCAAGGCTTGTCGGTGGGATTTTGCATATTAATTACAACATTATTTATAAATTCTAATTTCTTGTAATATCTTTATATTTGACCACAATTTTCTTGAACAGTAGTCATAGTAATTTTAGGACTTTACCTAATTTTACGAGAAAGCAATTGGCCACACCTAGTTTAAGCCACGAACAAATTGAATACATCTAAGTTTGGTTTAACCAACCGTAATCGACTGCATCTGGTTTTAGCCGGTGTAAACGCATATATAAGCTTTTAGCCGTGACATTTTATATATTATTATGTTTAAATTGTTTTAGTTTCTCGGTCTCTAATGATTTGAATGAAATTTTGTGTTAAGAAAAATGTTTCACTTTCCAGATTTATTTAGATAGGTCCCAAAAAAAATCGTCATGTTACTGCGTATTGTTTCAGAGGTCACCTTTAAGAATTGTGTCAGTGACCAAATGAACTAAGGTTTATAAATATAAAATTGTGTGGAACGCCTCATCATAAAATTGCAAAGATAAAAATACATTTATGTTCTAAGCACCGTAAATTATAAATATGCAAAAAAGGTGATATTTTTGCACGGTGTGATAAACAAATATACTCAAATGATATTTTATACTTAAATATTACAAACTATAATAAAATAAAAAAACTAAAACTAGTAACTTAATTATAATACAGTCCTACTCCCCGCGGTATCGTGCCAAGAACACTGGCTGCGTTTCCCCGCTGAATGGCTATACTTAGCCTTTGAGCGAGAAAAGAACCAGCCCTCTTATCACCAGCAGCAACGACCAGCGGATGGAGTTCCTTTAGGAACTTCACCGCACGTGGACCCCACGGACCGATAGTCTCTACAGCAAATGGCACAAATATGTAGTCATCTCTCAGAGACTCATATTTGCACCACTTACTCAGTTCAGCTGCCTCTGATGCCGCCCCGGCACTAAGCGAGGTACCCTGAGATGAGAGTAGAAAATATGAGTAAGATCACTGATGAGAAACACATGGCGTGCCACAACTCGGACAAACCTTATTTCTTATTTTATTAACAATTTAACAAAATTTGATCTCTCAGGGACATATAATCTCATATGCAGATGACACTGTTTTGATATTTGCTGCGGATACGTGGACAGATGTATTCTCATCAGCACAGACAGGTATAAATGCAATTACTAATTGCCAATACAGTAATAAACTCTCACTCAATATTAGGAAAACAAAATATATAGTTTTTTCATTAAGTAAACCTATTCGTAATCTTGAAAATTTTAATTTAGTGATTCATTCATATAATTGTTCAACAAGACACAATAGCTGTTCCTGCTTTTCACTTGAGTCTGTTGAATATATTAAATATCTGGGGTTATAATAGATAGTAATTTAAATTTTAAACAACATATTAACACACATAGCTGAAGAATTCATAAATTAATATATATTTTTAAAGCATTAGATACGTTTTGGATCCAGATATATTAAAACGAGTTTACTTAGCTTTACGTCAGTCTATTATAACATACTGCATATCAGCGTGGGGTGGCGCTTCTAAAACAGTGTTACAAAAGATTGAGATCTCCCAACGTGCTTTTCTCAAAGTAGCAACATTTAAACCTTTCCTATACCCTACATCACAACTTTATGATAACTGTCAGGTCCTTACGGTAAGACAACTGTTTATATTAACGATCATTCAGAAACAATATAGTTTATTGCTATACAATCCAACGAACTTAAATAAACGCAGGAAATTTTCCGTAGATACAACTAATTTTAAAACAACTTTTATAAGAAGATTCTTTGCATTTTAGGACCACACTTATATAATAAACTAAATAAAACATTAGACATTTACCACCTTAATAAAGTAGATTGTAAAAACTGTACATACTTACCTAGAATAATTAACTTATAATGAAACTGAAAACCTTCTTATTATTCAGACTTAAACATAAATTGTCATATAACTTTCACCCGCAATACTACCCGTATTAAAATAATAATATCCAGACACACACACACATACACACATACACTAACATATACACACACATTTTACACTCCTCTCCTTAAACTGCTCACACACATTACACTCATTACACAAATACTTTTGCAGTCATACATTACACATTAAGAGAGGCCTTGGTATAAGTAATAACTTAGCATATAGAACGTAACATGTGATCCATTAAATTTCATTGTACCTAGGTTATGTTAGCATAAAGTACAAACTCGTTAGATAATATTAATTAATTAACTTTTGCTTGCATCCTAATATTTATGTAAATTAACGGTGGGGATGTGGCGCTGACAGCTGATGCACAGGTCTCCTAGTTCGGCTGCAGATGCTATGTTTCAAATATATGTACCAAATTAGCTTTATTAAGTGTTAAGCAAATATCTGGTTGTACTACCTTTTGGAAATAAAGAACTTATTATTATTATTACTGAGGACGTCATCTGCTCTACCTGCCAGTGTACCGTCGTCCAGGTACCAGACATTCAGCTTGGATTTCAAATTTGAAAAAAATGGGTTGAATTCACAAACTGAAAAGTGCTGGACCAAGTGGGTCACCCTGCTGAACACCGACAGCGGAATCGATAATATGGTTTTCGAAAAACAAGTTAGTATTTTGACTGTAACATAGCCAAACGTAATGATACATTTCGGGGGTATTGTTAGCCACTTTTTTCAGAAGGGTTACCCTATCGGTAGAGTTAAAAGCATTCCTTAGGTCAACTTTCACAAGAACATCTGCATCAGAGTTTGTTAAAAATGTACGCACTGAATGTACCTCTAGTGCCAAAGCCTAGTTGAGTAGGCTGAAATTTTGTCTTAAGGTTAGAGATGTGCCTGCAAGCTAATTTTCAAGTTAAGCTTTGAAACGTGGAAGCAACGGCAATAGGACGGATACCGTTATCTTTTTTTTTGAAGGCACATAATCTTGCCCCATATAAGAATGGAATGAAATTTGGATTAACATTACCAGAAAGCATGAAGTTACATAATTTTGTAATGTCATTAAGAGAAGTACTCCGCCGGCGTCACCGGCAGAAGCGCTTACAAGATCTTTAAGATGTTGAGGCCTAATTCCGTCAATGCCGCCAGCAGAGCCATTCGAAAATGACACAATTGCTTCTAAAGCGTATTTTTCAGAAATTTGTAAACGTTGCGTAGAAGTCTTGGAAAGCAGCGGTAAAATTTGAGAAGGATTGACCGAAGGATGCTTCTGATGAAGGCCTTCAAGAGTTTCGACATTGCGATGAGCCAGGATGTCGTCTGAGAATAAAATACGGGATGCATTTTTTAAGTCGCCATACAATGCTTTCGACTCAACTACTTTTTTTAAATCAAATTTAGGACGTGGTCGAAATAAATGAGTATTAATTGGGTGATCTAAATTTTGAAAAGATGTCTCTTTTAGTTGAGACGTAATTGATTTATTTATTGTTTTATCAAAATGAAAATAGGAATACGCGAAAGTAAACAATTTAAACAGATCTCTACAGCACTCAAGTCTTTATATTACATAGCTTCATATTGACTTGAAATGTGCTTTACCCCGCATCTTTCCCTGAAACACAATCATTTACGGCCTAAATAAAAGCATTTTGCTCTTAGAAATATTATCACATTGCTTCCCTGGATTTATTCCATATTGATAAAAATTGTATGTATTCGTTATGCTTTGACAGTTGACAACGACGCAGCAGAAATATTTTCTGAAATCAAAAAATAATTATTATAATAACTGTCATATATTTACTGATCTTTTTGTTTAAATTTGTAAGCCAGAATTGGCCTCTAAATAACAAAATAAAATAAGTTAAATATACGTAGCTTTTGACAGTTGAAAAATTTTGACATCTTTTTTCTTTATTTCAGTGTTTTTATTACACATGTTGATCTCGAATGCTGACTCGAAGGATTTCTAGATCCAAATAGCTATGTCTACACCAGTGCGTTTTCAATTTCGCTTTCATGTTCATTTTGCATTTCAACTTTCAGTTCGTCTTGCGTCAAGCGCTGTGCCATAAGACGCATACAGCTTATCGTCTACACCCGTGCGCTTGTCGCATGCAACTTGTCTATACCTCACGCGCCTCGGTTGGGCAAACCACGAAGATTCGTAATTATCTTCTGTTCCGGACCCACTCCTTTTCATCGTAACTTTTAATGTTCCTTTGAGAAGTATGACCTCAAGCTCTTTATCTTGTTTTTAACCGTTTTTACATAATAATTATACTTTTGGCTCAGAGAAATCAACGCGTCGTTTCATTTTATTTATTTGTGTAATCTTCGTGCTTGTGGTGCCACAATACTTGATATGTTCGATAATCATCGATAAATTCCAAAGTTTAAACTTTGTGACGACACCGGTGACGGACCAGATTTCGCTAGAGGCATGCGCTGTTGTCGAACTAGTTTTAGCGCATACGCTATTGCATGCGCTATAGTTGCTCAGGCATGCGTTAGAGAAAGACGCAAGATGAACAGGGAAGCGCACTGGTGTAGACATACCTATTGACAATTTTGGGGATGAGTCGCTCGCGTCCGTAGGCTTCGACCACTAACCCTAGGCCCACCCTACACGTGTCCCCGGGTGGTACTAAACAAGCGACAAAGCCGAAAGTACAGATTTGGCTCCTCGCCGTGGTAACGGCGTAAAAATACCACCTCACTTTCGCACCATGAGGCACAAATTAAAAGAAATGGCCCTGAGTTCCCGGCGCCCTTTAATGGGGCAGGGTGAAGAATCTCCGGGAGGACGCCACCCGTCACGTTCTGTTCCCGGAGGGCGAAAAGTGGATTGCGGAAGCCCGTCTGGCGACGCTGAATGTATGTGGAGCAATGAATGATAAGATGGATGAAGATGTTGCATCTCTTTGCGTATTTTATCGCATGTACCACGGGAGTGCTCTGAGGAATTGTTCGACTAATTCCAGCCGCTCAATTTGACCATCGCACATCGCGACAAAACTCGCGATACCATCCATACCATCTGGATGATTGGCGGTCCACCACTGTGCGATTTAGAAGATGTTTTCTTCCTCGCACAACTTCCTTGTGGAACCGATTACCACCAGCGATTTTTCCGGACCGATACGACTTAGGACCTTCAAGAAAAGAGCCTACTCCTTTTAAAAGGCTGGCAACGCATCTGCAATTCCCTGGTGTTGCAGTTGTTCATGGCGGCGGTAGTCACTTAACATCAGGTGAACCGCAGGCTCGTGTGCTCCCTCTCCTATAAAAAAAAAAGTATGCGATATGATGTATGATAGAGGAATAGATGTATTGTGTAAATGAGACGAATGAAGGAAAGGATGCCACTATACATGGCATGTATACCGCGTACTGGTCTGGGGTAGACGAGACCGAGCGGGCATGCCAGGGAGTCGGTATCATCCTTTCAGAAAGAATGGGTCAGTGTGTGAAAGAGTATGAATGTGTAAGCCCGAGACTGCTATGGATACGAATGAAAGTGGGCTTAAAGAAGTTGTTTGTGCTAGGGGTGTACGCCCCAGACATGTCTAAGCCCACTTATATCCGAGAGCAGTTTTGGGAGATGGTAAGGGTGGTGCTAATGAAATGCAAGGGTAATGAAAATATTGTTATATTAGGAGATTTTAATGTAAGGGTTGGCGTGAAGAGGCTTGGTTATAAAAGGATATTGTGAACGTTTGGTGATGAAAGTATAAGAGAATGGTGAAAGCCTCCTCACCGTATGTGTGGAAAAGAATCTTTTTGTGACGAACACTTTCTTTCGTCATAAGAAGATTCACATGTATACATGGGAAAGAGGTGATTATAGAAGCATGATAGATTTCATTTTTTATAGGATAGGGTGACAAACGAGCACACAGTCCACCTGATGGTAAGTGGTTGCTGTGACCCATAGACATCTACATCTATCCTCAATAAAGAATCAAAATGCAGATGCGTTGTCACCCGTGAGGACTAAGATGGAATGCCTCTTTTCCAGAAAAAGGGTCTCCGGTTCTCTACACTCACCATACGAAACACAGCAGCATTAAGCTGCTATTTTACGCTGGTATTCTGTGAGAGCGTGGTCCTTCCCCGGTCGAGCCGATCCATTCGTGCTACAACTATACTACTAATATAGCTGCAGCATGGCTCTACCACGTATAAACAGATACAAGGGTTTACCGGGGGTCCAACGTAGGGACGGATCATTACTTGGTCTTATGCCGAATTAATGGTCTATTCAGACGTTGGCGGCATCGGACATCTGTGTCTACCACTGCGTTACAGCGTATAAGAACAGAGAGGTTACAAGATGAAGGTGCGAAAGAGAAGTACAAATGTAGACTGAGAGAAAATATAAGTGGTATGGATGAATTGTGTATGAATGATTTAGACTTGGAGACTGTGTGGTATAATGTCAAGAAAGGTTTGGTGGATGCAGCTACCGAAGTATGTGGTGTAAGTAAGAGAACGAATGAAAAGAAAAATAACAATTTATGGTGGGATGATGAGGTACGGATGGAAGTAGAAGCAAAGAAGAGAGCATGGCTAGATTTACTAGCAACCAAGGCTAGTTATTCTAGCGGTATGAATGATGATATTGAAAGAAAAAGGCAGTCTTTAGACATCTAAATAAGAGAGTAAAAGAAGTAGTTGAAAGGAAAAAGCAAGAAAGAACGGATAAGAATGATAGAAGAATATCGGATAACTTCCGGGCAAATATTAAAATGTTCTGGAAACTCGTAAAACTGCCAGGGTCATTTTAAACCAATAGAATTCCCTCTGCTCCTCGGGCACCTTTTCTAATAAAGTTTGAAGATCGTTTTGCATAAACTCCGAATAACTTTGGCCAGTTAGATTCCTCGGTCATTCAAATGGGCCTATTATTTTTCCATTTAAAATTCCAGTTCAAAAACTTATTTTAAATTTGCTGTGTGACCTGCCTTCGCGCATAAAATGAGGGTTTTCTAGTTGCCAGCTATGGAGATTGTGTAAATAAATTTTTTAGTGTTGTTCATCACTCCACACAATTTTATTAAAGAACGCGGGGTCTTCTTCAATAATCCCCAGTATTTGTCGGCAGAAACGCAATCTTGAATTTATAATTTCTCGGTTGAAGGGTCTGCACGTGATAAACGTGAAATGGGTGAAATTTGTAATTTTCTAAAATTATTTGTACGGTCGATTTCGCTATTCCCGTGTGTCATAAAACAACCATAAATCTTTATTTGCCAGAATCACGGTACAAGAACATGTTACAATTTATTCAGTGCAGTCATGTTTCGCTAACAATAGTACTTACATAGCATGCAAATATATAATTTTAAACTGTTTATACAATATTAATTAATACTAAGAGGTTTATTAAGAGGGCTTGTTCTTTTCTCGCTCGAAAGCTAAGTAGTCAAAGGAAACGCAGCTAGTGTTCTTAGCACGATACCACGGAGAGTAGGTATGAATGTTAATTTAAGTTTTTAGTTTAAGTGTTTTTTTTATTATAATTTTTTAATATTGTGTATATTTCAATGTTATGTAATTAATTTGAAATATTAAATGTAATATGACAAGTGGTAGAGATGAATTACATTAAATAAAAAATCTCAATGTTTATTATTCAATAGTGCTCCAAACGGTCTAATGGAAACGTGGGTAATTTATCAACTGTATCCATTGCATCCAGAATCCAGAGTCGTTTATTAGTAGTTGATGGGATAGCCATTACGAAAGTTGTTTATTCTACATGTGATAGAATATGTTCATTTTAAATTATACTGTTATTACTGCTACTACGCCCTGGCTTCGCCTGTGAGGATGTGGCATTATTTAGATTTAAGATAATTGTCAAAGTCCATATATTCTTTTAAATTTCTCAAAAATTATCTTCAAGTTCTAGCATAAAATATAGCTAACACAAATAATTAAGAAAAAAAAAACACAAATTTTATTACAATCGGTTCAGCCATTTCGAAGATAAGCCCGGATAGACAGATATTACATGTTTCGGGGATATATTATATATTCAAATCACTTGGTTTAATAAACAATGTCTACGTCAGAAGGGGTCGTGACGGAAAAATCTTACACTTTTTCTCGCCTACCCCCATCCGCCAAATACGTACCGTCCGATAAAGAACTTCGTTCCAAAAACTCACGTTTTCACTCATTTTTTATATCACGTATGCTAAAACTTCGTCAAAACTAATATCGTTGCAAATTTTTCACTAAAGCAATAATTCAAGCTGTTTGTTTTTAAAAAAAAAACATGCAATAACAGTCATACTATTTATTGCTTATCATCAGCTCAGTTAAAATAAAATATTATAATAATAAAAAACCGATAGAATTCATTAATTTGTGGTCGTGGTATAGAAGACTGTAAAATAAGGTAAAATATTTAGTTATTTTATAAAAAATAAACATATTATCTTAGGTACTACTTCAGATAATATATTTTGTATATTTTTTTCTGAATGGACATAGTTCTGCTTCAGTCAGTTCATATTCCATTTCAAGGTTATCCAATAATTACCGTACACTCGATATGTACATGAGGTTTTTTTTAAAATTGCATCCTCTTATTTTAATTGTATTTTTTGGCTTACTCAAATGCTTATGTTTTTGATCATGAAATAGGTTTGTTTTTAGATGTTGCTAGGTTTTCCGTTGAGGTTAAATAGATTAATAATACAAAAAAGCTATGAAATAGAGTTTTTATTTATAAATTAATGCAAATAGTCGTCTCTGAAACTACCTGGTTGACTTGTTGACTTCTTGTTGTAGACAACAATAGAACTTATGATAAATTAAATAGTGTATAATAAATAATAGGTTTACGAGTTAAGTCTAACAAAATGCAGTCTCACTCACTTACTCACTTAACCTATCACAAATTCACTAGTGAACAAAGGCTTCTCCAATAGATCGGTGAAGGATTGATCCATAAGCAGTTCGTACGGTCCTGAGCCGCCTGCATCCATCGATCATCTGCGTATCTAGCGTGGGGTCTTCTAACATACATCAAGAAGCTTTCAAATGGCGCTATAGTATAAAAGCATCACCCTATATTTGTCTATTTATTATAATGACAAAGAGTTCCACATTTAGATATCTTTAATGGCCAGTGTTTTTTTATAGGATAGAGCAACAAACTAGCACATAGTTCACCTGATGGTAAGTGGTTGCTGTGACCCATAGACATCTACATCTATCCTCAATAAAGAATCAAAATGCAGATGCATTATCACCCGTGAGGACTAAGATCAAATGCCTATTTTCCAGTAAAAAGGGTCTCCGGTTCTCTACACTCACCATACGAAGCACAGCAGTGTTAAGCTGCTATTTTACGCTGGTATTCTGTGAGAGCGTGGTCCTTCCCCGACCCATTCGTGCTTCACTATACTACTAATATAGCTGCAGCATGGCTCTACCACGTATATGTGTGAGTTTGATTGAGACGATTTCTCCTAGAATGATGATAAAATAAGAATACATCAAAATCCGAAAATCACTAACTGTGTTACACAAAAATATAAAATAAAATTGTAACCCAGGGCGGCGTGCAGTGGCTGCGTACGCAAATCCTATTGTTGATATCTATATCATTGACAATGAAATCCTATAGGTAATATCTATATCATTGACAATTAAGGCGACACATCGAAAACTGTTGAAGGGCTATCGCCGTACTGACCCGTGTGAAACATAATTTTATAAAAACTTCAAAAACGCCGTCATAAGGTCTTAAATTGCGTAGCGCCCATGACGATAAAGACCGCTTAGAAATCGCTTAGAATCTTAAAATATTTAAAAAATTATTGATATAATTAATCAAAATAATGAGCAAGTAAATTACGAATATTGATGTTATGAATGTATTTGAGTGATTCCCAAGCATATAGATTAAGTAATTTCGTTGTAATTTCAACTATAGTGATTTTTAGAGGTGTTTTCGCAAATAATTATGATCGAGTCAAAATTATACAATCGTGTTTTGAACAAGCAAATTCAAGATAAAGACATGAATTTACCTGTATCAAAATTCCAGTTTCGTTAGTTGTGTCATACTCCTATATTATTCGATGAAAGGAGGTGCATTTTTTCGCGGTGTCGCCTTAAATTTCAATTGATCATTAAATTCCAGACATTATACTCAAATTATATTTAATGCACAGATGTTTAATTAACAGGATAATTACATACAATTAAATAGTTGTGGTAGAAAAATAAATAAAAATGCGCTTATTGACTTGGTATTGTTGTAAATTGTAAAGATACTATTGACCATTGATAGTTTTTCCAATACGTGTAATTAAAAAGTGAGTCATGAATACAGGTGGTTTAATGATTAACGCACCTAAGTTGTATTGTATATCCTGGTTTACATCATCATCGTCGTAATCATTACAGTTTGTCAAAATTCCACTGAACTGCTGAACAATGTCAATAATGCAGGCCTCCCGCATAAATCGTCTTAAAGGGGTGATATTTGCCATAATTACCGCCTAGCGTAGCGGGATAGCAACCGCAGTTTTTTTTAATTCTTTTGAATTGTTATCAGTAAGATGCTGCTGCTCATACGGTTTTCCTCTTTCGCCTCTTACGACCTATGAACCTTCTTAGCCGAATTCCTACGGCTCTGGCGGCACCCAGCCGGAATACTATGATACTACGAGTATATTTAGTATGACTATGTTAACGTCACCTTATGGTAAGCGCCCACAGATGATGGAATAAATAGTTCCATTCTCTGTAACACCACATCAGTGACAGAGTCAGCAACAGCGCTGGGATCATCCGGCGAGAAGCAAACCCGCCCCATGGGTAGGATGCAAAGAAAAACCGCATTCCGTCTTAATCCGCCGACCTGTAATGCCAAAAATGGCGGCAACCTGCAGAACGCAACCGCGAGGGGAGCGTGAGTAGCACCACACTCCGGATCATACAATGGTCTGAAGACCCGAGAGGAGCATCGACGGAAACCTGATATCCGTCCGGATGAGAGGTCAGCAGAAGGTCCAACAGGGAAGGTGTATGATCCTCCACATCTAGAATCCGCGTAGGCGAAGTAACCAGTTGTGTCAGACCACATGCCAAGGCAAAGTCATAAACAGATCTCCCGCATGATCGGTTGAACGTGAACCAGCCATTCGGCGTGGTGGGCGTTAAAATCGCCAAGGATCACGATCTCTGCGGATGGGACCTGTAGCAAGGAATGTGTAGCCATTTGGACGTGGTCGATGAGTCGGTCTGTTTCGGCATTACCGCTATGGGACCTATAGAGGCACCCGTAGACGCGCGGATGGTCGTCGCTGTCTACGCGTAGCCAAAGGATGGACAGGTCCGAACCTTCAAGACTGCCGAGGCGTTGAGAACAGATGTCCTCTCTGACGTATACGCAAACTCCAGCCCGAGGCACAAAGGAGTGTTCCAATTTGTACCCCGGGTAGGAGAGATACGAAGTATCAGCCGGAGAGGACACCTGCGTCTCGGTCAGAAAGAGCAAGGCCGTCTTCGCCGTCTCGAGATAGTAGTGGACGCGTTTAGGTTCGAGTGAAGTCCCTAATGTTGCAGAAATTCACGGATAGCGTGGCAGGGGTCGCCTTGGTCTTGTTGCTCGGTTTGCCCCGAGCAGTTATTGTTTTGAGCGGAATTTTGCCCCCAGAATACGCGGGGCAGCCTGAGCACCCACGCTCAGGAGTGGAGTAGCATGGTCGTGATGCCATGCTGAGGATTCTCCAGGGTGCTGGTACCTCCTGGGGTAGTCTAAAATTTAATTCCGCTACCATGTTGATGGGGGAATTGGGCCTCCGGTCACCTGCACTCACCAGACGAAACGCAAAAGCAGAGCTCCACTTCACGCCGGTATTCTGTGAGGTCGTGGTACTAACCCGGCTCGAGCCTGCCCATACGTGCAACAGCAAAAGTTGTGCTGTTTGGTTGCTGCTGCGTGGCTCTACCACCGTTTTATTTTTATATATAATAAATATATATTTATTTTAACCGTATTTTCATTCATATTGTGGAAATAGATGTAATGCCTATTAACTGTATTAAGTATGTAGTATATTTATGAGGATGTTATAATTTGGTTCATACAAAAACTTTGTTAATAAATTAGGTAATTAAGACACAAGTTTTAAATAAGAGAATAACAGTAAACGTTTAGAAAATGAAATACAAAAGTCCAAGAAAGAATAATAAATTAACTACTGTTAAGGCTTCTATGTCATACTTATGCCGGTAGTTGTTGGGAGCACTAAGCTGGGACAAATATTCCGACTAGGTAAGTCTAACTTCTCCGAGATCAAATCGACGGATATAACTCGGCTGGGCAGCGTTCGGGAAATTACGACACATCTCGTCAGGTATACCTCAAAACTTGAAAACGAGATTGTACAACCAGTGCGTGTTGCCAGTGATGACTTATGGATCTGAGACGTGGTCCTTCACTGGTGGTTATGCTCGGGGTTTCTCTGCATGATAAACTTAGAAATGAGGATATTCGCAGTAGAACTAGAATGACCAACATAGCCCAACGGATTAGTAAGCTGAAGTGGCAATGGGTTGGCCATATAGCTCGTAGAACCGACAACCGATGGGGAAAAGAGGTTCTCGAGGGGCAGCCTCGTACGGGCAGGTGAAGTGTAGGGCGTCCTCCACTAGATGGAGTGACGACCTGGTAACACATGCTGGAAGTCGATGGATGCAGGTGGCTCAGGACCGTGCTTTGTGGCATTCCTTGGGGGAAGCCTATGTTCAGCAGTGGGCTAGTGAAGGGCTGTAATGATGATGAATGATGAAGACTTACATGACTTAAGTTTTCTAAAAAAATTAAAGCAAAAACCAAAAAAAACTAGCGTCTGTATATACTATCAACTTGACTCTTTAAACGAGTCCATTGGTAAAAATAACGCAACTGCGTAAAATGTCTACAGAAAAAAGAAAAATGGAAATATTATACCATACGTCACTTTCACGTTTAAGACAAATCTATCGACACCACATATGTTAAAATTCATCAAGCAGTTTAGGCTACAGAGCGTTCCAAAGAAATAGATAAACCTGAACAAACCTACATACACTCGAAAATGTAACCCTCCTGGGTCAGTAGGGTAAAAAAGTGATTATATTCTTTTTGTACAGTGCAAACGTAAAAAAAATCTTTTAAATTACAAATTAATGTACTTATACAAATTATCCTACTTAATATTATAAACGTGAAAGTTTGTATGGATGTTTGTATGTTTATGGCTCAATCACGCAATAACTACTGAATGGATTTTGATGAAACTTGACAATATTAGAGATAACAAACCAGAATAGCACACATGCTAGATTTTTTGTAAAAAAAGTTTTAGGTCCATCCCATAAAACAGTTTTTTACCGACTTCAAAAAGGAGGAGGTTCTCAATTCGAATGTATGTGGGTTTTTTTTGTATGTATCCCTTTACAACCGAAGTAAATAATTTGCTCAGACTTTTTTGAAATTCACATGTTTTTTTATGGGTACCTAAGTATCATGAAAAAAATAAATAAAATAATCCTGAAGTCTCTGGTTTCCTGAAAACTTACTCTCACGATCGTGGGGGTTAGGAGGTAGCCCCCGAGATTTGAGTTTTATGTAGTTAGGGAATATATTTAAATTTAATTAATTAACAGTCTTTTATTCACTTATAATCATCGGACATTTATTAACGAGTAATTAATAAAGAGTAATTAAACATTTAGTATATTTTTTGTCAAAACTATTAACAGTCTTTTTAAAAAACTAAAATATTTCTTCCTTACTTAGGTTATTAATCTTTTTTTGGTATAAACTTATAAAGCCAAGACAATCCGTGTATAGCCGTCCTTATAGCTCGCTGAGTAACTTTAACCTTCTTCATATGGCCCGCCGCTAATCTTGACCATGACCTTGTTTTAAGTTCACTAGAACACAAATATTCGTCATAGGCCAGTGGATTAGTAAGCCAAAGTGACAGACAAAGCCGACTGATGTGGTAGAAAGATTTTCAAATGATACCTTCGCATTGACAAACGGTGTTACAGTCCACCTGATGGTAAATGGCTAATGCTACTAGTACATGTACACCTGACTGCCTCGTTAGTCTATTGGTCGTTATCGCGATTGCTATGCCTCATGATCATGAGGTCTCAGGTTCAAATACTGGTTCAGCCCAAAATTAGTTACTGGACTTGTCTGTCAAGAAATTTTCCGAAATTCGGACTGGTGGACATTGTTACAGAGACACCTGCAACATCAAATAAAGATGGCTACATTGCGTAAACACACACACACACACACACACACACACACACTTACACACACACACACACACACACACACACACACACACACACACACACACACACACACACACATAAACACACGCACGCACGCACGCACGCACATTCACACGCTCACGCACACGCACACTCACACCATACAATTTATAGCGATCCAAGTAAATAAAAAAGAGTAATTACGAAGTTGAACAATGATTTGAGTTGATGCTTTGTGGCTGTTTTTGGGGTAGACCTGGTTGTTCAGAAGGGGACTTGAGAAAAGGCAGCTGTAGGAAAGACCAGAAAGATTTTCTGTTATGATCAAATGTAAATACCCAAACAGACGTCGGAGAGTAGTGTTGAAGTGCACTACATCATTCTGATACTGTGATCGCAAATTCTCCTGAAAAGCGAGGCGTTTAAGGTATATCTTTCAAACAATAAGAGATGTAATGATTCCTTACATTTAGGCGAATACTACATGGAATGAAACTAATTTTACGGATTTTATGGCGTTTAATTTTAACTGTCTTAATTGCTGATGTTTCGGGCGCTCGGACGGACCATGGTCAAGGGTTAGTCCAAGCGCCCTGAGGACTTAGGTGTTTGACCTCCTGATGTTATAGTTAAAGAAGGCTACCTTCAAAATTTTAAATATATTTTCCGATCTACGCAGAACGAGCTAACCATAATTTGATGTCTTGCTTGAGTCATGCTTGAGTTTGGATTTATTTTTTAAGTATGGGTCCAAAGCAGAATGGTAGCATCCAGCCATCTTCTTCTATTCAAATTATCGCAAATCATCCTTGGTAGTAAAAGTTAAAATTAAACGCGATTAAATCCATAAAATTAGTTTTATTCAATGGAAGTTGTCAATCTAAATCTAGATAAATTGAATAAATATTTTTTATGTGGGTTCAGAAGCTATGTGTAAGCTAATGATATTCTGAAGTCAATATGACGATAACAAAAAGGTTTCGTTTTTAATTATAATTTAAAATTGTTTATCATTAAAGTTCATAAATTCTAAAAACTGCAAAACAAAATACTGCTTTTTTATTATCAAATGGCAGTTATTCTAGTAAAACATGCACCCTAGCAATCTTGTTCCGTAATGAAGTTGTTAGTGAATAAATTATAAATAGTTAATAAATTTACATACTCGTATCAATACGAGGGTGGATTGAAAAGTACTCGGCCTAACCAAGAAAATAAACACATACTAAATCAGTAATATTTTTATTTTTCTACATAATCACCATCAAGTTCAATACACTTTGCCACCTCCCTTCCAAGCATTTAGACCGTTGAAAAAATGATTCTTCCTTAGAGTCAAAATATGCGTCTACAGCTGCTTTGACCTCGTCGTTTGTCGAAAATCTTTGACCTCCCAAGTGCTTTTTTAGGTTAGGGAACAGAAAGAAGTCTGATGGTGCCAGATCAGGTGAATACGGCAGATGCGGTAACAGTTCAAAGCCACAGTTGTGAATTTCAGCCATTGACTGTACTGACGTGTGAACACGGGCGTTATCTTGATGAAACAGGACTTTTCTTCTGAGCATTCCTCGACGTTTTTCTTTTATTTCCTCTCGTAAACGACGTAGTAAGGTGCAGTAGTAATCGGAGTTTATAGTCTGACCCTTTCAAGATAATCAATCATAATCACACCTTCGAGTCCCAGAATACTGAAGCCATCACCTTATTTGCCGACAAAATCGACTTAGCCTTTTTAGGGTGGTGAACCAGGTCTTCCACTGTTTTGATTGTTGTTTTGTTTCCGGTGTACAGTAATGAACCCATGTTTCGTCCATAGTAACAAAACGATTCAAAAATCATCTGCATCGGCTTCAAATAACTCCAAACAGTCGCGTGAAATAGTCAATCGCGTCCTTGTTCAACTGAAAGCAGTCGCGGAACCCACTCAGAGTTGGGTTTCAAGGTTGTGGAAACCCAACTCGTTGACAATGATGTTTTGAGTTCGTTCATAAGAGATGCCTATAATCTCGGCTATCTCTAATTTTAATCTGCGGTCTCCCATTATTAAATCAAGTACTTTTTAATATTTTCGTCAGTAGTTGACGTCGAAGGCCTTCCAGAGCGGGTTCATCTTTCACACTCTCTACCACGCTTAAATTCTGCTATCCATTTTTGACGGATGAATATGACAGAGCACAATCGCCTAATGTACTGACCATGTCATCATGGATGGCTTTTGATGATAGCCCTTCTTATGGAGGTACTTAATGACGGCACGCTGCTCGATTTGCTCCATTCGCGGAAATTATGTCCGATTACTTTGTTAATAAATTTATAAAATCACAACTAATTATCGCACACGTTTCGAACTTCACACAATGAACTAGTCTGAACTGAACTAAATAATGTGGGTAGATTTGATTTTAGAATTGAATGGATCTGTGTTAGGCCGAGTACTTTTCAATCCACCCTCGTATTTAAAATACGATACGATAAATAATTAGTGTTTGTAAATGCTTTCTCTTTAAAAATCTTGGACCTAAACAATGAGATGTCGAAAAATATTTGTGATGTTATCAAGATATATCTGAAACATGGTAGAGTCGTGCTGCAGCGTGGTATACACATATACAGCTTATAAAAAAAGGTGACAAACGGGCACACAGCTCACCTGATGGTAAGTGGATGCTGTGGCCCATAGACATCTACATTTATATTCGGTTAAGAATCAAAATGCAGATGCGCTGTTACCCCTGAGGACTAAGATGGAATGCCTCGACTCACCATACGAAACACAGCAGCGTTGAGCTGGTATTTTACGCTGGTATTCTGTGAGGACGTGGTCCTTCCTCGGTCGAGCCGACCCATTCGTGCTGCAACCATAACATGGCTGCAGCATGGCTCTACCACGTAAAAAAGCTTGCTCGAAAAAGAAAGGGAACACAATAAAAATGCTGTGTTTTGTGTAGTGCAGCATTCAGCACACTTATGCACAGCAGCTGCAATATTATGCTGATTCATTCGGTGTGGTGAGTAAAGTTTTTGAAATGTGTTTGTTTCTTAAGAGATATTCCTATCTATTTCCAATAAATGAACGTGTTTCCAAAAGGATCCAAGACAGAAACCCAAACCAATTAGTGGCACCATCCCAAAGACTTCATTTGTATATTCGTAACGCTCACTGCCTGGCAATAATAAACTTTAATAAGCTGCCACCACAGATCAGACAGCTACGTATAAATACATTTAAACGTGCAATATTTTCTTAGCTTTTGGATATGTGTTTCTACTCTGTTAAAGATTTCATAGATTATAAATTTATAAATTATACAGAAATAAATGCTCCTAATATTCCATTAATAAATAAAAATAACATATATCTACAATTAATAATTCCTATGTAATGTTGTAAATGTATAAATTTGTCTAAATAAGTATTATAAAATGTTAAAAATTATTCTAATTGTAATATTGCTACACCGGCTACGTTACTATATGTGAACCATTCTATAATTCACATCACAACATCTGTACCATATATTAAGAAATAAACAATATTCTATTCTATTCTAAAGTAAACAGGCGACACTTTTTACTGTAAACGAGGTATTCCATCTTAATCCTCAGGGATGACAACGAGTCTGCATGTTCATTCTATATCAAGGATAGATTTCCATGTGTGTCATCTTTGTTTTATTAAACTTTTTTTTTATAGAATAAGGGTGACAAACGAACACACAGTCCACCTGATGGTAAGTGGATGCTGTGGCCCACAGACAGAGGGTATGTAAAGAAAAAAATAGAAAATAAGCCAGAGGGTGTGTGTAGTACACAAAACAACTCGTAGTATAAAATCTTTTTATTTTATTTTAAATATGTAAGTTATATCTAAAGCAAAGTCATCTAAAGTGTGACTTTGCTTTAGATATTTATTTATTTATTTACACACACACACTTAACAACTATCCTTACAGGCTAAACAAACCCACTACGATAGTGTCGCTAATCTACTTAAATATACTATGTATTACAACCAACTTACATAACTAACTATGTATAAAAGTACCTTAGCGAATTTACTCACATTACCCGAAAATATATCAATCCTCTCGTGAACTTTGTTCACTACGAGGATTGTTCAGACTATAGGTGAGTTACTAAGAAAATTGGTCCTGGACACGGGCAGCGCGAGCAGCGGCGGGCGGTATATAACTTAAAGGTATGAAACCTAGGCCGAAGGCCTTTAATAAATGTCTCGGCTACAGTTAAGCAATACGTTGAGATGTGCTTTTGGGTATTCTGAGCAATTAAAATGCCTAGAAAGCTAAAGTCAGGACTTTAATTCATCTATTCTATACACTTATACACCATGTCTTACCACCGACTTCTGAAGCACTTATGTGGAAATTATATAGTGGCGGTATTAGAATATCCACTAACCCATATCATCTAGTGGGTGTCGACTACGGCAAATAATCGCCAGTTGGGGCTATCTATAGGGCTTCTGATAGGCTATATTAGTAGCAGAGTGGACTAAGAAATAATAATAATTTTAAGTAATTTTAAAAAGTTAACAAAACAATTTTTAAAGTTACCCCCACACTAAGATTTTCTCGTGTATCGTGGGTGCAGTTCATACACATAAATTTCACAAGGAATAACCTCCAGACCCGGAAGAATAATTTATAGACCTGTATGGCCTATAAATTATTCTCAATATATATAAATTATTAGTACTTGTTCCGTGCGGACTTCGAACCCGCAGCCCTCAGCTCTGCAACTCATTCCTAAGCCACTGCGCCACGGAGCCGTACTATGAAATGATGGAAGATCATAACACGTTATAAAACGATCAGATGTCTTCCATGGCAATAAAAATTGCCATGGTAGCACAAACAGCAAAGAGTTCACAGTTCCATTTTATTCTTCTTCTTCTTCTTCACCAGTCCACAAAAGTTGATTGCTGAACATGGGGACGGACTGACGATCGCAGTTTTAGCCGTCTTGCATCTTTGTCGCACCTCTGAGTCCCATCACTGGTAAGTATTTTTATTAACTGTTTGACAAACAGGAAATTTATAATTATCGTTCTATTACTTATAAATTCTCAAATAACATTTTTCCTGTTTTTCAAGAAATTCCCGATTAGTTTGAGAAAAATTAAATAATTAATTTTGCCATAAAACTTTAATTAATTATAATATTTGACGAAACTATTAACACATACATGCCACTTTATAAGCAGTTTCTTGATGGCCTTGCAACAGAAGTCTGTACTAAGAGAATCTCCACCATCACTTGTTTCCACGTTGGAACTCCAATTCAAAAATTACACGAATTTCCTAGAGTCCATAATTTATACTGAATATATTCCCAAAGACTACCTATAAGGCCGATATTTGCCATAAGTCCGTGGTTATAAATATAACAATGTTGTATAAAAAACAAAACACAAAGAAGCAAAAAATTTGTGGCAACATTGAAACAAGTGATTACGAAGTAGGAAAAACATGCCTTAAATATAATTTTTTTTTGATTTTAGGATTCCAAGCTTCCAAACCATATTACAGTTCAAAGTGGCCAGTTTAAAACAAAGTTAATTTTAGTCGAATAACCGCGTCCGTCTGAGTATTGCATTAAAGGCTGATTTTAATCATCAAATAAAAGTTATAAAAAGGATAAATATATATTATGTACACAAAAAATATGGTTGTATGAATAAAATTGTACAACTATTTCACTTTTATATTCTGTAAGGTTATAATTTATTTGATGGATGATGATGATGGCGGTTTAAGAATTAGTCGTAACACTTTTAAACCGATTGTTGAACTTCGAAGGTTTTTTTCACTTTCACTTAAAAGATTCCTTGAAAAAGTGTTTATTTTATTTAGAAAATTTAGAGAAATATCCACGTTTTGTACTCAATTTGTAGAAAGATAACCACGTTGGGAAAATCACGTCCATGTAAAGTCTCAGCTAATCGCTAATGTGTAATGTATTATAGCTTTGATTTGATGATTATATTTGTATCTTGTGAGCATTTTCTTTTAATTAATCAAAGGATATAGCTATCATCATCATTATTGCTGTAAACATGTTGCTAATTAACCAAACACTTTAAACGTGTATAATTACAAATCTTTATATAACTACGTGCCAGGAAACATTCCATCTAAGTCATCGAGTGATGACAACGCAACTTTTGTATTCTTTGTTTTGATTTGGCAGGTGTCCATAGGTTACGGAGGTCATTTATCACGAAGTGGACTCTCAGCTCGTTTGTTATTCTTTTTTTATAGAATAAGGGTGACAAACGAGCACACAGTCCACATGATAGTAGGTGGATTCTATGGCCCATCCACATCTATTCTAGAATTAATGATCAAAATGCAAATGAGATCATCTTAGTCCTCAGGGGTTATTACCTTTACTAAGATGCAAAAGCTCATTTTTTACGTGGTAGAGCCATGCTGCAGCTATATTAATAGTATAGTTTTAGCACGAATGGGTCGGCTCGACTGGGAAGGACCATGCTCACAGAATACCAGCGTAAAATAGCAGCTTAATGCTGCTGTGTTTCGTATGGTGAGTGTAGAGAACCGGAGACCCTTTTACTGGAAAAGAGGCATTCTATCTTAGTCCTCATGGCTGACAACGCATCTGCATTTAAATTCGGAAACGAAGATAAATGTCTCGGCTACAGTTAAGCAATACGTTGAGATGTGCTTTTGGGTATTCTGAGCAATTAAAATGCCTAGAAAGCTAAAGTCAGGACTTTAATTCATCTATTCTATACACTTATACACCATGTCTTACCACCGACTTCTGAAGCGCTTATGTGGAAATTATATAGTGGCGGTATTAGAATATCCACTACCCCATATCATCTAGTGGGTGTCGACTACGGCAAATAATCGCCATTTGGGGCTATATAGGGCTTCTGATAGGCTATATTAGTAGCAGAGTGGACTAAGAAATAATAATAATTTTAAGCAATTTTAAAAAGTTAACAAAACAATTTTTAAAGTTACCCCCACACTAAGATTTTCTCGTGTATCGAGGATGCAGTTCATACACATAAATTTCACAAGGACTAACCTCCAGACCCGGAAGAATAATTTATAGACCTGTATGGCCTATAAATTATTCTCAATATATATAAATTATTAATACTTGTTCCGTGCGGACTTCGAACCCGCAGCCCTCAGCTCTGCAACTCATTCCTAAGCCACTGCGCCACGGAGCCGTACTATGAAATGATGGAAGATCATAACACGTTACCAAACGATCCGATGTCTTCCATGGCAATAAAAATTGCCATGGTAGCACAAACAGCAAAGAGTTCACAGTTCCATTTTATTCTTCTTCTTCTTCTTCACCAGTCCACAAAAGTTGATTGCTGAACATGGGGACGGACTGACGATCGCAGTTTTAGCCGTCTTGCATCTTTGTCCCATCACTGACAAACAGGAAATTTATAATTATCGTTCTATTACTTATAAATTCTCAAAAAACATTTTTCCTGTTTTTCAAGAAATTCCCGTTTAGTTTAAGAAAAATGAAATAATTAATTTTGCCATAAAACTTTAATTAATTATAATATTTACCGAAACTATTAACACATATGGCCTTGCAATAGAAGTCTGTACTAAGAGAATCTTCACCATCACTTGTTTCCACGTTGGAACTCCAATTCAAAAATTACACGAATTTCCTAGAGTCCATAATTTATACTGAATATATTCCCAAAGACTACCTATAAGGCCGATATTTGCCATAAGTCCGTGGTTATAAATATAACAATGTTGTATAAAAAACAAAACACAAAGAAGCAAAAAAATTGTGCCAACATTGAAACAAGTGATTACGAAGAAGGAAAAACATGCCTTAAATATATATTTTTTTTGAATTTAGGATTCCAAGCTTCCAAACCATATTACAGTTCAAAGTGGCCAGTTTAAAACAAAGTTAATTTTAGTCGAATAACCGCGTCCGTCTGTGTATTGCATTAAGGGCTGATTTTAATCATCAAATAAAAGTTATAAAAAGGATAAATACATATTATGTACACAAAAAATATGGTTGTATGTATAAAATTGTACAACTATTTCACTTTTATATTCTGTTAGGTTATAATTTACTTGATGGATGATGATGATGGCGATTTAAGAACAAGTCGTAACACTTTTAAACCGATTGTTGAACTTCGAAGGTTTTTTTCACTTTCACTTAAAATATTCCTTGAAAAAGTGTTTATTTTTATTTAGAAAATTTTATTTAGAAATATCCACGTTTTGTACTCAATTTGTAGAAAGATAACCATGTTGGGAAAATCACGTCCATGTAAAGTCTCAGCTAATCGCTAATGTGTAATGTATTATAGCTTTGATTTGATGATTGTATTTGTATCTTGTGAGCATTTTCTTTTAATTAATCAAAGGATATAGCTATCATCATCATTATTGCTGTAAACATGTTGCTAATTAACCAAACACTTTAAACGTGTATAATTACAAATCTTTATATAACTACGTGCCAGGAAACATTCCATCTAAGTCATCGAGTGATGACAACGCAACTTTTGTATTCTTTGTTTTGATTTGGCAGGTGTCCATAGGGTACGGAGGTCATTTATCACGAAGTGGACTCTCAGCTCGTTTGTTATTCTTTTTTTATAGAATAAGGGTGACAAACGAGCACACAGTCCACATGATGGTAGGTGGATTCTATGGCCCATCCACATCTATTCTAGAATTAATGATCAAAATGCAAATGAGATCATCTTAGTCCTCAGGGGTAATAACCCCTGAGGACTAAGATGCAAAAGCTCATTTTTGATCTATGCCTACTCTGTCTGTAATTACCCTCTCCTTACTTTTTCGCCAAACTGCCATTCCTGTGTTCCAATTTAAAGAGTACCTAAGAGAGTCAAATAAGTTACTACAGCCTGTGAAGAAAAAAAAAACAGTGACAACGCATCGGTTTATTGTTTGAAGATGGTTAAACTTATCCAATGTGTTCATGGACTAGTAACCGCTTAATGTTAGCTATTTTGTCAAACGATTGTAAAAAAACAGTATAGTTTTATGTTCATTTAAATTAATCCTCTACTTTGCAATTTAGGATAGCATAGATTTGAACCTGGAACATCGTACCTGTTGGAGAGACCATTGTTACAACTAAGTCAGTGGTGAAAAGAGTGTAGAATGAAATTGGACGTACGCATTGAACTTAAGTTACTCCTTTACTCCTTAAGTTACTCTGGCTTTGAACTATATACATATCCTGCACTGTTGATATAAATTACGACATAATATATCGTAGTTATATTATTCAAATTGTTTTTAGTATTCACTTTGACTGTTTTCTATAAAACAGGTAACTCTTACTGCATTCGAACACTTAATAATTCCAAGAAGTAGACTCACTAGAGAGTTACATTTTAAGGCCAAGTTCAAGCACACACCTCACGTATTTAACAGGTATTTAAGAGTTAAGACAACCGAATAATTGAAATCACTGGGAAGATAAACTAATGTGAAAGCCAAGGTTTCTCGTCTGTGTATGCGTTATGTAAGTATTAGAAAATGAACTTGAGATTAATTGTTAAAAAATATAGGCTAGTCATTTTTTAACCTTATTTTTAACCGACTTCAAAAAGAGGAGGTTCTCAATTCGAGTGTATGTTTTTTTTAGTATGTATGTTACGTGATATTTTCGCAGATTGTGAACCGATTTTAATGATTCTGTTTTTATTAATTAGGCTTTACCTCAAGGGTGGTCCTTTAAGTTTTGAAGAAAAACTTCAGCCCCCAAGGGTGGAAAATAGGGTAAGAAGTTTCATATTGGACTATTGTTTAAGGAATTTCATATGATATCTTCGCAGATTGAGAACCGATTTTAATAATTCTTTTTTTATTAAATCCAAATAAATTTGGAAAATCACAAAAAATTCCACCCCTAAGGGTAGCAAATAAATAACTTCTTTTTTAGCAATTTGAAGTCGGTTTTTACTTTTTGTTAAAAGTTATAATTATTATTATTATTTTTCTTGTCCAAATCCATAGTAATATCAACGGTAAAATCCATAGTCCTTCCTATAAATGGACCACATAGGTTCTATCATTTAACCGTTCCAAACATGGTTAACTTGATGTTATATTATAATGTTATTTTGATGAATCTTCTGTTAACCTTTTGTTATTTTATCATATCATATTATATAGATGAATATTTTGTTATTTTACCGTGTTAGAGCCATGCTGCAGCTGTATTAATTGTATAGTTGTAGCACGAATGGGTCGGCTCGACCGGGGAAGGACCACGCTCTTACAGAATACCAGCGTAATATAGCAGCTTAATGCTGCTGTGTTTCGTATGGTGAGTGTAGAAAACGGGAGACCCTTTTTTACTGGAAAAGAGGCATTCCATTTTAGTCCTCACGGCTGACAAAGCATCTGCATTTTGATTCGCAAAGGATATATGTAGATGTCTATGAGCCACAGTAACCACTTAGTACTTATCATCAGGTGGGCTGTGTGGTCGTTTGTCACCCTTATCCTATAAAAAAATGCAGTAGTATCATCTAGGCCTAGTGACAAGAATGGTGATGCTACACCTTCAACACTTATTAAATAACGTACAATAGCTATTGATTCTTATATTAATCAGATTTTACTAATCAAGCTCAGGAGTCGAGAAGATAATAGCAGTCTAATGGTGCTGTGTTATGTATGGAGTTCTCTTCTATCTCAGGAGTGACAACCCAATCTACATCTTGATTATTCTACTAAGATGCAGGTGTCTCTTGGCCTCAGCATCTACTTACCATCAGGAGGACTGTGTGCACGTTTATCACCCATATTCTTAAAAAAAGGATAGGACATCATTTACGCTTAAGAAATCGTAAAGCAGTATTAAGTAGAAAGAAGATTTTGAGCAGGCCTTTTGACTCGGTCAAGATTCCAAAACTGAATTTGCATAGCCTGTCATCTAAAGAGCGGTGTCTATATATTAGTATACATGTGAAGTAGATGACATGGCCTCATGTTCAAAGCCTATGTGCATGTTGACTGTGCGTGTTAGATGTTTATTAATTATGTTGTGCCATTAAAGGCTATTTTTCTAATTTCCTGGTCTCATGGTTGTGAATGTCCTGTTATTATTATTTTAATTTAAAAAATATAATATTTATCTTTACATCATGATAATGTTAAGTGTTCATCTTAAATATATTATTTTATAAAATTTTGATTTATCATGTCTGCACATGATTAGATCCCTAAGTTAGTATAAATTGTTCTAAGTCAATTGATGGCAACCTTTGATTTATTGATGGCATCATCTTCGTTATCTTGAGTCTTGACATGTTATTGGTAGGATTTTAGTTAAAAAAATTATACAAAAAATTAAAATTATTTACTGGTGTCATAAACTCATTTAAAATAAATGAGATATAAGAACGTAATATGTTTTTTCATCATAAGTTCCCCATAAGTTCCCGCGTATATCGAAATACACAAAATACATGTATTTTAGACTTAAACATTTTAAAAGTAATTTGGGATACTTTTCGTGTGTAAACCGATTACTCCATACTGGATATCGATGAAGCACTTAGTAGTCCTCAATCGATCGAATTTAAGTGAAAAATCTGGTCTTATCTGTACTCTAAAAATAGAAAATAGATAATCATAAAATTAAAACATATAACAAAAACATATACTTCTTGTTATTTTTACCTAGCCATGGTTACCTTAATTTAAGATGAAGCTTGTTTGCATATTCCGTTCTAAGATTACGAGATTTTTTATTACAATTTGTAAAGCTTATATCTTGTTGGTGCCTAAGTAAATAAATAAATAAATTAATTAAAAAAACTGAAGTGACAAACGAACCAACAGTCCACCTGATGGTAAGTTGCGAAGGTAGCCCATGGACAACTGCAGCCGACTTCAAGCAAAGAAGGCTACATGCAGATGCGCTGTCACCTCTGAGCGCTTAGATGGTATATCTCATAGCTTATTTCTATTCTAACTCTCAATACTCTTCAGATCGAAGCACAGTAGTGCGAGCTCTGCTATTTATTGGCAGAAATTGGTGATAGGGTGATACCTAGTCAGACGGTCCCCTAGGCAAGAAAGGAGTCCCACCATCTACTAGATCCAAACATAGCAAACTTCCCCTACATATGTACATTTATTTAAAAAAAAGCCAACGTTACCTTTTAAATTTTTGAGACTAATACATGCAAATTTATTTGTTATATGTCAAAAAAAACAGGAATCCGAGACTTTTTATAAAAATTCGGATACTTATAAAAGACGTTCTTAACTGTGAATGAGTAATCTAACTTTATCGCTTAAAAGGACAATCTACATTACATACGAGCAACATTGCGTCTTTATGTTATCATAAACACGCTACCATGTTCAACGTAACCGCATTGGGACATTGACATTGGTACAGTTTGGACGTTCAGTGCACGTGGGGACTGCGTACTGTGAAACACGGAGACGTTGAAACAATGTTTCTCAGGTTGTTCTGCGTTTGTTTGATGTTCGCAACTAGTGATGTTACCTCGATGTACAGTTCCAAGGCTATGGAGGGATATCCTGCGGGATACTTAGGAGATTGTGAGTCGATTTTTTTTCCTGTTAATATTTTTAATTTTACAGTTAGGCTTGTTTTGAAAAAGATATGTTAAAGTGTAAATTTCATTAATTAAAATAAAATACTCCAACGTCTGTAGCGGTGTAAGGGAATATTCTATCCCATGTCATTCCGTGGATGTGGAAGAGGCAACAGGTGGTAATGAAATTGGAGATGGACAGTAGCATCTTCCTGACAATAACTCAATATAAAAATGCAGTTGCCAAACCGCCTGCCGAGCCTGCCAGTTTAGCAAATATCCCCTATGGACGAGGCCTATGTTCAGCAGTAGACTTTTGATAAGCTGTAATGATGATTATGAAGATACTCCAATGGTAATTTGAATATAACTTATTCTGGTGTTGTCAACAACGAAATGTGGGACATCCTGCTGACTGACGGATGAAGATATTATGGCGATGGTCTGTGCCTGCACTACCGGTGCGAAAGTGTCGGCCCTGCTTATCAATTCGCCCGATGTAGTGAGAATGGGCAAGGCTTCAATAAATAAGTCTGCATGATAGCAAATTCACTAGGCCCATGTCAACTTCCGGGTTTTGTAAAAGATTAAAAAAATAGATAATTTTAATGTCATTCCGTACAATATATTATGGGTTAGGGGTGTCGTAAGAAGCGACTATGAGACTAAATATCTTATGCCTTCTCATAA
Organism: Parnassius orleans; assembly: GCA_029286625.1. Classification (NCBI taxonomy): domain Eukaryota; kingdom Metazoa; phylum Arthropoda; class Insecta; order Lepidoptera; family Papilionidae; genus Parnassius; species Parnassius orleans. The sequence goes on along the minus strand of JAGSMP010000076.1, from coordinate 1,646,423 downwards.
TAAGGCGTATAATACCCAGATCGGCGACGGGCTGCAGCGTCAAGGTTGCCAGACGTCTGGTACTACGATCGTCAAATCGCCGGCTATATGTGACGATTAATACAATGAAAGTAGCCTAGGTCAAGTACGCGGACTGCGAAACTCAAAAGTTATGGGTTCGAATCCGCCATACTACTGTTGTAAACTATTTCTAGTACAGGCATTTTAAAGCATAGTTAGAGTGGTTTAAGGGCTATAATGTTATTAGCACTGCTAGAATTCTTACTTAAAAAAAAAGACAAATTCTCTATACAATGGGAGAGGCCAATATACAGCAGTGGACTGTTAAAGGCTGATGATGTATCAGTAGTAATTATATTATAAATCGTACTCAGATCATTATAGAAAGAAAGTCGGGGCTGCGTATATTTAGAGTGACGCAAAATCAAAGCCAAAACGCTGCTAAACTTATTGTTAGATTATTGTACTGTAACTCACGTACACATATTATGCATTTAAAATAATTTGCAAGCAACAACATGCTTTTAGTTGCATATCTGTGCGTGCAGTGATTTTTACGGACTGACAAAGAAAAATAGAAGAAAGATATATGTGTGTGTGTGTGTGAGTGCGTGTTAAGAAATTGAGCATGATTACGGTATTATTTAAAATGTACGCAGCACTTCGTCTATCTTTGTTGGTCTGACACATGGTAAATAACGAAAATTGTTATCTTCTAATAATTCCTGTAATTATGCATTTATTTACATAAGATAAAAATATACATTTTTTTAAAAATAAAACCAAAAAACTAATAAAAATGTATGTTGATTGTTACTGGTAGCACTGTATCTACCATCGGATCAAAAGTGATAAATACTCTACAAAGAAGAACCAACAGTAAACTGTGGTGTCGTTTATTTATTTTGATTTCGTTTATTAATTAAATAATAATAATATCTTTATAACATCGACGACTGATATTGATAAGGAGTTCCCTGTTACCAGAAAAATTTCATAGTAGAGTGATCGTAATTATTCGGTATCGTTTCAGGCCATACATTGATTGCCATAAAGTCTTGTTTTGTTTGTTTCAACAATTTTTCTAGTGCCTTTGCTTTGGAACAACAAGTTTAGATTTATAACGGGTATTTAAATAATGCATAACACTTATTTTATCAAAAGTATTAAAATAGTTTCTAACAATAATATTATACCGTGTGATTATTACTGGTAGCACTTACCAAAACTATTTCAAAGTGTAACTAAGATTTCAGTGAATTTAACGTTGTGAGTTCTTCGCGAAGGCATGCCTAGTGAGAAGACTATAGTTAAATCAAACCGCTTACTATCTCCGCGCAAGACACCATACCACTTTTCTGTGTAGGTACCCAATAAGTAAAAAAAGGAACATACATGTTGTATAAATAGTGCATTATTCTGTATGTAATAACTTATTAGCAGTATTATGTTTTTTTTTCATAGAATAAGGGTTACAAACGAGCACACAGTCCACCTAATGGTAAGTAGACGCTGTGGTCCATAGACATCTACATCTATTCTTGATTAAAAATCAAATTGCAAAACCGTTGTCACCCTTGAGGATTAAGATGGAATTCCTCGCTTCTAGCAAAGTCTCCAGTTCTCTACACTCACCATACGAAACACAGCAGCATTAAGCTGCTCTTTTAGATTGGTGTTCTGTGAGAGCGTGGTCCTACCCTAGACGAGCCGGTCTATTCGTGCTACAACTATAATATAGCATGGCTCTACCACGTTAAATGGTGTATTGTGTATTACAAAATAAAATATTCTTTTACTTACTTTCTTATAATATTATCATACAGTCCTGCTCCGAGTGGTATAGTGCCAAGAACATTGGCTGCCGTTCGTCGCTGAATTAATACTCAGCCTTTGAGCGGGAAAAGAATAATTCCTAATTAATCATTAATATATTGAAATCAAAGGCACTAAAATATAAAGAAAGGATATTGTTTCATTGCCACAGTTAAGGTTAACAATTTTTTTAGTAACCAAATTTGTACTAGCTTTTTTTTTAAATCCGCATTGACGTAATTAAAAACAAAAGCTTAAAGCTTTTTTGTATTGAAAAACATTTTTATTATTGTAATAACAAACCATAATTTATAAAAATAGTAAAAAACTGGCCAAGTGCGTGTCGGGCCACGCACAGTGTCGAGGTAGGGTTCCGTGGTTGTCCGTCACGATATGTAAATTAAGAAGGGGCCTTCTTGATAATACGAGCATATCATGGGAGATTACGACACATCTTCTCGTCAGGCATACCTCAAAACTTGAAAACAAGATTGTACAACCAGTGCGTGTTGCCAGTGATGACATATGGATCTGAGACGTGGTCCTTCACTGCTGGCCGTATAAGAAAACTCAAGGTCGCTCAGCGAGCTATGAAGACGGCTATGCTCGAGGTTTCTCTACGTGATTGATTCAAAATGAAGAAGGTATCACAGTAGAACCAGAGTACAAACAAGTAACGGATTAGTAAGCTGAAGTGGCAATAGGCCGGCCTTATAGCTCAAAAAACCGACAACTAATGGGGAAGAAAGTTTCTCGAGTGGCAGGTTCTAATAAAAAATATCACATTTAAGCTAAATATTTTGCAAACGAGCCCCTGAATCGAATAAATGTTGTTCCATACTCTCAATATTTTTGAAAGACCTAACCCAAGACACCCCACACGATGGAATAGACGGGTAAAAAAAATACCATCCTACCTTTGCCTGTATGGGGAGGTACCCAAAATAAAAATGTTTTTCAAGATTTTATTTCACAGTTTTGTAGGCGTGATTAATATCTATAACTATGCGAAATTACATATTTGTAGCGCCTAGGGTATGAGTAAAACTGTGGATGGATGGACCGAGGGACGGACGGAAGGACATGGCGAAACTATAAGGGTTCCTTGTTGCTTAACTACGGAACACTAAAAATGATTACCTAATAACATTTTGTTTCTAAACCTAAAAAACATCAAAACTTTTTGTAATTTTACTAATATGTAATTGTTTCATACAACAAAGAACATTTGGCGTCTGACCTTCCTTGTCATAATTTTTTTGTGTAAGTTTTGACGTGTCAGTTTTCTTTTTTACCTTAAATAAAAAGTCGGAGAAAAAGTTTCTTCGTATTTTATATACAAATTCAAAACATTTTTTTTAAGTATAATTACATTTAATTATAATATATATGTGCCATTTTGTTCGATAACTTGTTGCCATCTTGTAGTGACATAATCCCGTTGCTGTAGAAATCTTGGGATTTTTGATCAAGAAAATGCGACAAGTAGTCCTCTCCTGATGTTAACCTAACACTACCCAAATAATTCAGGGCCATATGGTGGATGCATTAACACTTCCCAACCAAGATCTCTCAATTTTTGCTGAGTGGCCAAAGATGTGTGGGGTCTGGCGTTATCATGATGAAAGACCACCTTTTCTGTTGATCAGTTCAGCCGTTTTTCTCTTTCTTGCTTGAGTCTTATTAGTTGTTGGCAGTAGAGATCCAAATCGATGGTTTTTTGACGGTAAAAGCTCATAATAAACGATGCCCTTCCAATCCCACCGTACACTATCACCTTATTGCATGTTAATCAGGTTTTCCTATAGTCTGTGGAATTGACTACAAAAGTAAAAATCTCATTAACTATGTTGTCATGGCCAAAGGGCCATGACATAATGTAATAATTTTCGCACGTTCTTGTCGCAGGTAATCCACTTTTCATCACCAGTGATCAATCTTTTCAAAATGGTTCGCAGTTGTTGCGGTCCTGCAAATGAGTACACGATTCATTAGGTTTCATTCAGTGAGCTCGTGTGGTACCCAAATATCGAGCTTTTTTGTATAGCCAGACTTTTTCAAATGGGTCAAAACTGTTTTGTGGTCAATCCTCAATCCCTCGGCTATGTCGTAACAACTAATATGCTGTACTATATCTTGCTCAACATTTTCAAAAATGGCATCGACTTTGGCATTGATGGCATTGAAAATTCGGACTAAAACAGCTTGAACCAACTTTGTGCTACCTCTTGTGCCACCATTAGGTCCATAAAGGTCACAAATTTTTTTCGCGTCTTGAAGCGCTTTTTTCCCTTTTTTGTAACAAAACTTCAGAATGTGTCGAATTTCTTCGTTAGGTTTACTCATTTTGGCGGACAGAAAAACAATTGAAAAATGGCGGAAGTGTTTTTTTTTTACTTAATATTTTTCTTTTTCTTTATGTCCTATATGTATAAACCAGCCAGATACAAACAGTACAACCAAAGAGATTTTTCTTCAATTACGAAGAAACTTTTTCCCCGACCTATTAATGTTATGTCATAATGAACTTAAATAAGTTTAGTTTAAAAGATCATTACGCTAAAGTGGCAATAGGCAGGCCATATACATAGCTCGAAGAACCGGCAACTTCTTCCCCATAAGAAAGGCTCTCGAGAGGCATTCTCGTACTGGTAAGCGAAACGTAGGGCGGCCCCTTACAAGATGGAGTGACGACCTGGTAAGACATGCGAAATGTTCAGTGCAGGTGGCTGAGGACCGTGTTTTGTGTCCTTGAAAGAGGCCTTCCATGCCATCCTTTCATGTTCAGCAGTGGACTTGTGAAGGAATGTTATGTCACTTTGAAACACAATATGTAGCTGCCCAGTTTATTATAATTTAAGAACATACTTGGATTATTATTGATTATTAAAAGATAATTATTTTTACCCAACTGCAACAAAAGACAGAACTGGCTAATTTAGACTATAGACTAAGTAGTTGAAGCCGGCATAAAATAAATATGGTGGGCATGAACTGCCGAAACTTGCAAGTTTGAGAAATTATAATAAGAAAATGTATCGTCTTTTATATCACAAGAGATACAGGTGCAGATACAGATAACATTTCGAATAGGTATAATAAAATTTGCATCAAATAAATTGTCTGCATTTTTAGATACTTCGATTTTAATGAAACTTAGATGAATTAAACTGTTTATTTTAATGACATTATAGAAGTGCTTGTATGCTTTAGGCTTGTAACTAGTAACACTATAAAGAAGAGCATTGCTGAATTTTGTCCATTAAACAGTTCATATAATATAATAAAAGGAAATTTTAACTCAAGGCATACTACATTTAAACAGCTTGCGTACGGAAGTCAACACATATAGGTAGTTTCTTCTTAAGCAGGCTTTAAAATATAATAATATTTATCATCAGGAAAAAATAAATAAATTTTAAAACCTAGCCGCTATAGTTTAAGATTTTGCCTCATAAAATGCAATTAACTCTGGAATCTGCAGAATAGCGCTTACTACCGGATATAGTAACTTTTAGGTTATAGACAGTGAAAAACATGCAATTTGTAAACACAAGCGAAATGCTAGCACACCTTTAAAGACGATTCTAACGGCACCCCATATGTTAAGATCCATCAAGCCATTTAGCGTGTCAAAGAAATAGGCATACATACATACTTTACATACACTCGAAAAACATTTCCTCCTGGGGTAGTCGGGTAAAAAGGAGCACAAAGTTTTTCCTCTACTTATTGATATAAAAATAGTATTATCACAATTTCAATAATGATATTTGTTTAGATACTTAAGCACCTACTAATTAGGTACTAAAACAACAAACAAAAAGATAGAGACAAAATTAATACCAGGTAATCTATAAAATTTAAATAAGGGTCAACAATCAATAACTTATAACTTCTTAATTACGAGTACGTAGGTAATAAATCAGCACTTAAAATTGCAATTAACAATTTCATTGGTGCCGGCGGGTATCGCACCGGGTTGCTCACGTACTGTGAAATTGCCAGCAGCGCTAAGTCCCTGAGCTACTACAGCTCTTGGAGTAGTGCGGTGCGGTGCGGGACTAACTGTAACAATAAACCTCTCAGAAGTAAGAGAAGAGGGGAACGTATTTAGACTGTAATTTAATTTATTTTACTTTTCTTTGCAATATTTTGTTATTTTTTAAATATGTTATTTTGACGTATAGCTCAGCGTATGACAGTGTAGTGGCGGTGTAAGAATATCCACTACCCCATATCGTTTTGTTGGTATTGTAAGAGGTGACAAAGGAAACAAACCAAGAGGTGGGTAGCCGCATCTTCCTAATAACAACTCGAAAAAAAGCTGCGATTTCCAAGCGTGGCAACTATGGCAAATAACCCCTTATGAGACAATCCATGGGGAGGCCTATTTTCAGCAATGAGCGTTGATAGATCGTAATGATGATAACGATGATGACTTAGCGGCCTTTAATCTTGTCCACAGAGTTGTAATCTGAGTAGGGCTTGAATCTTAGCAGAAATATAAATTATGTAATACGGTATGATATTTTAATCATTTAAGGTCATAAATTTACTGTTTATTACATTTCCTTCGACCTTCTTACATCAGCTATATTTGGGTGCATTATTCCTATAATTATTAATACTTAAATCTCTTTAAAATATTTAACGATTACAAAGAGGAAGCGACCTTACTCATAATTGTTCCGCGACACTTCAATACATTCAAGTTAAAATATGTACATATATTCATTTTTAAACCTTTCTCTAAACTCTGCCAGAAAATATCTGATACCAAAATTAACCGTTATTATAGTATAGTTAGAGAACCGGACACCCTTTTTACTGGAAACGAGGTATTCCATCTTAGTCCTCACGAGTGACAACGCATCTGCATTTTGATTTGTAATCGAGGATAGATGTAGATGTCTGTGGGTTACAGCAAACACTTACCATCAGGTGGACTGGGTGCTCGTTTGTCACCCTATCCTATAAAAAAAACTATACTTAGCTCACCTTTTGGAGCAGTATATAAAAAAAATTTGATGAAATTGCTGTGACGTCATTTAATCAACGGGATATAGTTGTTATACGTAGCACTTGATTGCCATAACAATGCTTGTAACAGGAATACTTCATTGATTGATATCATCAGGCTTACATAAATAAAAATAACCAAAAATAATCTACTTCATCTTCATTAGCATGTAAAGAAAAAACCCTCTGAATTTGGTGTCAGGTGTCCACTGTCCAGCGCAGAGGTTACTGCGGTCCATGGGCATGAATTGCCATTAGGTGGCCTGTAAGTTCGTTTGTCACTTCAAAATACAGGAAACTGCACGAAGCGCACCCTGCTGATTGACGAACGAGGCTTTGGTGGCCGACTAATGGTGTAAATTCCAACCAGAAACGCTGTACTTGAATATCACATACTCGTAATAAAGAATAGCACTATCAGTTCGAAGACAGGCCCTGAGTTCATAAACCCGAATGTTGTCTTGCGTGGTGAGCACGGGAAAATCTTGATAATGATATCCATGATCAAATATGTTGTTTTTATTTTATTTTTTATTTTATTTTATTTTATTTAGGAAGCGAGTGCACTCGGATCCGCAGTTTAGAGTAAAATACTGACCACCAAGCGAGCATCGCTGAGCGAGTTATATCTTAAACTAGCTTTTGCCCGCGACTTCGTCCGCGTGGAGTTTGGTTATATCGCGCCCATGTGTGAAAAAGAGTCTGATGGTACAAGCCACAATTATAACTGGATGTCGCGGGCAAAAGCTAGTAAACTACTACAATTAATCTAAAATTTTAATTAATTTATCTAATTTTTTTTCTTGTTTGTTAATTGCTTAACTTTTCGTAAGATATTTGTGATCTTTTGAGAAATAATAAAGATCTTTCTTAAAAAATCACAAAAATGATTATCAAGTTTTTAAAGGTTTTTATTATTAAATACTTTCCAAAAACTGTCCACCAACATCCGTAGATGCATCTAAACAAATTTTTGAACACAGTGAACACTTCTCGATCAAATCTGTAATATGAGCTATATTCATCATACGTAACTGGATTATGCTCTTTAGTTAAATTAAAAAAAAAACTTTTTTCTTCATCTCTCAAAGTTAGTCAACCGTGCTGAAATTTTTACAACGTTACCAGCGGTACACGGTTGCCTCAGAAAAGCCTTTATTTATAAATGTCATTTGAAGTCTATCAAATGATTTGTTCGGTTTGAGCCGACATTTCAAATCGTAAAAAATCATCGCATGAGATTGTTCCCAGCGTAGATCCATTTTGCAATGAAATTCGATATTTGAATTTAGATTGTAAAAAGGAGGGAAGTTTAAAATTGAAACATTCGTATTTTACTTGTACATAATTGTATTTAAAAAATAAATTAATATTCGTACAAAAAAAGTTTTGTCGCGAAACCTTCTGCCTGGCCTGTCGTATTATTGAAACTTGTTCACTGCGCAGGAGGTATTATAGTGCGTTAATCACAGATACGTGCAGTCGCTTGTCCTTAGTTTATTTGTATGACTCGATGTTATAAAATGTGAGGTATGCTTGGATATACTAACAGTATAGTAGGCTTATCTAACTTAGACAAGGTCTAATATAAGCTGATGGAATGAAGAGTTTCTGTATATATATAAAAATTACAGATATACCAATAGTCAAAACATGGTTATTTAAAGTAAAATATTAACAGAACAGACGTGTAAAGGTCAAATAAAATAAACTACGTAAACGTTAGATAAGACAAAATAAAGAGGAAAAATACTAAAACAAAAGCGGCTTAGACTAAAACGTAAAAAATTAAATAACAAAGAATAAGAATGAGTTTCTCAAAGCGACACCCTCACCTCTAACCTTACATTAGCTGCTTTGGATGCGAGTAAAATAAAAAAAAAATATTTAATAATTATTCACCTTTATTCAAACTGTTTTTACGTTGTTCTATCTTCCTCCAAATTTCATAAGAATCGCAAAATGTCATGACAGCGTCACGAAAATTGACATCTAGAGAATGAATACAATACAAAATCAAACCTTACATTCAAAATCTTATATTTTACAATATAATAATATGATCGAAGGGTTGATTTTATTTTCTTTTAAAAACAGCAAAGCTGTTGGAATAAAAGTCGTTGTATTTGCGCAGAGTAGACTGTAATGGCACTGCATTTCGTTCTTACATAAGAATCAATATAAACTATTTAAAAAAATTCGCTAGACTCTCTTGTCAGCACATTGAATTCCACTGCTGAACATGGGCCTCTTTCGTTGTAGGGAGAATTTGTCTTAATCGTATAACCAAACGTATGACATTTTATACGTCGTAGAGCCATGCTGCAGCTATATTAGTAGTATAGTTGTAGCACGAATGTATCGGCTCGACCGGAGTAGGACCACGCTCTCACAGAATACCAGCTTAAAATAGCAGCTTAACACTGTTGTGTATCGTATAGTGAGTGTAGAGAACCGGAGACCCTTTTTACTGGAAAAGAGGCATTCCATCTTAGTCTGCATCTGCATCTGCATTTTGATTCTTTATTGAGGATGTAGATGTCTATGGGTCACAGCAACCACTTACCATCAGGTGGACTGTGTGCTCGTTTGTCACCCTATCCTATAGAAAACAAACGTATCTCAAATTTGAATTAACTTACCATCGCCGATTTTGGTATTTTACATCTGGAAAAATATTAATAAATAATTATTATTATTATCTATAGGAGGGTTTCTGGCATTTCCCTAAGTAACCTCTTACGACACCCGCGGGACGAAATGTGATGATAGTTTTAGTCTTACGCCGCTACTATAATTAAAACTATTTTTTTACGGTCGCTCAAATTGCCTCCTTTAGAGGGAAAAGAGAATTTTAACGGGGCATCCTTGAGTCAGCTATTCCAGAATAGGCGCGCAGAGTATGTAATACAGTAGTTTTATTTATTTTGTGAATTATTATATATTTTTAAATTTTACCATTATTATATTAATATTTAGTTATTGGCATTTACGTAAATTCATAATAATTGGAAATGTTCAACTATTGTCCATATTTGGCGTCAGTTGTGTTTTAAGGTTTCGTTGATTTAAAAATTGTACTTTAAACATGTGATATTTCTAAAGGTTATCATACTCGTACCTTTCTTTAATAATTCTCTAGTATATAAATGATAAAAATCTACTTTAACACTCGTCAATAATTATATCCGTTTTTGTTTTTGTTCTGTATAAAGGATCTCCGGTTCTTTACATTCACCATACGAAACACAGCAGCATTAAGCTGCTATTTGACGCTGGTATTCTATATAGTATTTAAAGTGCCAGAGGCATACAATGTCCATCTTTTTATTTCGTGTGCCAATTCTCACTCAGTTTTCTTACTAGCCTTCAGCTGTATATTCGGAGAATTATGATACACAGGTCTCATATTATGTAAATCAGTCTTCCATCATTGACATGTAATCGCCACGCTTAAAAGGCGAATTGGCGATCGCAGTGGCAGATTGTAATATTTTTATGTCAAAATAAAGTTTTTGTATTTGTATTTGTTTGTATTTGACAAATGTAATTTTAATTAAGTCGTATATATATTTATTTAGACGTTTCGCTCCTCCGAACTGCGTGGCGAGCCATTTTCGATATTTTACATCTGACCATACATATGCATTTGAGATGGCTAATATGTCATCTACCATAAACATGTTGTTATTTAATATCTATTTTTTTTTTGAAATATATGACGATTTTCTTTCGCGTACTATTCGCGAAAGAAAATATACGGAAGCTATAATGAATAGGTAATTCATTAATATGAAAGGTTATGACTCTCACAAAAAAAACGCTGTTACTTTATGAAAATATTACTATTTAAATTAATTTGGTCATACGTAATTCACACGATTACGTTAAGTCATAAGGTTTTTGTACTGAATATGCAAATAATACATTTCATAATTTGATCTATTATCAACATTTATTTTAAAAAAATATGGGAGTATACTGTACTTTTGATATAGATGCCAAAGCAACAATTTTTTGAAAATGTTATCTGCTTTTGTCTTCCTGAACGCGCATTACACAAAAACTTGGGAACTGATTGAATGGGACTTTCACTATATAATACATAGAAGTCGTAAAAATTTTATGTTGTAGAGATAGGATTTTTTTGGAGCAGGGTAGAGTCTATACTATAGGCTCTCTCATACGCTATAGACTCTATAACTTTGCCCTACTGTGCGTTGACGGACGCATTTTTAACTGACTTCAAAAAGGAGGAGGTTCTCAATTCGAGTGTGTGTGTTTTTTTTGTATGTATGTTACGCGATAGCTTCGCAGATTGTGAACCAATTTTGATGATTCTTTTTCTTTAATAAATAGGTCTTCAAGGCATATGTATATTAAATAATTTTTGAGAAAATATTTCACCAAATACATAACTTCTTTTTAGGGTTCCGTACCCAAAGGGTAACTAACGGGACCCTATAATTAAGCCTTCGCTGTCCGTCCGTCTGTCTGTCAGCGGGCGGTCTGTATCTCATGATCCGTAATAGGTAGACAGTTGAAATTTTCACAGAGTATGTATTTCTGTTGCCACTATAACAGCAAATAATAAAAATAAAAATGAATTAAAAATTAAAGGGCGCTCCCCTACTAGAAACGTGTTTTACGATGGTACGGAACGGCGAGTCCGACTCGCACTTAGCCGGTTATTTAGCAATTTGAAGTCGGTTTTTACTTTTTGTTAAAAGTTATAATTATTATTCAATTTTATGGTAAATCATGTCGTAAAACTGATTTTCGAACATTTATTTTTAAAAACTTCTGATAATAGTGCTATCTCTCTTTAAATATATATTTTTTTTACTTAATTGATTACTAATCTGTTTGGCGCACTACGTGTTGCCTTTGCTAAAAATGAAGATTTAGAATCTACGAATTGATTTAAAAAATACATGCTACAACAAAAATGTATGGTTGTACAATTTGGAATTTTTAATAATCAAAGGTCGTCGGTCCGAATCGCCCCATTTAAAAAGGACTGGAGCGTTTCACATCGTGGCACAAATTTATCCATTATATAAAGAGGGCAATTCACTCCAGGTTTATCCAACTAGTTCTGGATAGATTGTTTCGTTATCAGTTAAAAGTAAATGGAACATAAAAAAATAGTAGAACTGCATGGACATTAAATAATAAAAGTATTGAAATCCATTATGTCATACTGAGCAGTAGAACTAATTGAAAAAAAATGTCCATTTAGTTCTATCGTAGAGCTAACATTAGAACTAGCTAGACAAACTTTTCAATCCGTGGTCTAAACCACTTGCGGTGTAAAACTTCAAATAAGCCGGAGGAATTAAGGCAGGTATTTCTGCGGACACTCACCGTAATGCCTCCTATAGAATACCCTCTTAAATTTGTAAAATAAAATATTTATTTTCATTATGTAATTATGAACTTACCATGGCCATGTTCACTTTTGGTTCAGTTTTAACATTATCCGACAAGTGTCACTGTTCATTGTTAATTCTTTTAATAATCCTCCAATTCTTTATAATAGTATTCGGTAACGTGATACACGAGATTATGGTACCGGTTGTGATGCGAGGTAATGTGGTTTTATTTCACAAATATCATTAATTCCTAATAATCACCCTTTTCAGTTTAGACAAGTAAGACAGATAACAACGCTTAGGGCATGGATCTGACGAGCAACAAGAGATTCTCTCACTTTGTCAACTCTATGTGGCGCAGTCCCGTGTTCCCCTTTTTCAGCATCGCATAACAAACTATCCAACATTGTTTATAAAGAGACCCTTTTAAACAACAGCGTATAATGAATTATGTTTATTTGTTTGGGTTCCGTACTTACATAAAAAGTCCAATCGGAACTTTTTATCGAATTTAGTCTGTATGTGTCATAGCAATTTTCAAAGTGATTAGCTATTATCTATACATATAAAATGCTTTGACCTGAATGACTGACTGACGGATCAACGCACAGCCTAAACCGCTGGTCGTAGAGACCTGAACCTTGGAGGGTGTGTTCTTTGTATGACGTAGGCATCCGATAAGAAAGGATTTTCCGAAATTCTACCCCTAAGGGGGTGAAAAACGGGGGCAAAGTTCGTATGGGACAACGTGATTCCTTGGTCCAATCTACTTCAAATTTTTCATAAACATTCTTTAACAGAATTGATGGAAGATGTGTTTCGTATATTATTGAAACTCATCGCCTAACGGGGTTAAAAAGGGGTAGAAAGTTATTTTGGGAGTGATTTGCATCAAAGTCGATATCAATACTCCTTAGTGCTTTTGATTTAAATCACATTCTATTTTGACACATGTTTGAAAACTCTAAACGTTGAACTCACATAAAAGCTTGGTGCAATGCAATACTCTTTAAAATTGGAAAGTCAAATATAAAAGAATATTTAAATCAGATTAGAATTCGAAATTTTAATTTTATTTGTTCTTGGATTATTTGAATGAAAAACTTACGTTATACCTTGATTTTCCTTTGAAAATTCCTTGGAAATCTCTTAGATTACCTACTTAGCGAATATTTGCGATTGCTTTATAATTTGTTTGGAAGTTCATTTTCACTATTTCATTAGAATATTTTATGTGTAGTTAATTTAATTTATTTTTAAAAATGGGAGCAGATTTGGTTAACATCAATGGGAAATTAATAAACCTTACTATTGTACACTTTCTTATTTGTTGTACGGCACACAAGAACGCTCAATGGATATTCGTGAAGAAATTGTGCGTCATGTGACGAAAAATTGGGATGAATTTGCTGTTATGTCTCATGACCGTCATGGCAACAATCATGAGACAAAAGAAGAGTATATACGTTAGATTTGTTATAACACTCTACATATGGCGGTTTCTGCGAGTTAGTTGCAGCCGGTTAAATATACCCATTTGTATTTGATGTGTATCGAAATGGCAACCTGTATGCCAGATTTGGTACAGAAGACCAACCCATCAAAAGGTTACGTTTTGCCCAAGATCTTTCTAATGGTCACCTTGATGCCTACGCTGATGTCGATGGAGATAATGAAACCGATGAAAGTCCAATAGCCAAAAAACGACGCATTGAAATAGCTGTATCTCCGACGTTTATTCAACCTTCACTAATTTCTAATGTTGTGTAAGACTTGCATTCGCCTACTTATACCATTATTGAATCTGAATGTGAGTCAGATTTAATTTCTTGTTTGTCCACGAATAATTGCATAGAATCTCCAACATTCACTACCCAAGAGACAGTCCAAAATGAAATTAGTTTGACAAATAAGTTACAAAAAAATAAGGCAAAGAAACGCAGGGCTACCAATGTGGTCAAAAAATTGCAACTTAAGGAAGCAAGAAAAAAAAACCAAATTAACCTTCTAATCATCGTAAACATGCAGCTGATTATCAGAAAAAGCACTCTAAAGTTCACAGGCAGGCTGTCGTATATTATCAGCGGGAACACCCTGAAGTATATAAGCAGGCTGCAAGTAAATATCGGTGCAAATACCTTGAAGTGTACAGAGTATCACAGTTACGATATGAACGAAATCATGAAGGACAGCGAGTTGTAAGACGTCTACAACCTTGGAATTCTAAAGCCTTTTCTGGACTGAGTTATGATAGTAACATAGCGTACGATAGTGACAATACTGTTGTTTTGGGACCGATGAACATCGAATGCAAGTGGTGTAAAACTCTTAAGTACAAGGATGAATCTCTGGGAATGTGCTGCGATTCAGGAAAGGTCCAGCTCAAACCTTTGCAAAAGCTTCCGGATCTTGTTTGCTGCTTGATAAAAAACCTCCACCCTGAGCATGATCACTTCATGGCTGGCATACGGCATTATAATATGTAGTTGTTTTCAAATTACCTCATTTGGAGCTAAAAAGATAATACAGGATGGTTTTATGCCTACATTCAAAGTGCAGGGCCAGGTGTATCATTTAGTTGGAAGTTTGCTTCCGCCACCCCAGAATTAACCACAGTTCTTATATATATATATATTTTGTTGGTGAGGACGATAGAGAAGTTCAATTGAGATGCAATAACTTTCTTTAAGTAAAACCTGGCTTGGTAAAGCAATTACAAGAAATGTTACATAATCATAATGTATACGTAAGAGAATTAAAGCTAGCCCTGGACAAAGTATCTGCTTCGCCAAATACATTTAAAGTTGTTATAAATGCTGAAAGAAAGCCTACAAATGGCCACAGTGGACGGTATAATCAACCTACGTCAAATGAAGTTGCTTTAGTTATTGTTGGACAGCAATTTTCTAAGCGGGATATTGTAATTGAGAGCCATGATAACACATTGCATCGAATAAGTGAAATCCATCTCTCATACGATGCAGTACATTACCCACTTTTGTTTTGCTACGGCGAGGATGGATACTCCATTTCTATACCCCAGTGCGATCCTAAGACCAAACAACCGCTTAAAAAAATGGTATCTGCTGCAAGTTTTTATTCTTACCGTATAATGATTAGGAAAGGAGAAGATAATCATCTGCTATATTTTCGTTCGCTGTTTAGCCAGTTTAATAACTGGCTAAACAGCGAACGAAAATATAGCAGATTACTTCCCGTCTCGATTACTTTCCGTCTCGATTTTCGTAAACATGTCAACTAATGACATGTTTGCGAAAATCGAGACGGAAAGGTTGAGTTATATTAGGAGCAATCAGGCGCAGCTTAGAGCGGACAGTTATATACACTTGCAAGATGCGATAGGGAGAGTCCAAGGTCCTGACCTTGATGCTGATCAGCTGGGTCAAAAGGTGGTGCTGCCTTCTTCTTTAACCGGGGGCCACGCTATATGCATGAGCGGACACAAGACGCCATGACGTATGTGCGCCACTACGGTCGTCTCGATCTCTTTATAACATTTACTTGCAATCTTCGATGGGATGAAATCATGGAGATGCTTTTGCCTGGGCAAAAAATTTATGATAAACACGACATAATAGCCAGGGTTTTTCACCTCAAAGTTAAGAAAGTAATGGCACTTCTAACCAAAGGAAAAACATTTGGAGAGGTTCGTTGTTTCATGTTCTCTACCGAATGGCAGAAACGGGGTCTGCCTCACATACACATATTGTTGTGGATGGTTAACCGCATTTCGCCTGACATAGTGGATGAACTTATATGTGCTGAGATACCAAATCCAAATGAACATCCTATTTTATACGACATAATTAAAAACAATATGTTACACGGTCCATGTGGGAACCTTAATAATATTAATTCTCCCTGCATGAAAGATAATAAATGTAGCAAAAAATATCCCAGACAATTTTTGAGAGATACACAGACAGGTGACTATGGTTACCCACAGTACAGAAGACGATCTCCGGCTGACGGTGGCTTTACACTTAAATTAAAAGACATTGAAGTGGAAAATTGGTGGGTGGTCCCCTATAATAAGGTTCTATCATGGACATTTAAGGCACATATTAATGTAGAATTTTGCAATTCTGTTAAATCGATAAAGTACATTTGTAAGTACATTAATAAGGGCAGTGATCAGGCGGCTTTAGTGCTAGAAAACAAAAAGGATTAAATTATATGAGAGTGAGCGTTATTTGAGTAGTTCGGAGGCAGTTTGGAGGATTTTAGGGTTTTTCATACATGAAAGGTTTCCAGCAGTCATACATTTAGCTGTCCACCTTGAAAATGGCCAACGAGTCTATTTTAATTCCGACAACCTCGCCGACAAAGTTAATAGCCCACCAAAAACGACACTGTTAGCATTTTTTGATTTATGTCAAACAGATGATTTTGCTAAAACCCGTCTATATGCGGAAGTGCCTTCATATTTTGTATGGCAAAAAAATAAATTTGTGACAAGGAAAAGAGGAAAACCAGTAGATGGCTGGCCAGGAATAATGAAAGAACACGCTCTAGGTAGAGTGTACACGGTTCACCCGAATAACACAGAGTGTTACCATCTTCGCTTACTTCTGCACGAGGTTAGGGGTCCATCATCCTTTGATGACTTGAAGACTGTCAACGGTGTCCTCCAACCAACTTTTCAATTAGCTTGCATGAAACTTGGCTTGCTGGAGGACGAGAAACATTGGAATTCTGCCCTAGAGGAAGCAGCCTTATGCGAGTCGCCATTTAAAATGCGTGAACTTTTTTCTATAATGCTGGCATTCTGTCAGATGCACTAAGTCTTTGGGTAAAATACAGGGATAGCCTATCAGAAGACTACAAAAGACAAGTGGAAAGGCTTTCTGGCATTATAGATGAACAGGTAGCAGATGAAATCTACAATAAATGTCTGGTCACAATAGGAGAAGCTGTATTAGCATTAGGAGGACAAAGCCTACAGCACTACGGGTTGCCTCAGCCTCAAAGGTCTGAAGGCTTACAATAACCGGGTCTACCTGGAGGAAACAAGTTACGATGTCAATTCCTTAGCAGAACTGGTGTCAAGTAGTGAAGGCTCTCTAACCAATGAACAAAGACATATCTATTATAAAATACTTTCCAGTATCGACGCAGGTGTAGGTGATATCTTTTTTTTGGATGCTCCTGGTGGAACAGGCAAGACTTTTCTATTAAATTTACTGTTGTCCAAAGTGAGAAGCAATCGTGATATCGCCTTAGCGGTCGTATCGTCCGGAATTGCTGCTACTCTGCTGGAAGGAAGTAAAACTGCACACTCCTCGTTTAACCTTCCTCTCGATTTGATACAAAACGAAACCCCACTCTGCAATATACCCAAACAAAGTAATATGGCAGAAGTACTCCGCAAAACAAAATTAATTGTTTGGGATGAGAGTACTGTGGCTCATAAAGGGGGTTTCGAAGCCCTAAATAGATCTTTACAAGATATTAGGAATAATAATTGTCAAATGGGAGGAGTTATTGTATTGTTAGCAGGCGATTTCCGGCAGATTTTACCAGTAGTGCCCAGAGGAACGCGAGCAGACGAAGTTAAAGCGTGCGTGAAGCGGTCTCATTTGTGGCATTCAGTGACAAAACTGAGCCTTACCAAAAATATGAGAGTCCATCTTAGGGGAGATGTTACTGCCGGACAGTTCTCAGACCTGTTGCTTAAAATAGGAAATGGTGATTTCCCGGAACTGGATAATAATATAACTCTCCCTACTAGTTACATTTGTTTCCATTGTAGAAGAGCTTATAGCTAAAATTTACCCAAACATTAATAATATTCACGATAAACTTGCAGAATGGTTATGCGAGCGTGCCATGCTAACAACAAAACACGAACAAGCCTCAGTCATAAATGAAATACTTTTGAGATCATTCGAAGGGGTCGAATATTAATATAAATCCGTCGACTCAGTGATAAACACCGATTATGCCATTCATTATCCAGTCGAGTTCCTGAATACACTGAAGCCTCCCGGCCTCCCAACTCACATATTAAAACTAAGAGTTGGCGCGCCAATTATGTTGCTGCGCAATATAAATCCACCAAAATTATGCAATGGCACCAGATTGCAATTGAAAACATTGCATCGCAATGTAATCGAGCCAACTATACTGACAGGTTGTACTCGAGGAGAGTCTGTATTTATTCCTAGGATTCCCCCTAACACCATCACCTCTTCGAATTCAAGAGAGTGCAGTTTCCTATCAAAGTCTGCTTCGCCATAACCATAAATAAAGCTCAAGGTCAAACTCTTAAGGTAGCGGGAGTAGACTTGAGAGAAAGCTGCTTCTCCCACGGTCAGTTGTATGTGGCGCGCTCCAGAGTAAGCGCACAGAGTAGCCTGGTGATCCTAGCACCCGAAGGAAAAACAAAAAATATTGTTTACAAAGAAATACTGCGGTAGGTGTAGTATTTTGATTTCGTTGTAAAAAGAACTCCCGTGTCACTTTCACCAGATCAAAGGTCAAGCTTCGTGTTCATAAAATATAACAAAATTTTATTTTATTTTCATGTTTATTTAACCTTCAAATACCTACACTATAATAAAGATTGTTATATTTTATAACTATTCAAACATTTTAACATAATAATTTATATGTTATAACAAAATTAATAACGTAAAAAACCAATTAAAATCCTATTAGAACCATTTTCTTCTACGCGGACGAAGTCGCGGACAAAAGCTAGTCTATAACTATTATTTTGAAATTTAGCATAGTATTTGAAGAACTTATTTATCGGTACTTAGTTATATGAATAGTGAAAGGATTTGGAATTTTTATTTTGAAATCCAAGCTGAATATCTGGTACCTGGACGACGGTACACTGGGAGGTAGAGCAGATGACGTCCTCAGTGATCTTACTTATATTTTTCGAAATTTTAAAAATACTGGTCTTGAACCAAATAGCAATAAATGTGAAATATTTTTTTCCAATAATTTATCTACTTCTCACAGAGACACTTTAATTCAAAATTTCAATCATATTTCTCCAGGAATAAAAACTGTCAATACGGAATCACTATACCTGCTAGGTGCCCCGTTGTTTTTCGATAGTATTAAACCTGTTTTAAAAACAAAATTTTATCAGTTTTTTTAAACCACGTTGATGAATTGTATAAATTAACCCCCACATTGCGCTTACTATTTTAAAATATTATCTCCTTGTACCTAGATTTACATACTTACTCCGCTCGAGTCCAGTCTGGAAATGTTCGGATATTTTAAAAGATATTGATAATAATCTTAAAATAGCTATAGAAAAAATTCTAAATTTAACTTTAAATACAACAGCCTGGACTCAAGCTACTTTACCTATAAAATTTGGTGGTATTGGTGTGAGAAATATTTCTAGCGTTGCATTGCCTGCTTTCCTTGCTTCCGTGCATAGTGTCAGTAATTTATGTAACATAATTTTAAATAATAAAGTAGACTTGTGCTTTGCTGAGGCAGGGCAGACATGGCAAACGCTCTGTCCCGGCGAAAATATTCCATTGGAAGTTAACCAACAAAAACAGTGGGATATTCCGTTGGTACAGAGGTGCAGAAAGATTTGTTTCATAATTTCCATAGTGACCAAGATAAGGCACGCCTTCTAGCTGTTTCGACTAAGGAATCTAGTCACTGGTTACGCTTTACCATCAAGTAATCTCGGCACATTACTTGATGGGAAAGCTTGCGCATCGCTGTAGGAATCCGACTAGGAGCGGCGATTTGTCAACCCCATCAGTGCCCCTGTGCAGCAATCGACAAGTTTGGGCTCCACGGACTTTCTTGTAAGAAAAGTGCTGGTAGGTTTTCACGGCACAGTTCTTTGAACGATGTCATCCGAAGGCTCTTGTCTCTATAAATGTTCCTCGGTTTTAGAGCCTTGTGGAATATTTAGAGACGATGGCAGGAGACCGACGGTATGACATTGGTCCCTGGGAGAGAGGTAAAGCCCTAGTGTGGGATGCTACTTGCATAGACACTTTGGCGGCCTCTCATCTCAGGGGTACCTCGTTCAGAGCCGGAGCGGCATCAGAGGCAGCTGAACTGAGTAAGTGGCGCAAATATGAGTCTCTGAGAGATGACTACATATTTGTGCCATTTGCTGTAGAGACTATCGGTCCGTGGGGTCCACGTGCGATGAAGTTCTTAATGAGTCTCTGAGAGATGACTATATTTGTGCCATTTGCTGTAGAGACTATCGGTCCGTGGGGTCCACGTGCGATGAAGTTCTTAAAGGAACTCCATCCGCGGCTGGTTGTTGCTGCTGGTGATAAGAGGGCTGGCTCTTTTCTCGCTCAAAGGCTAAGTGTAGCCATTCAGCGGGGAAACGCAGCCAGCGTTCTTGGCACGATACCGCGTGGAGTAGGACTGTTTGATAATTAAATTACTAGTTTTAGTTTTTTTTTAAATTATAGTTTTTAATATTGTATATAATAAAATATTTAAATATGGACATCATTCAAAATATTTATATTTTATGATTAATAAAGGAAAAATAATTATCGTCCCCTCATATCTTCTTATTGCTTCTCAATTCTTCCCTCTGTAAACATTCAATAGTGCGAATGTTGTAAAATACGTTAGGGCAGACAGACAAAACTCAACTAAATATAAAGGGCCTTTTGTAAGACGATAGAACCAACCATATACATAGCACAGTTAATTGTAATTTATTTGCCATTGCAAGACTTTATTTATATTAAATTATACGGGAAGTATGGTGTAGGTAAATAACAAGTCAGCCTGAAACAAATAGGCTTGACTAAAAGCTCTTGTTTTAATGTCCTTGAATTCGCCCGGTTATCGAAAAACAAACTTTTGCTAGTGTACGAAAACGAAAGGAAACCTTCTCTTTCCTTCTAAAACAACGCTCGCAGTGTATTACTAAAGGTTGACAAATATACATTGTTCTAAACATGGTAATGTGGATAAGAGCGAAGGTAATGACCCCTTTAATAAATTCATATTCGCGCATGTTATTAACAGCGTGACCTAGTGTTGAGAGTACCCCGATGTCCTGAGTTTGAATTCTAGTCGGAGTAACAATTCTGCAAAAACTTATAACATCTTTACAAATCCATCCAAACCTACTCGTACATTAACTTACTTTTATAATTGAAGTATTTTTAACTTCCCGCTTTGTAAATTGATAATTATCAAAAGTAAGAAGTTATAGATTACGATCCGATTTTGATAATGCGAGTTTTCATCAGATCTCCACGTTTTGAGGTCCTAGGAAGCCGTTCCGACTATATAAAATTTTGTCGTACGATATCTTTAGAACGAACCAACCGATCGAGATGGGCGACACGGCGTTCGAAAGTGTTCATTGAGACTTGGAGCTGATTAGATTTTCAAAGATTTTCAAAAAAAAAGCAACAATTAAA
Organism: Parnassius orleans; assembly: GCA_029286625.1. Lineage (NCBI taxonomy): Eukaryota > Metazoa > Arthropoda > Insecta > Lepidoptera > Papilionidae > Parnassius > Parnassius orleans. Next base: position 1,624,798 of record JAGSMP010000076.1, on the reverse strand, counting down.
TAGATTTTCGAGCGTTACGAAAATAAGCGGGAAGTTCCAGGGATGGCCTGCAGGGTCAATCGTTTTTCATATTTTGTTTTATTGATAAGGACATAATATATACAATCTGTCCTCGATTAGGAATGAAAATGTGATAGGAATGAAATGATGAGTTAAATGAGTATTTTAAGGGAACAATTTAATATTTTCTTCCATAAAACTTTAATTACATACCGTAAAATGGGGTTATTTGGATATCTGTATTTATTATCCGGGAATAGAAGGAAATATATTTTACCACCTGGCAATACAACGGCTTTTAACGTCAATGTAATCAAAATATTTGCCTAAACTATCACATTCTTTGATGTTTTTTACTGTTTCTTCGGAATAAAAATTTTGCCTATCAAATAGTTGTCTCAATTACAACAATAGTGGAAGTCTGTTTGGCCAAGGTCAGGAGAATTTGGTGGATAAGGAAGGGTGTCTAGCTTTAGCTCTGCTAATTTTGCCAACGTCTGTTAAGCAGTTGTGGCCGGACGTTGTTATGAAAAAGCCTTGGCCAAGAGCAGTTTACCAATCTGGGTTCTTTGAGTGCCAGCATCTCCACCATCATTTCCAATTCTTGACAATAATAGTGTGCAGTTACTGTGGCAACAGATTCTATTTCTGAATAGCAACCACAGTAGATCACCAAACTGTCACCATAAGTTTCTTCTGACTTATAAATAAATTTGTTTTGGGTAATGTTTATGTCTATGACGATTCAGCAATATGATGCGGCTTGGACACGGGCATCCACTGTATAGTTCGTGAGGTACCCTTCTCCTTGAGGTCAAGCTGCTTTATTTTACTGGATTGCCGCAAATGATTTAATATTTTTAACACTTACTTCAAATCTGACGCTAGCTCATACGTAGATTCAGATGTATCGCTTTTCAAATCGCTTTCAGTTCGTAATTATCAAGCTTATTCTCCGGGCCAGGAATATTTGTGAGGTCAAAATTTCTCATACGAAAGCGATTAGACCAATATCACGCACTTCGTTCGTTTGTGCTAAAAGTTCATTTACGTCATTGAGTGCCGTCTGAGATTCACAATTTCCACGTCGGAAGTCATATTTAAAACTAAAACGAATTTTCTTAGAGTCCTGGTTATAAAAATAGCGATATTGCAAAAAACTGAAAAAAGAAAAAACAAATAATTAACTGATTTTGAAAATAGAATAACATGTCTAAACTATAAAATTTATTTAAATACTGAATGCCAAGTCAAACCATAGGTTAGTTTAAAGTGGCCAGTTCCACAAAACGGAAAATTCATAGGTAAAGACCTAAAGACCTTACAGCTTCTCTGAATCACTCGGCAGCCTGTCGCGCTTTACATTATTACTAAAAACTTTTAAAAATATTAGTCTTATCTATGACCCACCTGTCAAACGTCATTCTTTAATCTATTCGTCACTCACCAAACGAACTTGATGATTACAAGATTGGTTTCAACCAAATCAAGGTAACCCATAGGCCTTTTAGCATGTTTCTCACGATCTCCCACTTATTTAACCACAAAATCATGACTAATGTTTACTAAATTAAGCATAAATTAATTTCCTAAGGAGCCCTTAAAGCAATCTTAATACCTATTTTTTTTACTGAATACGACTACAAAGAGAAGCATGCTGAAGATACAAATAGCGTGTATTTTGAAATCCAAGTAGCGGACTTTTATTTTTCTAAATGCCTAGAATTCGCGAAAAAGACTTACAATGAGTATCTCAGTTGAGAATACATTTTAGATATTTTTAGATCTCCTGCTTCAAAAATTGAAGGTGGTAATCTCATGATTGTGTAAAGCCAACTGTAATATCGGGAATTATTGCAAATGTTACAAAGATGGGAGAATCATTTAAATATTTTGGGGTATTAGGCATAAAAGAGATTTTTTTATTATTAATTTTACTCTTTTAAGTCATTTTTTATCAATTACAAAAAACTAAAATAATGCATTGAGTCCCATTGCTGTAATTTATAATAATAAAAGCAATATTGTAAATATACACAAACAAATTTAGTATAATATACAAGTTTTTATTTATTATTTTCTTTCTGGAACATCGATGACATTTTTCCCATTCTTATCACACAATCACATCACCTGTGTTCTACTGCAAACTAGATAAATTACTCGATGTTTTAAAAAATATTTATTTCTTACATGTAATTTTTTGCTTGTTTTGTTTCGTTATGATATCGATCACCGGATTCACAGATGAGCATACAACTTTGAACAAGGCTGGAAAAATAATATTCACAATGGGAACTTGAAGTTCAACGAGTCGCCTTAAAAACGAACCATAATTTATTTTAATGATCCAACTAGCACTAAGTTCCATAAAGTTAGCCATTGTAAACAACCGTCAAACACACGAGCGATACGCCTCTTTAGTAATACATTTAAAAGTGCAAATTATAGACGATAAGAATGTTGGACCCAACGAAAACAACAAAAAACGGTAAAACGGTTTTTTCGCACTTTTTTAGGTACTATTAAATGAATATCAATAATCATTAAAATGTTTAAACGTTAAAATATTTTTTGGATAATAAGGTTATTGTCATTCTGTTTTTTTTTTCGTTTGTGGAATTTATGTATATACATCTATGTTATGATCGCTTCTGATATGACTTAATGTCATTTTTGTGTTTAATATACTCTTTATTACTTTTAAGTTTCATCTTCTACATATTTTTCTTGCTGGATTTAAGCCAAAAGCCACCCCTTTTGATACGGAATTTAGTCCCTTATTTTGGTACTGCGGTGCTAAAAGTCATTTTAAAAAATTGCGTCCACAGCTGATGTAATTTTTAGCTATAGGAAGTTGTTTTGTAAAATATTTCAACACAAAATATTATGTACATGAATTTGTCTACTCATAAACATAATTTTGATTCCAAACTGTTATCAAATTTATGATCATACTCAAATCTGTTAACGTTAGGAACGTTAAACAATTTGACAAAACTTTTTATCTTAAGGCATTCAAGTGAAGGACAGCTGTCTGTCCAATTAACTTGTCGATCGTCGTACTGTGACATGTCAAGCATTGCAATATTTCCTTATTACTTGAAACCTATTTCGAATGCTATAATTTTAAATTTTTACCTAATTCGGACATAGACCCGAATAAAATATGAAAGTTAATAACACTCGTATGACCTCGGACCAACAAAGATAGATGCGTAAATTCCAATAGACGCTAAAACTATGCTTAACTTCTTGACATGCGCTCATCCTTCCTCTCCACTGCTGAACGCCTGCATTGCATCTAAAAACATGTTGTTGATTCCAAATAATATTAGATGCAAATGTGTGAATGAGTGCCTGTTCTTATAGGTGCGCTCAGATACGGTCGCCTTTGTGTCGCGCCACCTCGGCAAGTAGCCGCTGTAACATCAAAGGTCGCCGCGTGCGGCGTACACCCACAGGAAAATTTGGCATTTTAAAATGAAACGCCGTAGTGAAAGGTCATTGTTGTTGACTCTGCTACGTATACAGAAAATGTTTTTTCGTTCTTGGGAGGACCGTGAAGTGCCTCAAGATGCAATTTTGAGTGAATCAATAACAAAAATACTATTTTAGTATGGATTCAGAACGTGATGACGTTGAATGCCTTATTATAAATACAGGTGGCAATGACTTCGACACTTCCGAGTGATGAAGAATAGTGTCTATTTTAGTTTCGTTTGTGTTAACCTATCTACTCATATTTTTCATTTAAATTCTCTGCTGTCTAACTTGTGTTTATTATTTATATTTGTATTTTATTACAATAACCATAGTATTCTATTTTATTCTTACAATAGAAAGACATTTATTAACAAACACAGTAAAAAAATAAATAAAAGCAAAATAATAAGTGCGCCTCCGGGTGTACCGACACTATCAAGCATTGCATTATCTTAGCGAACAGACTAAACTATAATCTCAGCATGGTTAAGTCTAGGTTTCGGTGTCGCCTGAAATATACGCAATCTTTCATCTTTTTTTTTAACGTTACTAGGATTTTCTCCTGTATCGTGGTCAATGGCTTACCGTATCGAGACGGGGTTATTCACTATTGGCTACACGAGAATGCTCGAAGTCTGTGAGGACAATGATGTGTGAAAATAACTCTTCTCTGCGCTAGCAAGTCCCCTGTAATATTATTTTCTTATAATTAATTAAAAATAATGTTTATCTTAGACCTTTGACATTGTTTTAATTTTATTATAAGCTTTTTTTTCTTTTGAACAAGGGTGACAAACGAACACACATTCCACCTAATGGTAAGTGTATGCTGTGGTCCGTAGACATCTTCATCTTTTCTCGCTTAAGAATCAAAATGCAAATGCATGGTGATCCCTGAGGTCTTAGATAAAATGCCTTTTATCTAATAAAACGGGTCTCTGGTTCTCTACACTCACCATACGAAACACAGCAACATTAAGCTGCTAATTCATGCTGGCATTCTGTGAGAGCGTGGTCCTTTCTCGGTCGAGCCGACCCATCAGTGCTACAACCATAATATAGCTAAAGTATGGCTCTACCACTTAAAAACAAGTTGTAATTGTAAATGAAATTGTAATATGGCATTAAATAAGAGCCTACAGTATCTTGCCAGTTTTCCTCTGATATTTTGTTTTTGCGCATCGGTGTAGATATCGACGTCATAAGAGCTATAAAGAAGCTCAAGTGGAATATAAAAGTTTTGAATTTGACTTCGAAAGTCACTTTGTGAGCTATGCTCGTGGTTATTCTGCGTTTTAAGATGTATCAAGCATATCTGCAGCAGAACTAGAGTAACTGTCATCGAACATGTAAAATTAGTAGGCGGAAGTAGTAATGGGCTGGCCAAACATCTCGAAGACTTGTTGAACCATCGCCTGATATAAAATGCAAGTAGTCGTCAACGAACGCTGGTGGCTTCAAATTTGCGGTAATATCGGGGAGACTTTAATGATGATGATTTAACATAACATAACATAAACACTCACGCCTGTCACCCAGAGGGGTAGGCAGAGATTATGGACTTCCATTTGGCACGATCCTGACACACCTCTCTCGCCTCCTCCACATCCATATACCTACGCATACACGCTTGTGGGTTAAGGGTACTCTTAATTTGGCCCATTTTCAATATATCGCCAATTTGGTCGATAAACTTTCGCCTAGGGCGTCCCTTCCCGACTCTGCCGTTCACCTCTGCAACATAAATTTGCTTTGTCACTCTTTCCTCATTCATTCTTTCTACATGACCAAACCACCGAAGCATTCCTTTCTTAATCCTGGTCACAACGTCATCTTGCAAACCACACTCTTCTCTTATCACACAATTTCTCACTCTGTCATTCAGATTCAGCCCTAACATACTCCTTAATGACCGCATTTCTACAGCATTTATTCTACTCTCGTGCTTCTTCTGCCACACCCAACTTTCACTACCATATATTAAAGTAGGGACTAACACAGCATTGTGAATTGCCATACGTGCCTTTTTGGACACATTCTGACTTTCCACAACAGAGTGTAGAGCCCCATTTACTTTATTTCCTGCGTTCACTCGTCGTTCTATATCCTTATCATACCTACCATCCCTGCTAAATACACATCCCAAATACACAAACTCATCTACTTGCTCGACCAATTCCCCTTCTATTTTTATTTCACATATTGTTTTACTTTCTTCTCTTTCAAAGACCATAACTTTCGTCTTACTTGCGTTCACTTTCATTCCCCTTTCTTTTAATGAAATGTTCATTAATGTAACCATCATTTGCAACTCGGCCGCCGACGACGCGAGTATGACTTGATCATCGGCGTACAAAAGGCATTTGACGGTTAACTCACCCATTCTTAACCAGCATTCTTCAACTTTCAGATTTTCCAAACAACTGTCCATAAATAGGTTGAACAGCCACGGGGAAGCCACACAGCCCTGTCTGACCCCTTTATGGATGCCAATCCAGTCCGAGTAGGCCCCGTTGATCCTGACACAAGCACTGGAGTCCCTATACAGAGACTTCAATGCCTGTATCAACCCAGCACTCAACCCAAATGAGTTCAGTGTTTGCCATAATACATCCCTGTCCACTCTATCATAAGCCTTTTCCAAGCCCACGAACGCACAAAAAACCTTTTGGTTTTTGGCCAAAAACTTCTCCGCGATCATGCAATGGAAAAGACCTGATCCGTACATCCCATTCCCTTTCTAAATCCCGCTTGCACATCCCAAATTTTTCCATCAGTATCTTTATTAACTCTTTCAATTAGTACCTTAGCATACAGTTTTCCCACAATGCTAAGAAGACTGATGCCACGGTAGTTTTTACAGTCCTGCTGCGATCCTTTTCCTTTATATAGTGGGACTATCACGGCTTTGCACCAGTCTCCCGGTACCCGCTTAAGTTCCCAACACAAATTAAACAAGGTGTACAGCAGGTCTGCCACCACTTCCTCCAGCCCTTAGCTTTTCGAGTGATACTCATCATATCCGGCTGCCTTACCTGCTTTCATACTTTCATTGCTTTCATTATTTCATCTATACTTATCTCTATCTCTTTCCCTTCTTTCGGAATTTCTATTTCATTTAATTCAAACTTCTCATCACTCATAAACACGCTTTCAAAGTATTCCTTCCATCTCCTTAAACTCGACACTTCGTCATTCAGAATACAGCCATTCTGGTCTCGTATAGCATCCATTCTAGGCTGTTTTAATGTCCCTGGCAGTTCTTACGAGTTTCCAGAACATTTTAATATTTGCCTGGAAGTTATCCGACATTCTTTTATAATTTAAACCTTTAACCGATCTCTTATCATTAGATTGTTGATGTAGCAATGCTTGAGTCTTTTGAATTGTAATATCACTTTAAAAAGGGTTTTTGAACTCTAAATTGTTACCCCATAAGGTCTAAGGGCCATAGCTAGATAATTTTAACGCAACAATTTTAAGGATAAAGTCTCTGCATTGTAATTTGTATGTAAACATTTGGAAATGTCAGAACAACTTCATAATAATACATTTTCTGGTTTTGAAACTAGTTTACGTCTAATATCTTATCTTATCACAATATACATTAATAAGACATTTTTAGCCGTGGCAGTTCAGGGGCTAAGCGCTGACCATTTGCACTTATAAATTTCTAGGAAAATGAAGTAATGTTATTGGTGGGTTTTTTCTTGCGGACCACTTTATTACCTCGCACAGCTCTAGTGTAAATGCAGCCTAAGACCTTAGCCTTACTATGACGCGCTAGAGTCCGCAACAAACTTAGTGGGGTATTGTTAGAGGCCAGGTTTTTAAAATAACGACGTCACTAAATTGTTATTACGTACATTCCAATAGTGGCGGCTACGTCGTAGCGTCCCGGTGAGGCCTTACGGACACGAGAATCACATTACGTACAGGCCTAAAGGCCGACAAATTGTGTTTTTGGTACTAATTTTCGTTATCGGTGAATAAAATACAATGTTACAAGTACTATTATAAATAATATATTATACTTAAATTTTTAATGTAGAATAAGGGTGACAAACGAGCACACAGTCCGCCTGTGGCAAGTGAATGCTGTGACCCATAGACATCTAATCTACATTTATCCTCAATTAAGAATTAAAATGCAGATGCGTTGTCAACCCTGAGGAATAAGATACAGTAAAAAGGGTCTCCGATTCTCTACACTCACCATAACTAAGCTGCTATTTTACGCTGGTATTCTGTGAGAGCGTGGTCCTAACCCGGTTTAGTGGACCTACGTAGGACACGCAATAAGTTTTAAGATATACAATAAGTATTCTAGATACTATTAATATTTATTTTACATCTTTTCAAAATATTCTCCATCATGCTCTATACAAAGTTCCATTCGCCTAAACCAACTCTGAAAACACTTTTGCTAGTCTTGATCTGACAGGTCGGAAATCGCTTCTTCGTAGGCAGCCACGGCTTCGGCGCTTGAAAAAACTTGCCTTTTATTTTTCTTTGACTCTTTGGAACAAAAAGAAATCACAAGGAGCTAAGTCAGGGCTGTAGGTGGATGACTTAGAGTTTCAACACCAGATTCCTCAATAAATGCTTTTGTTCTAAGGAGGTATGTGAAGAGGCGTTATCGTGATGCAGCATGATTCCCCGAAGCCCTTCTTCTGTCTTTGGTCTTCTCCCGCACAGCTTGAAAAGCTTTGGGTAATGCAACTGTAGTATCCTGTTCAGAGTTGACTGACCTATAATTTTCCAGCATTGACGTCGACAATGTCCGTTCCGCCAAAAAACTAGCCACCATTTTTTGCCGACGTTGCGAGGTCTTTGCAGTTTTGTCGGTAACTGTCCTTCTGAGTAGACCCATACCGATGATTGCCTTTTATTTTCCGAATCATATTGATAGATCCATGTCTCGTCACCAGTAACGATTTCTGAAACAACGCCTAGATGCCCCGTTTCCAAAACGTAGACGCATGGCACCAATCCACACGAGTCTGTTTTCGCTTTCGGAGAGCAAACGAGGATCCATCGACAACAAAGCTTCCTCACTCCATGATGTTGATGTAGGATGGTATGAATACTCCCCGAACTAATGCCTACAATCTTTTCGACGTCCGTATATGTGATTTGTGGGTCTTCTCGCACCAACATTTCAGTAGTCCATACATTTTCTGCCGTTACTGCTGTTTGCGGGGCCCCGGTTCTTTGGTCATCTTTAAGATTACTTTTACCCTTTTGAATTCAGCGAACTACCTAAAATTGTTGCGCGTGATGGAGCTGAGTCCCTAATGCTGATTGTAATCGTTGTAAACTTAATTATTCGGTTAAACCAAATTTAAAATCATAATATATCATAGCGCAAATGTTCACGGTTAAGATCCATCGTTTTAAATGAAAAGCGCGGGGAGCGTTGCAGGAAAATTAATAGAACTTTGTTTTTTTTTTAATATTGAGCAATTGGCTTATGGAGTTCTATTTTAAATAAATTTGCTTTTTAGAAACATATAACACGGTGCGTTCCATTTGTAAATTTCGGGCATCTCAAAACTCATTGAGTGAAATGGGCCAAGAATGAGCCCTGAGGACGCCCATTGATACTAATGACCCGGAGGAACCTTTGCCATTGATAACGACTTTTGAGTTCTGTTATTTAAATATGAAATAATACGAGGGTGGTCCAAAAGTAATGATAATCAGTTACTTCAGGTCCGCATAAAAATCCAAAAATATTTTTGCTTGCTTATATACTCACTACGTCAGCCTAAAAATCATACAAATAGATCACGATTTCCGGGAGATACATTCATTTGAATACGAACTGTCAAAGAGATAACATCAACATGGAAAAAACGAAATTAGAGCTGTCATCAAGTACCTCTGTTTGAAAAAATGTCTTCAAAAGACATACACAGTGACTTAGTGGAAACATTGGGGACTCTGCTCCTCCATATTCTACAGTTGCACGCTGAGCCAAGGAGTTTAAACTGGGCAGAACATCAACTGAAGATGAACATCGCGAAGGACGCCCATCCACGTCCCTCACTGAAGACAACGTGAAAAAAGTCGAAGATGTTGTGTTGGCAGATCGAAGAGTGACCATCAGGCATGTAGCTGAGGTCACAGGGATCTCATATGGCAGCGTTTAAAGAATCCTTGCGAACGAGTTGCATATGAAAAAGGTCTCTGCGCGTTGGGTACCCAGAATGTGACGAGCAAAAGAAAAATCGAGTTGACATTTCGAGGGTCAATCTCGAAAAGTTCCAAGCAGATCAAGAAAATTTTTTGTTCCGTTTTGTGACTATGGACGAGACCTGGATCCACCATTTTGATCCTGAAACGAAACAACAATCGATGATTTGGAAGCGAGCCTCCTAACCGACGCCAAAGAAATTCAAAGTTTCAAGTTCGGCGGGAAAGGTTATGGCATCTGTTTTTTGGGACGCTCAAGGCATAATTATGGTGGAATATTTGGAAAAGGGAGCCACTATTACGGGCTCTTACTACGCAGACCAAATAAGAAGATTACGGGAGGCGATTAAGGAAAAAGACGCGGCAAACTGCGAGCTGGAGTGCTGTTTCACCAAGACAACGCACCGGCTCACAAAGCCGCAGTTGCGATGGCTGCCATTCAAGAAACGGGATTCGAACTGCTCGAACAGCCTCCTATTCGCCAGATCTAGCTCCTAGTGATTTCTACCTCTTTCTTCGGCTCAAGGAACGCCTCCGAGGCAAGAAATTCGAAGACGATAGCGAAGTAATGGCCGCTGTTGAAGCGTTTTGGGAGGGTCAAGACAAAGAATTTTTTTCAAAGGAATCCTGGATTTAGAAAAAGATGGACTAAATGTATTGATTTGTTAGGAGACTATGTAGAAAATAAATTATTATTTTAACTTTAATTACCGTGTTTTATTTTCATTATCATTACTTTGGATCACCCACGTAAGTCTAAGCACAATATTTTTTACACCGTAATGTTGTAGTTTCCTGATTAATATCTCATGATAAACACAATCTAGAGCCTTGGAAAGATCACAAAAAATACCTAAGGCATCTTGTGAACTCTCCCAGGCTTTAAAAATATATTTCATAAGCTCGACACCTGCGTCAGTTGTCGAATGACCCCTTGTGAAACCAAAATGATTTTTATGGAGTAATTAATTTTTATTAAAAAAATTAACAATTGATCTAAAATTATCTTTTCAAAAATTTTACCGTAAGTTGGTAGTACAGAAATAGGTCTGAAATTAGCGGGGTCCAATGTACTACCAGATTTAAATAAAGGTTTTACTTTACTATGTTTCATTAAATCAGGAAACACACCAGATTCGATACTAGTATTAAAAATAATAGCAAGATGAGCTGCAATTAAATCTATTATGGACGCAATAACTGTAACGGAAATCCCCCATAAATCTGCGGTTTTCTTTACATCAAGGGTTTTGAAATATTTTACAATATCTTGTGGTAGTACTTTTTCAAATCTAAATTCTTTTAAACAGGTATTAACATTCTATTTGAGTAATGAATCGGCGACAGTTGGGGAAGTATTCAATGACTCTGTTGTCAAAATAGGTATACCAGTGAAATATTTCTCAAACACTGCTGCGACTTCTTGATTTGATCTAGTCAATTTATTATTAATTTTCAATTGATAATTTGTGTTACGAGGTTTGTCTTTACCGGTTTCGCTATTAATTATACTCCACGTCATTTAAATTTTATTTTTTAGCGGTCTTAATTTTATTGCTAATATGTAAAGATTTGGCTGTGGAGCACACTCTTTTAAATATTTTGGAATAATTTTTGACAGCTTCTCTAAAAGTATTGGAAAGATTATATGATCTTTCATGGTAAAGGTCATATAATCTTCGTCTGCTCTTATGAACTCCCACTGTCACCCACTCATTAAATGCCTTGCGACTATTACTGGAGAATGTTTCAGAAGTAAATGTTTTATTAAATTCATTGCATAAAAGGGTAAATAATACTCCATATAATTAGTCTGAATTATTCTTGTAATAATGCGAGCATATATGGTAATGAAACCAGTTGTCCACAGTGATCTGAACTTCGTTTTTGAATTATGAATTTCTTGATTAGTACAACATCTGTAAAAATATTATCAATACAAGTTGCACTAAAACCCTGCAATACGTGTAGCTTCAAAGAATAAATTAACAAAATTGTATGATTTGAACAATGGGCAAAATTTAATACTGATGGAAGAAGCTTCCAGGAGATTGATATTAAAGTCTCCGCATACTACAAGAGATTTATTCTGTTTATTAAGCTTAACTAAAACTTCTTCCATAATTTTTTCAAAGGTATCATACCTTAAACATGGGGTTCTGTAAACACTGACAACAATGAGGTGCTCAAGCTCAACACATGCCATTTCTACAGTTCGCTCAATCAATCAAGCATAAAAGCGTGTTATCAAAAAGGTTGTAATGAATAGTGTTAAAAGGCGCGTTAACAAAACAGTTGTTCTATTCTTCCTATAAATGGTACAGAATTTATTATAACTTTACTTAATTGCGTGTTTGCGGATTTACAATCGAAGCGATCCTAAGAAAAAATCTTTGGATTGCCGGGAAATACCAAAGCAATCAGTCGGAATATTCCAAACGATTTGATTAGAATCGACGGACACACATAAACTTGTAATTTCTGTAACACTTTGTTCGGATAGTTTGATGTAAGTCACTAGCAGCCATTTTAATTTTACGCAAAACATATCTTGTTAAAGCTGTTACAAACAGGAAAATTTATTATTATAACGTTCGTTTGATATTTATAATTTTTTTCTAAGGTGCATTATCGTTAGCTGTTTTATCCTCGATATTTGCGTTAAAGTTTATCTAACCGCAATATATCCTTATGGAGTTACAAGCTAAGGTACAAAAACCTGTTTAAAATTATAGTTTAATTGAAAATACAACTCCGTTAACGATCGGCATAATATTAGAGATCCGTTTACAGTTGAAATAAAAAAAAAATTATTGTATTTTTTACTTTATTTAATTTTACACGGAAATTTACTTATATTATTTTTGTAGAAATGCCGTCATTAAGAAGTATGCTAGAGCTGATATCTATACATATACATAGGTATTTAATATATTAAAAACCCGAAATTTTACCACTAGAAATACCTAAGTACCGGCAAATAAATTTCACAATCATGTCAAATTTCAAATCAGTAGCAATCATTGTAAAATGACCATGCACATAATATTAAATAGCCCTAGGTCTTGACTAGTCTAGTCTAGTCTAGACAGAGAAACTTGTCAAAAGGTTCAGTTTAAACTTTTTAATTACGGAACCCTAAAAATATAATCATGTTGTTATATCAAAGGGTCTCTTCATAATAATTAACGTTGGAAATTTGTTTTGTGGCGCTTAAAAAAACAGCAGCATCGCTGGCACAGGTCAGCGCCACGGAGTGTTGACCAAGTGAGATGCAGCAGCTCGTGGGGTCCACACCCTGAGCATTGTTTATTATAATAGCAAATCTCAACAGTATCTGGATTTGTTTAGATGGAAACGGGCAATTATTAGAAATGAATGGTTTTGTGCATTATGAACCCTCTTCACCCACATCACAACCTGTGGCAATATATGTCTATCACGTTCTTTTAAAAAGTAACTCATTTGAATATGTAAATGTTAAAAGGGTTTTTATTAGAAAAATTCGTACACTGTTTTTTTAAGTATTATAAGCTTTTTTACTATTATATACTCGACTACTATATCACCTGATTGGTGTGATATTGTGGTGATGCAGGCGAAGATGGTAAAGCGCACTGACTTAGCTCATCAAAAGCCCATTCACTTTAGCCTTAAAAATGTGGGTGACATTATATTTAGATGGAAAGACAGACAAATGCTTTTATGTGATGCGCATTCAGACAGACAGGCAGAGAGACAAAGCTGTCAAAAATTGTTGTTGGGGCATCTCTACTGATAGTATAGAATGCCCCAATTGACATTTCAAAAAAATATTCATTGTCCAGAATTCGTCCTCTTAGAGATTTATTATAATATAGATGGATATGTGTTATTAAGCTATTCCGACAATGTAAATATTTTTCACAAATGTCTTCTCTTGAAGAAACCCACATTATATTCAGATGGAAATACAAATCAAGGTTTTTGTATGATGCGTGTTTAGACAGACAGACAACGCATTCAAAGTTGTTGTTGTGACATCTCCATCGTTATTATAGAATACCTCAATTAAAATTTCAAAAAAATATTTATAGTACAGAAATCATCTTCTTATAATTTTATTATACTAAAGATAATATGTGTTATATTACACTACTCTGACAACATAATGTTTTTCACAGATGTATGCTAATTATTTAATGCGAATGTTAGTTACGTCAGTACATAAATTGATTATTTATATTGAAAGGATTCGTATTAAAATGCGAAGGACTAATGATCTATCTACAGGAAAAATAATAAAATATTATTTATTCTTATGTTTTTTTTTAATTTAGAATGAATAAAACACTCGTTTATTTACAAAAAATTCTTATATTGTATGTACATGCTTAACAATTGTATTAGTCTTTGTATACCTACCTTATTGGTGGTTGCGACAACGGGCGAAATTTTATTTTGATCGAGTATGTTGGGTTTCCCTTTGTTTTGAATAATAACTACATTTGTTTACGTAATTAAGAAGGCACCATATTATAACATTATTTTTAAAAATTACCTTTGTTCACTTGACTGTTTTTATTTTTTTTTTCATATTTGTCATTACGGTTTTTTTAGTATGTAGTTTTCTTTAAGCCAGTATTTTATATAATTAATGTGGAACTACTTTGGCCTTCGCAATCAACCAAAGATAGTGTACTGCGGAAGCGTCAGGCCAAGTTCCAATTTTTTCAAAATGTATTTTTAATTGAATCTTAGAAGAATACATACAAATACTAAATCGAATATTATATTTCTTATCAGTGGTGTGATTTAAGGATATATTATTATCTATTCGGTTACTGGATACAGTCTTAAACAGTCATTGACGGATCATCATCACATAAATGTTAGAAGCGTTTAGTTGCGGCGCTGCGGGTTGCGAGTTTGAATCCCGCTTATTCGTTTTGTGTGTTATCCCGCGAATTATTTATATAGCTTTCAAATAACTGTTCCGGGTCTAGATGTTTGTGCATCTATGTACAATTTATGTATGTAATACACCCCCAAAAAAAATAGGATATATAATGAACATATATTTAATAAATCCAGCGTTCCTACCACAAGCATTGAAACGTTCCTTTTGTGATAACTACCAAAATAATCAACTGATTTTATCTTTTGTTTAAAAAGAAGTGATTTCTTTGCGGCTTGTTATAGTGCATGAGTACCGAAAACTATTCTACCTCAATTTTTTTATGCGATTCTGTTCAAATTGTCCTACTGATGATAAAAATGCATGTTGCTATGGGGCAACTCGGTGCCATATTGTTTTTCAAAAATATTTTAACAGATCCTAGTATCATGGTACTTTTGGTGCTTGAAAATGTTGACAGTTAGTGTGCATAACAATTAATTTATACTTTTGAAGATGTTAAAAGTATCCGCACGTTGGGTACCCACAATGCAGCAACAAACGAGGCTGCATATTTCCCGATGCTTTTTGGCGCTGTTGCTACAAGAACCCGATTGGATTGTTTTTGTCTAACTTTATAACAACGGATGAAACATGGCTTTACCATTACGTACCTGCAACAAAACTATTGGAAAAAACAATCACTTCCAACTCCTTAGACATTAAAGGCGAGTCCTTCCGCCGTTGAGATCAACGATTGAATATTGGAGATACTGTTAAGGCAAATTTGTTCACTCTAATAAATCAAAAAATTACCCAACGAAATCTGTGTGATATCAATGACAATATTGGAAATAGATTTCGATCTATTTCCCAAATTGAAGGACTGTCTGAGAGGATAGAGATTTGAAGATGATGAAGCAGTAGTCGCTGCAGGGTAGGAATTTTCAGGCGCTCAGGATGTAGAGCTGTTTAGGATTAGAAAAAAATCCAGCTTATTAGAAAAAGATATAGTAACTTCTTAGATTAAATAAAAAGGTGACTATACCGTTAAAGTTGCAGACTATCAAAAATCCACTCCAGAACATAGGCCATAGGTATTTACCATTTTTGCCACGCTCCAAGGCGGGTTTAAAACAGCAGTTTTTTTTTTTTGTTGTAATTAAGCAGACGCTGCTACTGATCTCCTGATTTCTTACCCTCTATCGCCCTGAAATCCACAAGACGATATTACACGGTCAAAAGTAACTATGTCGAAAAATAAAATAACATTTAATAAAAGTTATTTTATTTTTCAACATAGTTAATTAAAAATATATATATTATAGTTAATAAAATTCAAGCAAACGTTAAAAATATTGTCTTATTAACGTTTGCTTGAACAGGGAATTCATTTGATGCCTGCAGCTTCTCATAGTCGCTAGTATTATAATTTTGTCTAGATTATGGCATGACTCGGTGACCTGAGGATCAGTATCGTTGAATCGCAGCAGTAGACTGTACAAAAAAAATATCGTTGCTAATACATTCCTAACTAAAAGGCCTTGTTATTGACGCCATTGTATTACCTATCATTGAACGCCTACGGCTGTTTTGTTTGCGTTTTAAATACAGTGTATTTTTACGATCAGTATGAATGACAATAACAACTTAATTTATTTGTAGAACAACTTATTGACAAGAAACTTCCTTGTTTTATAACGGTATAGTTAGGATAACTATGAGCGTGTATAGAGATTTGTTTCATATTAAATGCTGTTGAATTATATAGTTAGCGACGATAGCCAAAACTCTTTTTGTATCAAAGGTAACAATATATGTAAAACATTATAGCTAGGGATCAATAACTACGTCTTGTCAAATATATAAAACTATAAAATAGGATAAATACAGGTGTAAATGGGTCGCAGACTTATAGCTGTAGTAGTTCAGCAGCTAAACGCTCGCAGCAACCCGGGTTCGATCTCTCCAGGTACCAATGAAATTGTTAATTGCAATTTTATGTGCTTGTGAGAGATTGTCTGAGAAATTTAAGAAAATATTTCGAGGAAATGGGACACTTTCTTACCCTAAAACCGTCTCAAAAATATGAGGAGGCTTTTGCCCAGCTGTGCATTGCATGGGCATATAGGCTGCCTTTACTTCATTTCTTTACATTACTTCCTTTCATGGGTAACAGCATCCATTTACCATCAGGTGGAATGTGTGCATTTTAGTGAGCCTTCCAAGTAACTATCAATATTTATTTTCAAGATCTTAACTACATGTCCTTGTGACTACCTCCGCGATACAGGAGAAAATCCTAGTGTTGGGTTACGTTATAAAAAAAACGTATTGAATAGAATCATTTTTATTTAATATAGATTATCAGAATACATATTGAAAGTCATTTATGCTTTTATCACTGGTTCAGAAAAAAAAACACTCTGTCATATGAAGAACCAGCAAGAAACCCAGCGGGACTTTCTTACAACATTATTTTATAATATAATATTGTATACAATTAAATATGAAAAAGTTTAGAAACAGCATGGTAACGATCACCTCATTCTAAGAGTTATTTTAGTAGTATAATAACGCTAATTGAACAGTTTTTGCGTTATAAAAATTTTCAAGGTCAATCAACGCATTTGAGTAGTTGGTCCTAAGTATTTTCCATGTTTTGAATCAAATGTCATCTTCGCTAGTTTTTTTGGTCCTCTATACGAGTACATTATGTCAACGTAATGCCTTCTTTGGTTTTTTAGCTGCAGGTGTCCGTAGACTGCAGTAGCCACTTACCATCAGGTGAATTTTACTATGCCCTACAGACCGAAGCAGCGGTTGTACTAATTTTGGTGGCACCTACTTCGACTCCTGATATTTGAAAGAGAGTAATACTAATAAAAATCAAACTACTCACAAGTGGACTTTTAACGTGGTAGAGTCATGTCGCGGTTATATTACGGTTGTGGCACGAATGGGTCGGCTCGACCGGGGAAGGACCACGCTCTCACAGAATACCAGCGTAAAGTAGCAGTTCAATGCTGCTGTGTTTCGTATGGTGAGTGTAGAGAACCGAAGTCCCTTTTTACTGGATACGAGGCATTACATCTTAGTCCTCAGGGGTGATACCACAGTATCCACTTACCATCAGGTGGATTGTTTGCTCGTTATCACCGTTATCCTATAAAAAAAGGTAATCGATACCTGCATAATCGATAAACGATTGGTTACTTAAATTACTTTAATTATATGTTTACACAAATAATCGTAACTTCAATGAACAAAAGAAAAAACATGCGTGAGTTTCGTGGAACACTCGGTTGGAACGAAGTTCCTTTCGCATTATATTATTATTGATAAACGTATTATATTATTGATTAACAAATAGAAATAAATTAATTACTAGCGTCTCTTAAACGGGTGAACCGATTTGGGTACGGTTTTTATGTTTGAAAGGTGACTTCATCG
Organism: Parnassius orleans; assembly: GCA_029286625.1. Classification (NCBI taxonomy): domain Eukaryota; kingdom Metazoa; phylum Arthropoda; class Insecta; order Lepidoptera; family Papilionidae; genus Parnassius; species Parnassius orleans. Next base: position 1,606,785 of record JAGSMP010000076.1, on the reverse strand, counting down.
CGAGTGTTCTTAGCTATAATTCAAGAAAATCTTTTCAGTAGTTTGAAGATCATCAGTTCTTTTTCTCGGGGTTTTTGAAATTTTCAATTTAATATTATAAGTTCTTGGAATAAGCTTTAACTTTTTGTTAAAATATTTTTTTTTACAGTTTTGAGTGGACTTAGAAATATCAAAATATTAATGCTGCCTAAATAGTTACATTAAAACTACTAAGGGTGTGAAATTTTTCTTCAAATTTATATGGGCTATAGCAGAACCCCGCAGACTCTGTGCTGCCAGTTAATATCATAGGTTATGTTTAAGGTTTTTTTTTTCAGTTTTTTTTAGTTTATAAATATAAACCTTCTCCATTGAAAAATACACACATATATACATATCATCATTACAGGTACGAGGCTGCCACTCGAAAACCTTTTTCCCCATCGATTGTCGATTCTTCGAGCTATATGGCCGGCCCATTGCCACTTCAGCTTACTAATCCGTTGGGCTATGTCGGTTACTCTGGTTCTACTGCGGATATCCTCATTTCTAAGTTTATCACGCAGAGAAACTCCGAGCATAGCCCTCTCCATAGCTCGCTGAACGACCTTGAGCGTCCTCATACGGCCAGCAGTGAAGGACCACGTCTCAGATCCATAAGTCATCACTGGCAACACGCACTGGTTGTGCAATCTAGTTTTCAGGTTTTGAGGTATACCTGACGAGAAGATGTGTCGTAATTTCCCAAACGCTGCCCAGGCAGCAGTGAAGAACCACGTCGCAGATCCATAAGTCATCACTGGCAACACGCACTGGTTGTACAATCTAGTTTTCAGGTTTTGAGGTATACCTGACGAGAAGATGTGTCGTAATTTCCCGAACGCTGCCCAGCCGAGTTGAATCCGTCGATTGACCTCTCTGTCGAAGTTGGACGTACCTAGTCGAACTATTTGTCCCAGGTAAATATACTCGTCAACAACTTCGAGCTTAGTGCTCCCAACAACTACTGGCATAGGTGTGACATGGACATTAAACATGATTTTTGTTTTGTCCTTGTTCATATTAAGACCTATCCGTTGGGAGAGACTATTGAAGTCATTGAGCATAGCGCTTAGGTCCTCCAGCGATTCTGCCATAAGGACTATATCGTCGGCAAATCGAAGGTGAGAGATGTACTTGCCATTGATGTTAATACCGTATCCTTTCCAGTCCAGTAGCTTGAAAACGTCTTCCAATGCAGCGGTGAAGAGTTTCGGGGATATAACGTCACCGTGTCTTACACCTCTCTGCAGTTGGATAGGTTTCGTACTCTGGTTCTGTACTCAGATAGCCATCGTAGCCCTACTGTACAAACACTTCAGCACTTCGATATACCGACAGTCAACTTGGCACCGCTGAAGGGACTGTAGCACCGCCCAAATTTCGACGGAATCAAAGGCTTTCTCATAGTCCACATACGCAAGGCAAAGTGGCAGATTGTACTCTTCTGTCTTCTGTAGAATTTGCTGAAGGGTGTGTATCGTACTAAAGCCTCTTCGAAACCGGCTTGTTCGGGAGACTGGAAGTCGTCCAGTCTGCGTGCGTGACGATTCATAATGACTCTCGAAAACAGCACGTAGACGCGGCTCAGAAGGGAAATCGGTCTGCAGTTTTTCAAGAGACCGTTGTCGCCTTTCTTGAAGAACAAGACCACCGCACTTCTGCTCCACGCCTCCGGAGTAGTGGCCACCATGGAGGACGGAATTAAAGAGCTTCTGAAGGACTTCAAGTATCGGTTTTCCACCCGCTTTCAGAAGCTCCGCTGTAATTCCATCCTCACCTGGGGCCTTGCCGTTTTTAAGGTGCTGGAGAGCCATTCTAATCTCGGTCAGACTGACGTCTGGAATATCATCGGAATAGTGTCGGATAAGACTCGCTCTTGCATCGTTACTCACACTTTATTGTGGCTCCAACGATGACGTGTATAGCTGCCCATAGAACCTCTCAATCTCACTCAAAATCTCAGTTGTCCCGGAAACGATGCTGCCGTACTCGGTCTTCAGCTTTGACAGTTGGCTCTTTCTAGCAGACAGATCTCTGTCAAAGACTTTGGAGCCTTGGTTCCGCTCGATCGCTTCTTCAATACAAGCTGTATTGTAGTTGCGTAAGTCCCGCCGCATACATTTGGAGATCTGTCTATTCAGTTGCCTGTATGCTGTCAAATCTGTTGAAGACTGCAGCTTCATTTCCCGTCTAACAGCCATGAGATTAAGAGTGTGATCGGAGAGTTTTTGTGTTCTTCTGCGGCGGCTCTTGCAGAACTTAGCTCCGACCGCGTGGACATTACACACTCTTTACATTTGTAAAACAGTCTGCAATAAACTGTTAGACTGTGAATATGTTGTTTATTTTTATTAAGTAACATACAAGTAAGTGCGACCCCTCCGCATAACAAAATAAAATTCAGCGAAAACTTTTGAAATTTAATCTATTTTATAAAAAAATCTTCAAAATCAGGTCACAATTGGCGAAGATATCGTGTAACATACATACAAAGAAACCTATAGTCGAATTCTGAACTTCCTCCTTTTTTTAAAGTCGGCTAACAAACAATTATGAAACAAAGAAAGACGACAAACAAGACCATACATGTTACATTTGTTTTTTATTTCAGGTCCCGGATCAAACAAAGAAGCTATCATAACAAAGAAAAGTCTGAAGTATTTATCCTTCTACGTTCAAGGACCAGGTAATATTCTCACCGCTCGCCACGTGAAATATACATATTATCAAATGCGGGAGCTCGCTCGAGACCGGGACATCAATTTCAAGAGAAAAACAGTGCTGTACGTTGGAGGGTTTTTGGACAGTCCTAACTTTCCGATCGCCATAACAATCGCCTCGGCCTACCACGAGGTTGGATACAACGTTTTGTTGCTGGACACGAACACATTCACAACAATGCAGTATCCGATGTAAGTAATTACGCTTCGTCCTTGTAGGTTTTGGTTCTCGCATCATCATTATCACCTTCATCATTACAGGGCTCCCCCAAGGAATATATGCATCCATGCATGTCTTCCTGCATGTCTTACCAGGTCGTCACTACATCTGCCGGTACGAGGCTGCGACTCGAGAACCTTTCTTACCCATCGGTTGTCGGTTCTTCGAGCTATATGGCCGGCCCATTGCCACTTTAGCTTACTAATTGGAATTACTTATTGATTTACTCTGGTTCTACTACGAATATCCTCATTGAAGAACGCAGAGAAACCCCAGCATAGCCACATTACACATGATCTTTGTTTTACCATGTTAATTTTAAGACCTATTCGTTGGGGGGCACTATTGCGGTCATTGAGCATAGTGCTTAGGGCCTCGAGCGATTCTGCCATAAGGACTATATCGTCGGCAAATCGAACGTGAGTGATGTACTCGCCATTGATGTTAAAATACCGTATCCTTTCCAGTCCAGTAGTAAAACGTCTTCCAATGCAGCGGTGAAGAGATTCGGGGATATAACGGCTCTCGTATAGCCTAAGCATTTTGCTTTTGATGACAAATGCCTGCAGGCAGATATTGACTAAAGACGTAATATATTAGACTGGTGATGGTAAGCAGCGATAAAATTGCGATGTCTTGTATTACGATCGCCACTATGCCCGCCAAAGACTCCCTACAACAGTAGGGGCCCATGCCCGGCGGTGAGATTTTACGGGTTGATGTAGAAGTTTCTTGGAATCACACTAGACGCAAAGCTTCAATGGAGCCCCCATATATCAAAACTAGCAAGCATACTTAGTTCTGCAGCATATGCTGTAAAAAAGATTAGAAATCTTACCAGTGTTGAAACAGCTAGACTAGTTTACTTTAGCTATTTCCATAGCATAATGTAGTATGGTATTTTGCTATGGGGACACGTGGTCGACACTGTAATTATATTTGTTTTACAGAAAAGGGCCATAAGAGCAATTTATGATTTGAAGCCTAAAGAGTCGCTTCGACAAAAATTTAAGGAAATTAATATATTAACTTTGGCCTCTCAATACGTTTATGAAAATGTAATGTACGTACTGAAAAATAAAAGCAGTTTTACAAAAATAAGTGATATTTATTCTGTAAATACTAGGAACAGACACAAGCTAGTAGTACCAGTTACTCGACTCCACTGAGTCACTAATTCATTCTTGGGGTGATGTATACGCTTTTACAACAAAATCCCAGAAAATATACAAAATTTGACCTGCTCAAAGTTCAAGTGTTTTTTTTTCGAACCAGTGGTAATTAAACAAAAGAGTGACTTTCAATAAGTATTATTTATAATCTATATTGAATAAAAAAGTTTCTGTTTCTGTTTGTTTCTGTAGAGGAAAAAAAATCCACTTAGGGTTTTGTAATTGCGACATAGGAGTATCCATTAACTCACCACGAGTCATAGATGTAGTAAAAATCGACTGTGGAAATGAAAATCCTATTCCCTTCATTATATGGAGGAGCACCTTTCCCAAAAAAACAAACCAGTGAAAGAATAGAGAATTTTAGGGTCCAAACCATCTGCAAATTCCACCAAATGGTTGTAGAGAGCAGCGACCCCAGTACAGTTTTTTACGTGGTAGAGCCATGCTGCAGCTATATTAGTAGTATAGTTGTAGCACGAATGGGCTCGACCGGGGAAGGACCACGCTCTCACAGAATACCAATGTGAAATAGCAGCTTAACGCTGCTATGTTTCGTATGGTGAGTGTAGAGAACCGGAGACCCTTTTTACTGGAAACGAGGCATTCCATCTTAGCCCTCACGGGTGACAACGCATCTGCATTTTGATTTGTAATCGGGGATAGATGTAGATGTCTATGGGCCGCAGCAGCCACTTACCATCAGGTGGACTGTGTGCTCGTTTGTCACCCTTATCCTAAAAAAACAGTTAGCCTTGTGTTACCCAATTCACGTCAGGCAGTGTGTCGTCAAGACATGCTGTCCAGCATGATACGTGCAAATACTCTAAAAAGACGTGCCAGTCCGGGTCTTGTAAATGCATATCTCCACCAGGCAACGTGGTAGAGCCACACTACAGCGATATTATGGTAGCAGCATGAATGGGTAGGCTCAACTCAACTGAAGATAGACCATGCTCTTATAGGATATCAGCGCAGAATCTTATTGCTGCTGTATGGTGAATGTAGAGAAGCGGGGAGCCGTTTTACTGGTAACGAGGCATTCTATCTTAGTCCTCAAGGGTGACAACGCATCTGCATTCTCATTCTTAATCGAGAACAGATGTTAGGTTTATGGGTCACAGCGTCCACTTACTCTCAAATGGACTACTCATTGCCACCCCTATTCTATAAAAAAGGCTACTTAAAAGAATGTTTTGTAATTGGTTTTTCCACTAGTATTTTAAACGAATGAGGTTCAAAGTTGGGCCGTTCCATTGATAGCAAAAATATTGCAGCTAAGCAAAGATCTTTGTTTAATTAATTATTTACTGACTTTACGTCTCTACATTGTTAGGAAGTTGTCTCCTGCATAGCTGCGCCTTAATTAGCACCTACATTTTTACTACCGTATTCATAAAAAGATACAAAGAAGCTATTAGATTATAAAAAGGTTTTATATCAGTAATGAGTAAAGTGACAACGTGTTTTGGTTTGTGCGAGACAGTCTCGCAATCTTCTCCTCCATCGGTCAGTGAAAGTCCACAGTTGGGCATATGCCTCTACTGTATTTTATTTTATTTTATTTTATTCTTTTTGGAAAACTTACAGCTAACATTAACAGTAAATAAATGAATAACAACTAGAAGGCCATTTAAAAGTTTTCACCTATAGACAATATGAACTTAAAAACAATAATTCTAGTCGGTAAAAGATAAACATCGATTAAAACAAATACAGTAAATTAACAAAATTAAACAGAAAAACACTCAACAAAAGAATTTTTTCGCTAAAATATTTTTGATTCGAGAAACACTGGTACTAAACAGATCCAAGTCAACGCTATTGGAAATGTCATTAAAAGTTCTGCATGCACGTATCATAAAAGAATTTTGCCTGTATTTATTCCGGGTATGCGGCACGTGGAGTAAGCGAGGCTTTCTTAATAGGGTAGCTCTTGTTGTAAAGCCTAACTTACTCAGTAGCTCCGGACAGTCAACATTACCATTTGCCAATTTAAAAAGATAAATCATATCTGCTATGCGCCTACGTTCGTGCAGAGGCAAAATATGAAATTTTTTACATCGCGAAATGTAGTTATTAGTGTAAAATTGCGTCTTAAATTGCAGAAAACGTAGAAAACGCTTTTGTACTTGCTCAATCCTATCTATATAAATGTTATAATTTGGATTCCACACTTGAGAGGCGTACTCTAAATGTCTGCGAACAAGAGCGCAATAAAGTATCTTATATGTTTTAATATTATGAAAATCAGTGGAAAATCTCAAAACGAATCCAAGTGCTCTATTTGCTTTTTTAATGATATTGTCAATGTGTGCATCAAAAAGTAATTTAGAATCGAAAAATACACCATGATCCTTTACTGACTGTAATCTCTCTATAGTAGTGTCTTGTAATTTGTAGTGAAAGAAAAAAAGGGGGATTTGCTGTATTTGTCACTGCCATATCGACTTGCAAACACGCGAAGACTATTCAAATATTCATTCATTCAATCATTACAGACTATCAAAGTTCATTGCTGAACTATTGGCCATTGCTGGGATTAAAGTTGTTAAAAATTATTTTTGCTAAGATCCGCGTAATAAAATAAAATTATGTGTCTTACCCAGTTTGAAGAACACCTCCCGCCCTTAATTGCGTAGACTCTGAAGTGGCTGAGTGCTTCGTGTAGTGGGGAAACACGTGTCGTATTATCGACGATGGTGTGTCTTTCCTAGTGTAGTGGTGTTGGCAGTAGTGGTGCTGGGATTTGTGGTGACGGGGATAGTGCACGCAGTTGAGAGAGGGCGGGAGGTGCTCTTCAAACTGGCTAAGGAACATCATTTTATTGGATTACGCGGATTTTAGCAAATTAATTTTTAACATTATGATTTCTTATATTTACATTTAAATAAAACTGTTTTTTACGGATTTTATCGCGTATATTAACTTATTTTATATTCTCGATGTTTCGAGCACTTTACAGCACCCATGATCACGGGGGGGACTGAGATGTTTGACGTCCCAATGTCATAGTTAACCACGGCTACCTAGTATGAACTTATAGTATCTTGAAGTCTTGCAGTTGTATGCTTGGGTTGGGATTTAATTTTATTAATTATAGGATCCCAAGCAGATGGTAGCACCCAGCCATATTCTCTATTGAAATTAGAATAAACGTAAACACTACTTTTAATTAATTTTTAACATCTTTAATATAATTTATTTCCGCGAAGTAACGCCTGTTTCTATTAATGACTTTGCTGGGATATTTACAATGATTGCTATGTTTGGCAGGCGGATTGGCAAACGCAGTTTTTTATCATTATGACTCGTTTTAAGGAAGATGATTAAAGATAAAAGGGTGACAGGCTTTTGCCCATCTCCTGTCACATTTCCCGCTTTTACCTCATACGACACCCACGGGATAATATAGGGTACTGAATTCTCTTACGTGGTCACTACAAAGCATATTCGATTAAGTTGAACTTAATTTCTTTAAGACCGATGATGACCAGTTCCAAATGTGAAGTTATATTGGTATTGCGTTCAACAGCATAGTGAGCAGCAAAGTTAGTAGTGGGTAAATCTTTCAAGATATCCACCCTCATCATCATGTCCACCGCTGGATATTGGTCTCACAGAATGTGCAATCTGGCATACTTTATATTATGCAACTTTTGTAAATACGGACCACGCTGGTCATATTATGGGTAAGATATGTGATGAAAAGGCCATGTTTTAAGAAAAAAGTAAGCGTAGCAAAGATTACAGTACATTTTACGCTAAGTGGGTGATGTGGTCGATACAAACCTAAACCGATCATCGGTTAAGAATTAAAAACGTGTGTGTTGTTACCCCTGGGGGCTAAGATGGAATGTCTTTTTACCAGTTAAAGTGTCTCTGGTTTTCCGCACACAGCATAAAAAACACCTCCGAATCCCCTTATGTTGCTATTTCAAGCTAATATATTCTGTAAGAGCATTGCCTTTACCTTCAGAGTGTTTATGAGGCTGATGAGATCAGGTAGAGAGTACTGTTTATCATCATCAGTGATTTTACTTATATTATATTCTTAACCTTTTGAAATTCCGTTCATATTATTTCAGGGCCGTTCGCTTCATGCGTCCTGTTGGAAGACATGTTGCCAAGATGCTGTCAGTACTAATGGAAGAGGGCTTAGATCCGAAGCAACTCGAAATCGTCGGGCTTAGTCTCGGTGCACAAACTATGAGTTTCATAGCGAAGAGTTTCCAAGAAATTACCGGTGTAAATGTATCCAGACTAACCGGGCTGGATCCAGCCGGGCCGTGTTTTAGAAATCTTGGTCCGGATCAGCGTCTAGACCAGGCGGACGCCGACTTTGTAGAGGTCGTGCAAACGAATATAGATGGCTTTGGAATGGCGGCCCCTATAGGACACGTCAATTTTTATATAAACGGCGGAGAATATCAGCCTGGTGAAGTATTATGGATGCCGTGCAATGTCCTTTGTAGTCATATTAGATCGTTCACACTATGGGTGGCTGCATTAAAACACCCAGACTCATTTATAGCGATGCAGTGCGATTCGGTACAACAAGCCAGGGATAAGAACTGCTACGATAGGAAACCTTTGGTAACCAACCTTTTGGGTTTGAAGGTTGACAAAACGAAGCATGGAATATTCTACCTCTCGACTAATAACAATTTCCCGTACTATTTAGGTGAGGAGGGCCTTAAGCGAGAGAACGATTTTTTTATGAAGATAACGAAAACGATCAACGACAAATCTGTGATCAAAATGTGATATTAGATTATTAGATTAGAATTAAATTGTTCAGTTTTGTTTTATTTATTCCTTTTATCAAATAAGACATTATTATATTTTAAAGTTCTATCTAAGTCATTATTTTTTCATCATTCATCCTCATTATTTAGGTACATAAAAATTACAGCCATTCAAAGGCCCACTGCTGAACATAGGCCTTCCCTGTAGATTGCTTCATACTTGCCACGTTTGAAAGGCGGGTTATAGTAACCGCACGTTTTTATTATTTTGACTTGTTAAGATGAAGATGCTGCTTTGCATATCTTGTTTCATTCCCTACCTCTTACGACACCCAAGGTTATTAATCAAGTAAAAAATGTAATGCGATAATAGAAATGATAGAGTCATTCGGGGTAACTGAGCGCAGTGGTGTATCTCACGAACGGGGAACGGGGAAGTTTTCGTTTCGGTCGAAAACTGACGCTAGAGTGCCCTGCTAGTCGCGACTTGTCTCTGTGGCGGCGGTTGATTAATAACTTTTTTCATAAAAACAGTATATGGTGTTTAAATTCGTAGTTTTTGTTTAATGGAAAACAGTGTATTATCGACGTTATTGATTTCACAACGGTAAGTTGTATTTTCTTTGAATAATAATATGTTTACGCTACATTTATAAAAAAAAGTTGATGTTATATTTGTTTTCAATTTATTTTATGAGTTTTCATTTGCAATTTGGTATTCTGGGGAAAGTGTGCGCGGGTAAGTGTGCGCATGCGTACACTTGCCCCTCCGGTGTTATTTGCTCTTTTATTTTATTTTTCAGTGTCTCATCACCATGCCGCGAAATTATATAAGAAAAGGACCTGAACTTGCATCGGTTACTGAAGAATAAATCTCTAGAGCTAAAGCACTCATTGAGCATGGAAAGAGCAAAAGAGCTGCTGCAATTGGTATTAGTGAGTCTTGTATTCGAAATCGACATCATCGTCTTGAAGAGGAAGAACAAAGTTTTCTATGGCCTCGACCTCTACAACAGTAGAATACTTTTGTCCTCTATGTAAGCAAAAATATACAGAGCCAAATACTGAAGAATGGAGTCAGTGCATGTATTGCACAGACTGGTGTCATGAGGATTGCACTGCATAGGTGTTTTTGGTTGTGATAATTGTATTGATGATTCCTAAATTAATATTGTTTGTAATACATTAGACAATCCCAACTAAAATATGTTGATCTCTAAATATTAATAATTAAAAATTTCTAGAATTTAATTTTAATTTGAATCCAAATAAATGTTAAATTTATTTTATTTTATGAGATATTTGTTATTTTTATGCAAAGACTAATAACTAATAAAAATATTTTCTAAGTGGCATTACAATAAAGAACCTTTATTCTTGAATATTGTGTATATTTTGATTAACATTATGATAAATTCATAACATTATTAGTTGATAATTAAATATACCTACATGAAGAAGCAACCCGCTCGCGGTCCTTTTTTTATATTTTTTATAAAACTGAAGTGACTAAAGAACTTGTAGTCTACCTGATGGTAAGTGACTACTGAGGTCTTTATTATCCACATGCAGCCAATTGCAAACAAAGAAAGCTAGAGATGCGTTGTCACTTCTGAGGACTAAATTGGAATGCCTCACTACTTGTAATTATACTGGTTCTGTTTACATTTCAGACCAGAATATTGCAGTACAAGCGCTACTATTTGGCGGCAGTATTTATTAAGAGTGTGGTACCTCATTAGACTGATATTTAGGCAGAAAAGAAGATCTAATATATTGTAGTAGTTTTCTAGAAAGTAGTAGTAGTAACAACTAGAAAAATAGTGCCCTAGAAAAGTTTTCTCACAACATTAAAATTAAATAGGTAATTTATTACTACATACGCATGGATAAGTATTTTCATGTCGCTTTTTTTATTTGTCTCTCTTTCGATAGATGATCGAATTTTTATCTTTTTGTGTTACTCTGCCATCTAACGTGATAACGTATTTGTAGAGTCTAATGACATCACATCACACATAGAGATGGTTCAATATAATATTGCTAGATGGCGGTAGTCTTAATACCTCGTGTATTATTCTTGAACAATATTATTTTTAAGTTAATAAATAATGGTTGTTAACGGTGAAATCAAATATTTTAAATACTCATTAGGTAATAATAATAATAAGAAATAAAAGATTCTAATGGTTTTACAGAAATAATTTGAGATATCAAACACCAGCAAAAGCAAAAAAGCAGTTTTATTAAATTGTTAGTCTTATTTTAGTACAACTTCATGTTCAGAGATGGCGCAGTGATCAATAAAAGGTTGTTAGTTTATTTTGAGGGATATTTTCGATCCACTTGAGGTAGAATTAGACTCTTTCTGTTTTGAGTTTGCCAAAAAAAAGCTGAAAAAATGGCCAGTAATCCGTAAAAGACAAGCAGCCCAAAACTAACAATGACATGGTTGTTGCTACTCACAGGAAACAGCATACAGAGGAAAAAATAGTGGCATAGGTGTCAGCACAAAATAACTTGTCTTTTTCTCAATTTAACTCCTTTTCTTTACTCTTCTGTCAATGTTGGCAAGCTCGACAGCTCGAGTAATGCCAACGGTAAAGAGCACGGTTTGGACGTAGAGTCGGAAACACGAAAACGATCGTAATGCCTCCAAAGATATACGGGTACATTTTTAGGGAATTTTATTAAAAGTGTAATTAATAATCTATCGCCGTCTCAACTAGCCCTGCTTATTGACACCCGCCTGCCCAAAGTGGTGAGTATTAAATGGCACATCTTTTGAATTATGAAATTCATTTGTCTTATTTTTGGAAAAACCTAAGTAAGAGACTATTGATTGAAGAAGAAACTTCTGTCTTAAAATATACAATTCTTTTATTATAATTATCATCATCTTTTATATTAGCCCATCATCTAGCCAGAACCTCACTCCAGGACATGGGTCTTCACCCTTGTAGGGAGGATTTGCTTTAATCGTCACAGAGGTTTCGCACCTTTAACTTTGCATCCCGTCCATGCTCTAAGTATTTTACCAAATCATCATTGATAAATAGTTCACTGCTAGATATAGAATGAAAAAATCGTAAGCACATTCATAATTCCGGTGAAAGTTAATTATGCCAGTTTCGGGCTCATGCTTAATGCAAAATTGCATAACTTTATTCCTGGCTCTCACTTCTAGCGTCGAACAACAGACGCTCGGCCAGTTACCACCCCTTTGCTGTCAACGTACCACGTATTCGAACCAAACGGTTTGCTTTGTCGTCCGTAATGCGTACAGTAATGGAGTTACAGATATTTTTTTAGATTAACGGTGATAAAAGAGCACACATTCCACCTGATGACGTTTGGTGAGTGTAGAGAACCGGAGACCCTTTTTACTGGAAACGAGGCATTCCATCTCAGTCCTCAGGGGTGAACAACCCATCTGCATTTTTATTCTTAATTGAGGATAAATGTAGATGTCTATGGGCCACAACATCCACTTACCAACAGGTGGTCTGTATGCTCAACTATAACTAAACAATAACTTTTTTAATAGAATAAACGAGCATGCAGTCTAACTGATCGTAAGTGGTTGCAGTGACCCATAGATATTTATCCTCGATTAAGAATCAAAATGTAGATGTTTTGTTACCCTTGGGGAATAATATAGGCGGCCTCTTTTCGAGTAAAAAGGGTCTCCGGTTCTCTACACTCACCTTACGAAACAGCAGCATTAAATTGCTATTTTACGCTGGAATTCTGTAAGAGCGTGGTCTTTCCCTGGTTCATAAAATAGCTGCAGCGTGGCTCTACCACGGTAAAACTTTAAACTATGTATGTGCTACAATACATGCATTTTTGCCTTTGAAGTCTAAGATGAAATGGATCTTCGCTTGTAATTATACTGAACCTGTTGCTTTTCAAACGAGAAATATCAACGAAATCTAGATAAGGATACAAAATGTTGACGTTGTATGATCAAGTCATGAAAAGACAACATCACTACAACAAATCGAGCGAGTTATTAGTTTTTTGTGAATATTAATTAATCTTTATGCTTTAATAAATGTTTTTAGAAATGTTCATCTATTTTGAAAGAAAGAAATAAAAGAAAGAAAATAAGTGTATTTAGTAACACATTGTAGCAATTTGCTTACAATGATGACATATAAATTTGGTAAATGGTTACTAAAAAGGTACCCAACTCAGCATAGTCTTGGTACTATCAAACTCCGGCGCTGATCTTTCTTAGGTGCCAAAAAAAATTAACAAAAACTAAACGTAACAGTATTCGATATTATACAATTTTAAGTAAAATGCACAAATATTTTGTATTACTGTTTATCTTATTTTTCTATTCTATCTATTTAATATAGTTACGATGCTTTATTATTATCAAACATCTATTAAAGGGTAACTGGAAGGTTCAAATATTCATGTCTGCGATATTCAAACGGCTTCAAATCCGCTCGCAGCTGTTTACCTGGCTATCTTTTGTTTAAAAACCAAATCACTTACGGTTTTTGGGCTCATTATTATGCCATCCGGGGTCAATACGGCAATGAGGGGTCATGTCCACAAAGGGTTTTAAATTTGGACGCATGCCTGGACCATTTAAAAGGCTGTTAGTAAATTCAAACTCTATCACGTCAGAAACAAGGTTCGTTTATCAGTGATGTGTAAATTTTAAGTTTTTTCTATTTGGAAGGGTCAGCTAAGATTTGTTCTGACAATAGAACTTTTGGTGGCCATGGAATGTTTTGGTCGGAGTTTATCAGCACCTGGCCTTCATTTGAATATGACGTAATTGTTATTTAGTTGGCTAACTTTTTTTTATGTTGTAAAGGCATTAAGAATTAAACATAGACTTGGATGATGTTCCCAAAGAAATGTCTACATCAATTTTTTAACATTGTAATGACAACGAGCTTGCAGTTTACTTGAACTGTAGCATATACCATATAGCTACCTGCAAACAACTACAGATAGTGGTAAGGTGCGTTATAGCCGCTGAGTTGTAAGACGAAAAACCTTATAGCCTCTAACTAAACTAACTGTTACTAAAGTCTGCCAGACTGAATTTCGGTCACAGCAGCCACTCTCAACGAAGACCAACAATCTACGCGTAACAGGATTATAGTGCACGAATGTGTGCACAAGCAGGTGCAATCTCTATTTCCTTACTCTTATAGTCCGATAGAAAGGCATTGAATAAAACTACTTTTACAGATTATATCGCGTTTAATAACTTATTTTTATTAATTCCCGACGTTTCGGGTGCTTTACAGTACCCATGGTCACGGGGACTGAGGTGACTGACGTCCCGATATCAGAGTTAACCGGAGTACCTTCAGCTTTTTTCATTATTAATTTTGGTCCGATCTACGCAGAATGAACTTACTGTGTCTTGAAGTCTTGCAGTGGTATGCTTGGGTTTAGTTTTAATTTTATTAATTACAGGATCCCAAGCAGGTGGTAGTATCTCGTAGTAGCCTCCTCTCTATTGAAATTAGATGTTTTTTAATTTCAATAGCCTCACGTATCAGGCTATTGAAATTAAAAAACAATAAATATTTAATAATAATTAAAAAGCTGAAGGTGCTCGGGTTAACTCTGACATCGGGACGTCAATCTCCTCAGTCTCCCGTGACCATGTGCTGTAAAGCACCCGAAACGTCGGGAATTAATAAAATAAGTTATTAAACGCGATATAATCCGCAAAAGTAGTTTTATTCAATCTGTAGTGTTCGCGTAAATATAAGAAACCGATAGAAAGGCAATCGAACATGATCAGAGAGAGATCAGGCTCAGAACTAACGGCTTCACGTGCTTTCCAAGGCACGGGGTTGAAAACACCGTCACTTTTCTGACTGCGGGGTGCAACTGAGAATTTCTTGACAGAAAAACCCAATAACTGATTTTACCCGACCCGGGATTTGAACATAGGACCACATGAGTACTCGCGCTTACGACTACTAGATCAAAGTAGCAGTCCATCTCTGGCTCTTACTACCATTTAGTCTGGAACACAGCAAAGGGTTCTGTTATACATTAATTTATAATCTTGAAGGCAGCACTAGTTGTTGTCTCTGGTTTGTTTATGGTTATCTGTCAGTTGAATTAGAAGTAATAAAATCCTTTTCGTTAACACAGTGCAGAAAACCGGAGACCCTTTTTCTGGAAACGAGGCTTTCCATTTTAGCCCTCAACATATCTGCATTAATTCTTAGTGCAGATATTCTTAATCGAGGATAATTGTAGATGTCTATGGGCCACAGTATCCAATTACCATCAGGGGACTGTGTGTTTGTTTGTCATTCTTATTCTATAAAAATCGAATCGAAGGGTTTTAAAAATAATATATAGTTGATATTGATCTAGAGACATTTGGCGCTAAGGCACGAAAACTGTCATCTGCACAGGAAGTGCTACAACTACTTAAAGGTGTTTTTACTAAATGCCCATTAATCAAGTTAACGAATTAAGCAACGAGATTCTAATTTATCGTGCAAGTAATTGGTGTACTCAATAATGTTTTGTAAGCTCTATTGTACAAGCATATTTCGACGTGTTAGGGCCATGCTGCAGCTATATTATGGTTGCAGCACTAATAGTTTGGCTCGACTGGTGCACTAAATGTTATCACGCTTACACCAAATATTGAAATATAATTAAAATATTATAACATTGAATCATGGATATTTTAGCGTAGTAGAGCCATGCTATAGCTATATTATGGTTGCAGCACAAATAGCTTGGCTCGACCGAGGAAATGCATGAATGAAAATAACCCCTGGGAATAAGGTGATCGCCACCATGCTGGTTCTATGAAAATTCATTTAAAAAATTGTACAAACAAAATTAATGTTAAGTGAAATATGTTTAAAAAAAAGTCCCGCTGGGTTTCTTGCTGGTTCTTCCCAGGACAGAGGTATTTTCCGAACCAATGGTAAATAAAAAATAACTTTCAATAAGTATTATGTAATGATCAATATTGAATAAAAATCTTTCTATTCTATTCAATTCTTTAATAGACGGTAGGACTCCCTTCCTGCCTAGGAGTCCGCCTCCATCTTACCTATTTCTGCCGCCTAATAGGAATCCTTTCACTGCTGCATTCCCGTCTGAAGGGTATATAAAGCTAGTATAGTTACAAGCTGTGAGGTATTCCATCTTAGTACTCAGAGGTGACGACGTATATGTTCCTGATATTTGGCTGCAGTTGTCCATGGACTGAAGTAGTCACTCACCATCAGGTGAATGTTAGTTCATATGTCACTTCATTTTTTTAATAATAAAACATTAAAAGCAAACACGGACTGGCAATTTACTCCACTCCTTTGTTCAACGACGAAGTAAACCGTATGGTTGGAATCCGTGGTATGTTCAAAAGACACGGATCCATTTGGGTTCGGGTGAGAGTTATGTCACGCTAGACAGTCTTCTAAGCTAATGGCGGTGTAATACTTGTAGCTTATATTACATGGCTTGCCTATTTAATTACGTGATAGAGATACACTGCAGAATTATATTATCGCAGTAAGGATAACGGGTCGGTACGTCTGAGGTAGGATCACGCTCTCATAACTAGCGTAAAATAGCAGCTTGCGACTGCGAAGAGAATCGGGGGCCCTTATTGGATAGAAAGGTGTCTCGTTAACAATAAAAACACTGGTAACAAGGCATTCCATCTAACAGCGCAATTTCATTTTTTTTCCATACATGTATGTATCTATGAGCCACAGCTTCCACTTCGATCAGGTGGACTGTTTGCTGTGACGCTTAGTTGCTTACCGTTACCGTTACATCCTATTAATGTCCACTGCTGCACATATGCCTCCCCAATAGATTGCCTCATATCCTCCCCTATGGATACTTGCCATAGTTGCCACGCTTGGCCAGCGGGTTGGCAAACGCAGTTTTTTATTTTTAGTCGTTATTAGGAAGACGCTGCTGCCCATCTCCTAGTTTGTTTCCCTCTGTCGCCTTTTATGACACCCACACCACCACTACACTACACGGGTACTTAATTGCTTAAAAGAGATAATATCTAGCAATATTAGAAAGAAGTTGACAAATTAATAATATATTTAGTTAATAATACACAAGGTGGTAGAGCCATGCTGCAGCTATATTATGGTTGCAGCACGAATGGGTCGACTCGACCGGCGAAGGACCACGCTCTCACAGAATACCAGCGTAAAATAGCGGCTTAATACTGCTGTGTTTCGAATGTGTGGGTGACCGGAGACCATTTTTACTGGAAACGCGGCATTCCATCTTAGTCCTCAGGGGTGACAACGCATTTGTATTTTGATTCTTAATCAGGGATGGATGTAGATGTCTATAGGCCACAGCATCCACTTACCATCAGGTAGACTGTGTATACATCAAGGAAAAATGTACGAGAATTATATACGTATGATGCCCTATCATGATCAGTGGAAACATTCATACAGATTGACAGCTGTGACCGTCACATGTAGACAACCTGTGTTCAACTATACAAAGCTATCTTGTAAAGGTGTTTGTCAAGGCCATCGGCAAAATCAAGGCAGAATCAATGATTAATTTTAAATCACTGCCGCTTATGTAACAATTAAAGGCATATGTTCGCATTATTTGTCAGGTGTGAATGATGTACAGATGTTTTTTATGTACACATTTTGGTTACGCAAGCAAAGGTGGTGTGGATCTTTATGTTTTGCAGCTGAATGGCGTTATGTAACGAATAATTATATTATTTCAAAAACGTTAAAAACATATTTGCGTGTAGTGGCGGCGAAATAGAATCCGCTACCCCGTATCATCCTGTGGGAAAAGAACCAGGACAGCAATTCCTACCTGCCTGCCAAGCACGGACAATATCCCCCCTATAAGACACAGGACTTTGATGGGCTATTAACGTAATTGGTGATGTTTGGCGCCCTTCAAACCTGCCTCTTCAGCGATACCGTTACCGTTACCGTTAAAACCTGTTAAAGTCTGCTGAACATAGGCCTTCCCCATAGATTGCCTCATAGAGGGGATATTTGCCATAGTTGTCACGCTTGGTAAACGGGTTGACAACCGCAGTTTTTATTTTTAGCCCAAGCGATATCCTGATTTTTTTATGTCAGGACTTATCGTAAGTCACCAATTTAAAAAATTACTCAATAAATGAAATTCTTATTAAAATATTAGAAATTAAAATTGTAGTTAATGTTTAATAAAAATACTAATAACGCTTGTTTAATAATACTATTTTAAATATACCTATAGATTATTATTAGATGATGTTCTGATTATTTTGAATGAAATTATCATGGGGTGCTAACGTTATTTTATTTTTTTAAATTGTTTTATATGTATCATTTAATTTAAATGAAACTAATTTTACAGATTATATCGTTTAATTTTAACTTTTTAATTCCCATACCAATTTTAATTTTTAAGAATTATTAAAAAGTTATTAATTAATGTTAAGAATTAAAAAGTTAAAATTAAACGCTATAAAATCCGCAAAATTATGTTAATTTAATGTGTAGTGTTCGCGTAAATATAAGAAATCATTATCATTGAATTCAATGTATCAAATATAGTATAATCGATTATCTCTGATCCAAATTAAGTTTTAGACTTCTCATTTTTCACTTGTAAATTGGGCAAATTTTTTGAAATTGAAATAAAAATATATAACCTCTTTTTCAAATCATACTTTAACTTAGATTACATTTAGACCATGATATCCACGTCTCCTTTGGTAATATTATAATATAAAGATGATAATATGAAGTGAACTTATGACCCATTATAACGATGGTGATGAAAAGCATGGGCGTTGCGTTGGTGCGATTCGGTCTGCCCCGTGACCATATAGTTGCAAATCTTTAAATATATACAATCCATTTCCATGACAGGTTATTTATTATACAATTAAGTGTAGAATGACATTGATTGGGGGCAATCTTCATCGCATACGTACGAACGTACGGACACACAAACATCCTTTCAAAAGCATTGCAGATTTTGAAAGCATTACTACAATTTTAGACGTCCATAAATCGGACCTACTACGACGATTTCTAAACGCGAAATTTAGAAATACACGCTGCTAAAATTAAGAAAAAAATTTAACTAATAGTACTATTTCGTACCGAAATTGCCGTATGAAATAGTACTTTATAAAAAATTCGTAGTTAAGTAATTATGCACGTTGTACATAGTAACGAGTCGTCAAATTAATTACCGTGTAAGGTTAGTTATACACAGTCGCGCCTATGTAGAACGTTTTTAAGGGTCGACGTGCATTCTGCACACTTGGCTCCATTATACATGGGGCGGTAAGTTCTCTGCGAAAAAGAAACAAGGCGTAGGCATTGAGACTGTATAAAGCGACTAAAACTATTTGATTTGGTAATTTTTTATTCTGCTGGGATATTTAGTATAATAAGATTACAGCTACAGTCTATCCTATGCTTTCTCATACTTATAGCACCACGTACCTCCATTAAATTTCCCAGACAATAGCGAACTTCTAAAACTGCCTAAAGACGAAAATAATGTCTTTTTTTTATTATAAAATTAGCAATCCGCCCCGGCTTCGCATGGGTGATTTCTAGATCTCGACAACAGCGCCACCTACCGGCTCCAAATGTGAATCTAAACGATCCAGGGACCCATTCGAACACACGCAAAAAAAGCATCAAAATCAGTAGAGCCGTTTTTGCGTTTTAGCGAGACTGACGAACAAAAATTGATTTTTATATATAGAAATATACAGTCACAAAGAGCTATAATAAGTTTTTAATTAATGTGACGACAAAACAGCAAATAATGCACGCGCAACGCCGTTGTTTATCGGACCTTGCATCATTGAAACTACTCGTATATCACGTCGCAGCCGCAAGCAAACGCGCTGGAGGTTAGTCGTATGTGTACCATAGAATATAGTTAAACAAGTTGCGTGCGCCATCATGCGTATAGCACGCGCAGTAAGTCAGCCTCCATAGCGTAATTTTTTTTTAAACCCCCTACGATCAACGGGGTACCACGGCTTAGCGAACATCACTTTGAATAAACCTGCTATAAGGGAAAGCCTACGATATATCCTATTTGTATTTTGACACAATTAAAAATAAAATTAACAAATTAATGTAAGTTGAAGGTAAAAGAAATATCTAAATTACTTATATTTACATTTGTAACTGTAGCTAGTTGTTATATCACAAGAGGTCGATTAGACACTATATTATATCCGTATGGGAGAATTTAGAAATGTTTAAGGGGATACTTTAAGACCTTTCCAAGGCCTTCAACTATGTTCACTATAAGGCATTAATCAGGAACATAAATCATTATGGTGTAAAGAAAATGTTTGTTTTGACAACTCTTAACAAGTATTTATTTTGAACTAGCTGATACCCGCGAATTTGTCCGCGTTGCTTGATATATTAACAAAGTTTTCGTATGTGCGAAGGGAAAAACATCAAAAAGATCGCAAGCAAAAATATACATTGCTTACAAAATTTCTTTGTTATCAATGTTATTCGTTGCTCCGTTTGTAGCTAAAATATATAAATTATCTGGGTTAGTAACGCGAGAGCAAGCGACGTACAATTGACCGTGTGAAAAACCCCATATAAAAATCGTTGTTTCTTAAAATTTTAATAACTGAAATTAAATGAAGTTATCGCAATAATTTTTTTTTAGATAACGGCCAAGTCTCTAAGAAATAAAAATTAGAAAACCTAATTGAAATCTATCCAGTAGTTTTCCCGTGATGCGTGCACAACTGCAAACCTCTATCATTTTATTTAATTTTAATAAACATTTTTATCAAGTATCAAAACGATTAAGACGTCGTACGCAATCTCGTTAATAAGGAGAAACGTAGGTACACAAGGGATCTTCAGCGAGTGAGGTGTAGAAGCCCCCAATTTTTCCTTTTGGCACACTGTGTAGAGGTCGCTTGTAACGTGGAGATGAACTTTTTTACATGTCATAAATGTTTGAGAGGGAAACTTGTCTCTTTCTTATGCGAGAAATCTTTTGTAATTTTTGCCCGTTTTATGAGCTTTATTTGCTTTATGTGCTGCCGTTTCCTGCATATGCTTTGAATTCTGTTTGAGGATAATTTTTTGTAAATGTGAAGTCGTTAAGGTACGTGTATTTTACAACCGTTGCTTTTTAATGTCATTTACAGTCTGAAGAAAAATACACAACCTAACCCAAATTGTTTGTTTTATTAGAAATTTTAGAGCCGTGGTAGCCAGTGGCATTTAACAGACTTGTTTTTTTTAAAGAATAAAAATCACAAACGAGCACACAGTCCATCTGATGGTAAGTGGATGCTCTGACCCATAGGCATCTACATACGTATATCCTCGATTAAGAAACGAAATGTAGAATAGCTGTCAACCCTGCGAACTAAGATGGAATGCCTTGTTTCCAGTAAAAAGGGTCTACGGCTCTCTACGCTCACCACACGACACACAGCAGCATTAAGCTTCTATTTTACGCTGGTATTCTGTGAGAGTCCTACTATTATGTGTCTTCTTCTTCATTATCACCCTGTAAAAGCACACGGTTGGACGTGGGCTTTTCCCGTTGTAAGGATGATTTGCCCTAGTCATCACGCTTGACAGTCGGTTTGATGGTCGCAGTATCAGAGGTATAGCACCTTTGACTATATTCCTTATCGTCGGTTTTGGTAATTTACGCCGGGCGTAAAGTTATACGCCGTGCATAAAGGAATGGTTGTACCGTCATCTATCGGAATATATCTATCATCCTGCGTTTCCCACATCATCTCTTAATGCACCGACGGGATGGGATAGGGCGATGGATACGAAGTGATGTGAAGAGCCATAATTACGGACTACACGGCTTTGAGGCTCTTGTGAGGCTCTTTGAGGCTTATGTAAGTCAAAATCTACAAACAGTTCCAAAAGTTCTCTACAAAGAAAAACGAGCAATATCCATATATATACTTTGTGTCCATCCATTACAGCCTATAGAAGTCCACTGCTGAACATAGGCCTCCCAAATAGATTAGCTCATTTTGGATTTTGTCATAGTTGCCGCGCTTGGCAGGCGGGTTGGCAACCGCATTTTTATTATTTTGTGTTGTCATCAGGCATTTGCTGCTGCCCATCACCTGTTCCAATTTCCTTTATCGCCTCTTACAACACCCACGGGACGGGGTAGTAGATATTCATACATCGGCACTATACCGAGAATATAGAGAAAAAGAATTTATACTTTGTGTACATTCTTTTTTTTAATGAATTTATATACGTCGTAGTGCCAGCTATATATAGCGTGAAACAGCAGAATAATGCTGCATTGTTTTGTATGGTGAGTGTAGAGAACCGGAGACCTGTAGGCACACTTCCTATATCCTATACTATCTCTGTATATTAATTAAAATTTAGTTCATTAAAATTTAGGTAGCCGGTCGATTGTATACATAAGCTAAACAATATATAATACGGCTGCTAGTACATAAGGGCGTACAGTTCAAAACAAAAGTCTTTATACAATAATTATACTAAAATTAGAAATTATAGATAAAAATAATTGTATTGAACATTTTAATTAATATACAGAGATAGTATAGGATACAGAAAGTGTGCCTACAGACCCTTTTTACTGGAAACGAGGCATTCCATCTAAGTCCTCAGGGGTGACAACGCATCTGCATTTTGATTCTTAATTGTGGATAGATTTAGATGTTTATGGGCCACAGCGTCATCAGGTGGACTGTGTACTCGTTTGTCACCCATATACTATTATAATAAATGTTGTAGGTGGTAGAGCCAAGCTATATTCAGTTTGTGACTTTTTGTGCTGATATTTTGCGAGAAGAAGGTCTTTTTCTGCTCGAGCTGACCAGTAAAAGATCAGTCTCTCATAGTATTTCTGACGTTTGCATGACAATTGAGTTAGTTACGCATGGTGAGTGAAGAGAAATAAAAACCCTTTTTCTGGTAACCAGACATTTATTTATTTCTTTATTGCATTCCTTAAATCTGAAGAATATAAATGGCGAACTGAATGTCTTGAGGAATTCTCTACCAGTCAACTTGGAGATGGAGATGGATGGAGTGGTAAGAATGTGACGTAGGTGTAGCAATAAATAAATAAACTATACAAATGTAACCTAAGCATACATTTATACAAATATCTACATATGAATATAAATATATAAATAACTTTGAATAAGTATGTCTGTTAACATTATAAATGACATGGATGATTCATATAAGAAGCGTTGTCTTTAATAGATGATTACGCAACAACTTTTTAAAAGCATGTTTATTGGGAACTTATCTGATGTGATCGGACAAGGAGTTCCAAAGACGTGTAGCCTGAACTGTAAAGGAGCAACCATAGAACTCGGTGAAGTGAACAGGAGTACATTTTGTTGTTAGAAGAACGTAGAACCCTATCATGAATAGAGGAGAGATAGTGAAATTTACTCCTAAGATATAAAGACGAAAATGGGTCATTAAATATAGAAGAAAGAACAAGTAATATTTTGGAATTTTGTCTCTGCCAAATTTAAAGCCAATTAAGCTTAGATCTATATTGCGAAATATGGTCATACTTACAAAGCCCGAAATTAAATGTTATATACAGTTATTGAGAAGGCGTTCCAGCTTGTTCAGACGATCTTCCGACAGATCCGGGTACACACATCTGCATAATCTATTACGGGTAATATGAGCGATTGGACAAGCATGATCTTAGACTGAGAAAGACCACGATCTCAAAGAATAGAAATAGCAGCTTAATCGTGAACAGGTGTAATGTCTATGAACCACAGCAGCAACTTACCATCAGATGGACTATTTGCTTGTGTGGCATCCTTGTTCTATGAAAAATGTAAGTGTATTTGACATCATCACACATCTTCATTGTCATCATTAATTGTATAAAATTCGTCTCCAGATGAACCTGCAGACGAGTTTTTATGATAAATGTAGAAATGCAATTCTTTCTGAAGAAAAAATTGCATTTCTACATTTCTTTGTCTTTCGAAAATTGATAAATTTTGTTATAAAATTTGTCTTGATAGTAAGCGAATGTTGTGGCTCATGGAAACTTACATGTATCGTAATTAGGAATTAAAATGCAGATGCATTGTCACCCCTGAGGACTAAGATGGAATGTCATGAATAAACTGTAGCCTTCTTTGTGTGAAATGCAGTCAAATGTGTATATGACTGCAGTTCAAACAAGCTCAAAAATCAAAGTTCAAAATAAGTCATCCGTCAGCTGTGGCAATTTATTTGTAAACAGTATACACGTTATTAGTAGAGGAGACCGTGGGAGATCGACCTTCAGCCATCTGATAAGTCTGATAGGTCTCATCTGGTTATTAGATAGGTGAAAGTCGATCTCCCGCGGTCTCTTAGACTATATAAAATAATATAAATGTCGAAAAAAATTACTCACTTTCCGTTAAAATCACACAAATAATTAATTGCGCACTGTATTTAAGTTGCGAGAAAACATTTAATTAAATATTTTAAATTTTAATTTCGTCATATATTTTGAGTTATTTTAATCATAATTTTTGGTTTAAATTTAAAGTTGGTGCACATGCATCCCATACATTAAATTAATTAGAAAAGCCACAGCGTATATTGATACAGAAACGACATCGCCTACGTCGATTTATCGAATTACTCTGTAACATGTTCAGAGGTAACTCGTTTAGGCTGTGGAGAATCTTTTGAACTTTGTTAAAATATTTATACGCAGATTTTGAGATTACTTAATATATTTATATTAATTTTAACGTTTAACATAATTCTCGCCACCACGAGGCTGATCAAAACTCTGACTACTTAAACAGTCGTTCAAGATTCGAATCCCAGCCGAACATTAAAGAAAAATTTGTAGACAACCCATAATTCTATAGACTATAGTAGACAACCCGAAATCTCCATTTCACTCACTGGTGTAATTAGTTTCATGGTATGTATCGCTGCTTACCGGACTGGCATACTGCTAGTCCACTGCTAAACATAGGACTCCTATGAACGCCACATCTACCGCCAGTCGGTGTAAGAATATCCACTACCCCATATCATACCGTGGGTATCGTAAGAGCGACAGAGGGAAACTAAATCGTAAGATGGCAGCAGTATCTTTCTGATAACAACTGGAAATAATAAAAAACTGCAGTTGCCAACCCGCCTGCCAAGCGTGGCAACTAAAGCCAAATTCGCCATATGAGGCAATCTATGACTTACGTTCAGCAGTAAACTTTTATAGGCTGTAACGGAATATGTTTGCTGTACAGCGGCAGTGTAAGAGGATCCACTATCCCATATCATCCAGTGGATATCTTAAAAGTCGAAAGAAAAACTGAATTAGGAGGTAGGGAACAGCATTTTCGTTCCTGATAATAACTCAAATAATAAAAAAATTGAGGTTGCCAACCCGCCTGCCAAGAGTGGTAACTATAGGAAAATATCCCTCCTATATGGGGGAGGCCTATGTTCAGCAGTTCATTTTGATAGGCTAATCGAAAATATATGTGGTAGTATATCAATGCATTGTAAAAGCAAATAAGTGTCATTGATGTCATTATGGCGACCGGAAGTACGTCGCAGTCACTACCGGCCAACGTTGCATCGCGTCTGCCACCGAGCGCCACCGGATATTGCAATTTTATGCGCAACCCCGCAACCCCGATGGGGCTAGATTGGTGGAAAATAGCGGTACGACCGGCCCGCGGTCTAATCGATGGGAAATTAGGCGTAATAATCTGATAATGTGGATTTTATTTCATTATGTGGGCGTGTTGTACGTATATGTGTGAGTGAGGAATTGTATTGGAATCGTATATGTTTGAGTGTTCTGCCTGTAATTTTGTATTAGTTTTTTTTTAATTTAATGGGCAAAGCTGTAAGCACATCTAAAGAAAAGGATTGATCTATTCATCATTATGCAACACTGACGGAGAAGGGGTGTTGACATGTGCAGAGGCCTTTGCAGATTGCTCTTGCACTAGAGCTGGTACTGCTCCCATTTCCATTTGTGCAATTTGAGTTCAGATTTTCCAGCATATTTAGGCTAGTAGGTTTTCTGTCATTAAATACATAAATATCACAGTTCTAAAGCCGGCAAAGAAAGTCCGCCATGATGTCCCAATGCGTGTTGGCGGACGTACATACCCTCGAAATATTTTCCTTATTTCTCCGAAATAGAAGTTTCTTCACGATGTTTTCATTCTTCGCTAAGTACGTGATTAATCAGCACTTAAAATTGTACTTAATAATTTGATTGGGACCGCCAGAGAACAAACTCGGATTTCTCGCGTTCTGTGAAATTTACAGCTGTGGGTATTATAAATGCTGTAACTTTGTTTTACTTAAGTAGAGAGATAGATAGGTAGCTATCACGAAAAAATTATCATTACAATTATGTATTTTTTATTACTTTATTTTATTTATTTATACAGCGAGCGCTAACCATCTGAGCCGTGGTAACTCAGATGGTTAGCGCTCTCTGTAAGTTTCACAGTACGCGAGCAACCTGGGTTCGATAATGATTTGGATAATGTTGAACACAGAACAATTATTTGTAGACCATACAAACCCTTGTTCCGTATGGGATGAAAACCCAAGACTTGCAGTACTTCAGCTCTATGATTAACCACAGCGCTATCCTTAAATATGTTGATTTGTTAGGTCTTCTTTTTTGCCTAGGAGTCCAACAGGGTATCTTCTTGTCCCTCTTACGTATTTTCGCCCCCAAATAGCAGTGCCTGCTCAACTGTGTTCTGGGCTGAAAGGTATACAGAATCAACAGAAGGGTATTGACATCTTTCAAATATGAAATTAGACTTTGTTAACCATTCAGACTACCCCTTTTTGGGTTTCAGCCGGTCCGGCAGGAGTCCAGCATAACCTATACCTTACAGCACAGCACAGCCGAAGGTATGCGGATTTGCTCATGATAAAAAAGAGGCTCATCCTCGAATAACCAATGTTACGATTATGCTTATAATGTGTAAAGTAGAATTAGTTGCGTAAACAATGAGTATACACAATATATCCTTTATTGCACAAATGCTGCCAACGACTGTGGTTAAACCCTTGTTCAGGAAAACAAAATAGCACTGGTTGATTTTTAAACAAAAAAAAAATAACAAAATCGCACATAAAAACTTTAAAAATATTTACAAGTTCAAAACAAAATTTTCTTCGCAAATCAATCTCCGATGCCTATTCTAAGATGGCACATCCCTACGATCAACCCTCTACTTTATTTACACCCATCACATCGGATAAATCGATGCGTTTCTACGACCAAGGGGTCGAAGTGGGCAGTGCGCGTGCGTGGTAAAAATGGCCACCGAAAAAAGCCGGGAAATAAGAGAAAGAATCGCCGGGGGGTCGCCCCCGCTTGACGCAAGAACCCGAGTCGCGGTGCGGTCGCTTGTATATGATTTTCATGTTGCTTTGTCTGTTATTTTTTTGATATTTTACAAATTTAACTGTTACTCATAAATATACTCGTATTATTACTTTGGTGAAAACATTTTTTAACTTTATATTTTTTAATTTGTTCACTTTAGGCACTTTGCATTTTATATATTTTTTATTTGATTTGTTAACACACTAATGAACACACTGACACTGATGAACACACACATAGTTTAAAAAGTTTAAATTATTAATTACGTTTTTAATTTTTGTAATTTTATCATCAATCAAAAGAAAGTAGAAAAATATATTAGAAGCATGATACGAAAATAAAAAAATTGTATTGCATAATATATTATTTGTAATTACATAATTAGTAATTTTATAATTTAATCTTTACTAAAAATTATAGGGAGAAAATATATTAAAAGCATAATACGTAAATAAAAAAGGTACTTCAGCATAAACTATTGAATAGTTTGAAAATTTAAATTGCCAAAAGGACAGAAAGATCTCAAATTTTTAATGTACACTCACATTTCTATCGTGCAACACTGCGAGTAGATGTCGCGGGGTGTGTCTTCCCCTCTCGGTGGCCGCCCCCTGGGAGGGGGTAACGTGCCCCTACATGCGCCTTAGAGCGAACGGGTGGTGCGTTTAGACTGAACAGTTTGTTTAGTCAAGTTACTTGCCGCTACTACTCATTTATTTCTCTAACATAAACAGGATTTTTCGGAATGTAAATTGACGACTTGCCTTCTATTTTTATTTCAATAATTATTATTAATGTAAGAATAATCATTGTTTACTTGTATACTTACTATTTATTATGAATATAACAATTAAATGTTTTTAATATTTACTCTCATAGTGCCGCTGTTTTACCTTGTTCTGCCGCGAATCAGCATTGCATCCACTTTATTTTCCGGAATAAAGCCATTATAAAAAAAAATTATGTGAGACATTCCACCTTAGCTCTTTGGAATGGCAGCACCTTTATTCGTCCCGTTTTGAAAAATGCTGAACTTTAAGTGTACATACTGGTGAGTGGTGATAGGAAGCTGTTAACACAACAACATTTATAAAAATTAATGTCTCACTTTTTATTGCATTTTAAATTGCTTCAATTATGATCTTAAGATACCGGTACCGTTACAGCCTGTTAAAGTCCACTGCTGAACATCCCCCATAGATTGCCTTATAGGGAGGATATTTGCCGTAGTTGTAACGCTTGGCAAGCTGGTTGGCAGCCGCAGTTTTTTAATTTTAGTCGTTATTAGGAAGACGCTGCTGCCCATCTCCTGATTTGTTTCTGTCGCCTCTTACGACATCCATGGGATGATATGGGGTAGTGGATATTCTTACACCGCCACTACACAGTATGGCTTAAGATACGAATAACTAAATAGATAGCACTAAACCTAACGACCAATTAGCAACTTACCTGTATAAATCGATGTAATAAAATGCCTCAGCCCCACCTGCCTCATAGAATTATCTCCAATAAACTACTAAGACGTGTATTTAAGTTTCCTCAATCCCGGAATTTTATAGAAACCTAATTACTAGTGTGAAGTTATCGGTTAACAGTAGCCATACCTGCCTGCTTAGCCTGATGAGTTTAGAAAAAAATTGCAAGCATATGCATTATAATGTGTAAATAGTGCTAGCCAGTTTTTTTTTTGGATTTCCCTATTTGTCAATCCCTAAACCGTGTTTCTTTATCAAAAGGGTGTATATAGCGTATAGCGGGCATGTGAGATTGAGGTTTGGAGAAAAGTTGTAATATTCCCCTTTAAACCCCTAAATTACAACAAATAACTGCTTACTATAAACATGGGGTCACCGAACTAGACAGAATTGTAATCAGTTTTTGTACGATTACAAATTTGTTTTGTTTAATTTTAACAGTCTTGAAAATTTCCTCACGTTGGTAATTTGTAAGTAAAAAAAACATAAGGTTACTAAAAACATTTCATAGTTCTTTTAAAAATAGCCCTGCGTCACGCGATCTTAAGAATAAATTATCATACGAAAGTATTCGACCAAGTGACAAACCAGTATTGTAAACGCACAATAAAAATTAAAAGTAACGGTGTCACACATCGATCTAGCGTCCATCATGATCACACCTCATTCTTTGTTTGTAGTATTTTGATCCGATCTGTATTATCATTAGATTTTCTCAAAGAAATGAAAAAATACTTAGTAATTCTCAAACGTAAAGTCTACGAAACTTAACATGGTAGGTTTGTGACCAACATTTGATTCTATGAACCGCACACAAGTTTACTTACTCGTACCTTGAGCTCGTTGTACTGTTGTTAAACATTATGAAACATTTTTTTTTAAATCTATTATAACCAGTTCATGACTACCATCCTAATTGATAGATATTAATTAATTAGACTTGTAATTTTTTTTTGTTATTTTCAAGTTAAGGACTCTGGAAAGATTAATTTATAACGTTTAGTTACATGACGATGATTTCAGCATTATTTTTACGTGGTAGAGCCGCAGCTTAATTATGGTTGTAGAACGAATGAGTCGGCTCTACCGGGGAAGGACCACTCTCTTACAGAATATAAAACAGCGTTAAATATCAGTTTAATGCGGTTGTGTTTCGTATGGTGAGTGTAGAGCACCGCAGACCCTTATTACTGGAAACGAGGCATTCCATCCTAGTTCTCAGGGGTATGTCTATGAGTTACAGCATCAACTCACTGACTACGTAGTTGTTTGTTACTCTTATCTATATTTATACAAATAAATAAAATTGAAGTGTCTGTTTGTAATGTAAAAATAACAGCTTTTTACTAAATGTATATGAAAGTATATACGGTACTTATAACAAAAACACAATTTTTTAAATTTATGTCTGTCTGTCTGTATGTCTGTTTGTTCCGGCTAATCTCTGAAACGGCTAGACCAATTTTGATGGGACTTTCACTGGCAGATAGCTAATGTTATAAGGCGTAACTTAGGCTACTTTTATTTTAGAAAAGGAATTAGGGTTCCGCGCAAAAAAAATTAAAACCCATAAAATCCAATCGTAATAAATTCCACGTGGGTGAAGTCGCGGGGAACAGCTAGTTCAATAAATAAAGTAAGAGCATTGACGGCAAATACATACTCTGTGGATTGTCAGTCTACGGTTTTGTTTTTAGTAAGTTTTGTTCATAAAATTATGAATATTATTATTTCAAAAAAATCTACAATTGTAAAATTGTGTAAAATGTCAATGTATCATCACAATGAACGAGGGGGCGCATCAGATCATTTGACTATTACGAGAAATGCCAGAATTTTTTTTTGTCTTCCGATAATTGGTGAAATAACCAGGGATGTCATGGAGCTCCGTAACCGTAACCGAAACTATCGGATATCCGAAATAAAAAAACTATCCGTAACCGTAACCGAACCCGATATAAAAGTTTCGGATAATTTCGGATAGGGACGGAGTCTAAATGAGACTATGTTATGCTCAGATTTTAGTTTATATTCTTCAATATGAAAAGACTTAAGAAAACTGATTGATATGTTTGTAATAGCTCCTAGAGAGATATTTAAGAATATAATAGAAAATAACTAATAGCATTGTTTTTCATTATAATAATTTTGTTATAGTATTTTTAAGTAGATAACTTAAAAACTGTGTAAGTAGCTATAATAATTACTTAAGTAAACGACTGATTGTAATACCAAATGATAACGTAGAAATAAAACCATTTACCTATTTATTATTATTTTTCCTCATAAATCTAATCCGATCCGAAACTAACGGATAATCCGAAATAATTTTATATCCGTAACCGAAACCGAAACCGATACAATATTATTCCCATATCCGTATCCGTATGCAGATCCGAAATGTCATATCCGTAACATCCCCAGAAATTACCATCATCGTTTATATCAGGCGTAAAATTGTATCTCAACCGGTAAAGGGGAGGAACGTCAAAAGTATAGGACGTCTTGTACTGCCGTCAGTACTGCCAAGCGTCTCCCTACAACGGGTGAGGCCTATGTGGTGCTAGTGGGCTTTTACGGCCTGATTAAGAAAAAAATAAGAATCTATCATTGCTTATGAATAGTTCGTTCTTATTGCAGTAAATTGTAAGACATTTTGTGCTAAAAATGATTTTTTTCGGTAATACATTTTAATATTACATATTTATTTAGGCATTTATTGGCGGCATAAAAAACCTTTTTAAAATAAGATTTTGGTTGTTTTTTTTATACAATAAGCGTGACAAACGAGCACACAGTCCACCTAACGGTAAGTGGATGCTGTGGCCCATAGACATCTACATCTATCTTCGATTAAGAATCATAATGCAAACGCGTTGTCACCCCCAAGAACTAAAATAACTCGCTTCCTTACAAGTAAATAAAATATATGCGTGATTGTCGTGGAACACTCGGTTGGAACGAAGTTCCTTTCGTAGTATATTATTATTGATTAAACAAATACAAATAAATGAATTACTAGCGTCTATTAAAATGAAGCGTCATTTAAAATAATATTTTTTTCATGGCAAGATAATAAAAAGTGCTAGGGAGGTGGATATTATTCCATCTAGCTTCCTTATAGCCACCAAGGCCGTTTACACTACGTCAGAAGGGGTCGTGACGGAAAAATCTTACACTTTTTCTCGCCTAGCCCCCATCCGCCAAATTCGTACCGTCCGATAAGGAACTTCGTTCCAAAAGGATATCCGGTTCTCTACACTCATCATACGACATAGCAGCGTTTACTTTGCTATTTCACGCTGGTATTTTGTGACAGCTTGGTTCTACCCCGGTCGAGCCGTTTGGTTGTTGTAAGTATTTTCTAATGGTGGTATTTGTAGAATATTTTTGCTAGTTTTTCACAGTCATCAATAATGTTTCCAAAGTAAGTAAACGTTTTTATCCCAAACAATTCATTTGTTCTTAGAAAAAAATCACTTTTAATTAATGTTATAGATGAAAAGATTATATTGTTTTTTTTTGATTTTACGGTCACAAAACATATTAGATACATACAAACTCCATACAAACATAAAACTGGCGCTATGATTTCGTCCTTTTATTCTTGTTATGCTGTTTAAAATAATTTTCTTTGGGCATTAAAACATTTTTAATAAATAATAAAATGCGAGTAGTTTTCAAAGTAAGTTTTCTTAGTTTATATTACATATCAACCTATGCAATTAAAATTTGTTGTTTGTTGTTACTTCTAAAGACTGAGATAGAAAATACTCATCATAAGAAAGACGCTGGCATTCTTGCTGGCGTGGTCCTTCGCCAGTCAATCCAACCCAATTATTCTGCAGCGTAACTCTACCACACAAAAAGAATGATACGGAATATCTCGCAGACTGTTATTATACGTTTTTCAATACTCTCCAAAGCCACAACATGAGACGCTACTTGCGGCAGAAACAGGCTTACCTTTTCCTGGTATCAACCTAGAGAGACTCCTTAATAGGAAAGGAGTCCTAACTCTAGCAGTCATTATATTTTCATACGTCTGTATAATATAAATCGAGATTATAAATTCTTTTTATTTCTGAATACTGAGATAATTACTAAAATAAATAAGGTAATTTTTTGCTCCTTAATTTAAATTACACTTAAATTGTTTGGCTCATCAAAGAAGTAACTAGTGTAAATAAAATTAACGACTAAACTCAGTGCTTCAGTTTTAATTATAAATAATATAATGTGAAAAGTATAAAAACTAACATGTAATTAGTTATATTTCGCGTCCGTCTCA
This sequence comes from Parnassius orleans, assembly GCA_029286625.1. NCBI lineage: Eukaryota > Metazoa > Arthropoda > Insecta > Lepidoptera > Papilionidae > Parnassius > Parnassius orleans. The sequence goes on along the minus strand of JAGSMP010000076.1, from coordinate 1,573,727 downwards.
TTACTTCAAACCAAAACAAAACCGTCCAATTAAAATGTACGTTGGTTTTCAACGACTTGCAAGTCGAATTCATTTTTTAAATTCCCGACGTCAGCTCAAAACAAAAACCGGGTGCACTTTTGCGAGCGTGGGGTGACAGGGGCCAAATGCATAAACAGGGGAGCAGCGGGGGAGGCAAGAACACAAAAATAGGGTGCTAAGAGGCATGGCAGCCATCTTTGAAAGCGTCGCCCCCGCGCCTGTCGATTTTTGCGCGATGGTAAAAATGCCGCCAGGTAATCATGTCTAAGTTTTACCATTGTTAGAAACGAATGTATACTTATTAAAGGGAAGTTCTCAAAAATAATTATAAACTAATTTTAATCTTTATATTATTTAACGAATTAATACATTTATGTATTTAATTTGTAATTGCAAGTTATAACAGACTAAATTTAAAAAATAATGGGTTAATCAATAATTTATTTCGTCTAATATTAATATTTATAGTGAAATGCAAAAAAAATTGTTCCATTATTAGACATATTGGGCCAAAATTATTTTTAAATAGAACTTTTTTTTAGATCTGCCAGAATTTAAATGTGTAAGACTTTGAATGACTTTGAATTTATATTTTCATTGTTTAAATATGGTGAAATATATTTAATTCAAAAGTAAGATTTAAATGTATTTAACTTTCAAATTTCGCACATTGCTTTTGGAAATAAAAAATTGGTGTGGTTGCGGTTAATTGCAAATGCATTAAAAGTATATTTAATTTTAAAAAAACTACGGAATCGATTTTCATCAAAACTTAAAAAACAAACTTAATCACTTAACGTCATCATCACCATTATCATTATTACAGCCTCCACAAGTCCACTGCTGAACCTAGGCCTCTTCCAGAGAATGCCACAAAGCACGGTCATCACATAATTTAGTATTTTTATTAAGAATAGAATGAAATTTCTTTGCAGACTCTATCATTTCTTCCTGAGATATACGAGATAGATAAAAAAGTTCACTAACTTACGAACACGATCATATTATAAATACATCGTTTTAAAGAAAGTGGGATCGGACTCTATGAGCCACGAAACATGATATACATTTATACTTTTAAATGTCAACACCTTCACAAAAACTTCCAAATCGACAGTAAACAAATAATTTAATTTATTTCAGAAATAAATAACATAAAATAAGTATTCGATTCTTTGTAATATTGACCGAAAAAAACCTGGCTGTTTATTTATTGAGTAATGTATCAACACAGACAAAAATCTATAATCGTTAAATACATGAAGGCAAAGTAAAACGATTGGTGGTTTGAAAATCAATACCCATTATGTACCAATATTACAAACGAGATCTCAAAATGTGGGGTGACGAATCAACAAAAAAAACAGTGAGGGTGGGGTTCGACCCCTAAATTTTTTATGTGAATTTTTTCCATAGGGGCTTAATAGGAGTGACGGTTCAATGCAATATCCTTATGTGCTTATTTATGGTATCGTGATTAAAGTTCTGGGGTAACGGCTATTTGGGGTACTCCGTTTTTTATATTTGATGGGAGGTCGTTTTTCTACATAAATAACGTTGAAAAATCATTTACTTAAATCCATTTATGATTTTTTTTCGATTCATGAATTTTCATTGTCTTTGATTGTCTAAGGCAGAGACTGCCAGTAAAAATTTGAGTTTGTCTGGTCTTGTTTGTTTATATAGATAACTAGTTTTTTACCCGCGGCTTTGCTCGCGTGGTCTTCAATTTGGAAACATCATTAAATGCTATTCCGTGCCAAATTTAGCAAAATTCGATCACTTTCAGAGTCACTTCGGTGTCTGTGTCTCTATGTCAGTTTGTCAAAGAATTTTTTTGAATTCCCAAAGACTATTGGACCTAGATGATTGATATTTGGCATATATATAATATGCTACAGGAACACGTGAATAAATAAGTTTTTCAGAATTGCATTAATTCATACGTCTAGAAACATCTACAACTTTTTATATTGCACGTATCTTCCGATGTATTCATAAGAAAGATAAATTGTCTTGGAATCAAAATTTATTATTATTATTTACTATTTACATTGCTAGGCTTTTTGGCCGTGGGTACGCATGAGGCTGGCTACTGGCTTCACGCGTACCCTTCGTCAAATACAGGAACATTTCTTGAGCCTGACACGCTCCGAATCGCAAACTGTCTACGGCTTGGGGTTCCGGTCTGCGTTCCTCATAAATGTCCATATGGCAGTGACGTCGACAAGCTAAGACATCACGGACTATCACGCCAAATAAGTGCAGGCCGCTTCTCGAGATATACAGCACTTAACGATATCAACGTGCCAAGTCTACTTGAGCCGTCTGGTATCGCAAGAGACGATGGTAGGAGACCGGACGGTATGAGTTTGATTCCAAGGAAGATGGGCCGGGTGCTGGTCTGGGATGCAACCTGTTCAGACACGCTGGCCCCTTCCCATCTACATGGAACCAACAACAAAGCTGGTGCGGCTTGTGAAGCGGCTGAAAAAGCTAAAGCGTGCAAATACAGGGGTCTAGGCTCCGAATATGTTTTTGTCCCATTCGGTGTCGAGACCCTTGGTCCGTGGGGTCCTAGCGCTATAAGGCTTTTTAAGGAAATAGCAAAAAGGTTAGTCGACGTCACAGGAGACCGAAGAGCTGGCAGCTACCTCGGACAAAGAATTAGTCTAGGTATTCAAAGGGGAAACGCTGCCAGTATCTTCGGAACCTTGCCTAAAGGGCCTCCTTTTTAATAATATATTTTAGTCATTATAATATTTTTTAAGGTTTTTAGTTTTAGGTTTATTGTTCTAGTATATATTTTGTGTCTAATATTGTATATAATAAAATATTGTATATTATGTTATGTAAATATTAAAATAATATTGTGCTAAAATTAAAGTTAATTTAGTTTTAACAAAATAATGATGATTTCATGGTCTTATATGCGATATTTGATTCTTATGATTACTCACATTTGATATATTGATTGGCACCATAAAATAGATTCTGATATTTTTTCTACGATCGAGTAGACTTTAAAATTTCATAAATGCAGTTTTATAATGATGAATACTACACATGTAATAAGACAAGTTTTAATAAATCACGTTACATTTTAACTTCTATTTATGCGGGTTTTTGTACATATCTTTGGAAGGAAATTCCATAAAAATTTGCGTAAAAGAACATATTGCTGATGTGAAGCACCGATGTTCCGGGAAGTCTGAAGCATGTCAACATGTTCAGTATCGTCCTAACCATTATATCAGATCTGATAGACAACAAATATTCGCAATAGAACACCGATTTCTACCAAGGATGATTCGCGAGGCTATTGAAATTAAGAGAAGATCGCTGGGTGCTACAATTTATTTATTTATTTATTTATCAAAATAGAGCTTCAATGTCTTCTCTGGAGACTAAGATGGATGCCTCGTTACCAGTTTATTGTTTCGCTTCTCGTTACATGCCATACAAAATAGAGCACAATTATACTTCTTTTTTAAGCTGGTATTCATTGTAAGCATAGTGGTCCTCAGCGAGGCTTTTTACGTGGTAGAGCGACGCTGCAGCTTTATTGTGGTATTGTGGTAGATTATTTGTTAGAGAGTGGTCCGAGAAAGGACCACTCTCTCACAAAATACATGCGTAAAATAGCAGCTCAATGCTGCTGTGTTTCGTACGATGAGTGTAGAATAGAATAATTTTTATTCAATATAGATTATTACATAATACTTATTGATAGTCATTTTTTTATTTACCACTGGTTCGGAAAATACCTCTGTCCTGGGAAGAAGCAGCAAGAAACCCAGCGGGACTTTTTTTAAACATATTTCACGTTACAGTGAGTTAACCGTCAAATGCCTTTTGTACGCCGATGATCAAGTCATACTCGCGTCGTCGGCGGCCGAGTTGCAAATGATGGTTACATTAATGAACATTTCATTAAAAGAAAGGGGAATGAAAGTGAACGCAAGTAAGACGAAAGTTATGGTCTTTGAAAGAGAAGAAAGTAAAACAATATGTGAAATAAGAATAGAAGGGGAATTGGTCGAGCAAGTAGATGAGTTTGTGTATTTGGGATGTGTATTTAGCAGGGCTGGTAGGTATCATAAGGATATAGAACGACGAGTGAACGCAGGAAATAAAGTAAATGGGGCTCTACACTCTGTTGTGGAAAGTCAGAATGTGTCCAAAAAGGCACGTATGCCAATTCACAATGCTGTGTTAGTCCCTACTTTAATGTATGGTAGTGAAAGTTGGGTGTGGCAGAAGAAGCACGAGAGTAGAATAAATGCTGTAGAAATGCGGTCATTAAGGAGTATGTTAGGGCTGAATCTGAATGACACAGTGAGAAATTGTTTGATAAGAGAAGAGTGTGGTTTGCAAGATGATGTTGTGACTAGGATTAAGAAAGGAATGCTTCGGTGGTTTGGTCATGTAGAAAGAATGAATGAGGAAAGAGTGACAAAGCAAATTTATGTGGCAGAGGTGAACGGCAGAGTCGGGAAGGAACGCCCTAGACGAAGGTTTATCGACCATATTGGCGATATACTGAAAATGGGCCAAATTAAGAGTACCCTTAACCGACGAGCGTGTATGCGTAGGTATATGGATGTGGAGGAGGCGAGAGAGGTGTGTCAGGATCGTGCCAAATGGAAGTCCATAATCTCTGGGTGACAGGCGTGAGTGTTTATGTTATGTTATGTTCACGTTACAATAATTTAATTTTTTTGTTTGTAGAAATTTTAAATGAGTTTTAATAGAACCAGCATGGTGGCGAACACCTCATTCCCATGGGTTTTTTTCACTTATGTATTCTTTGATATTATAATAACCCTTTTTGTACAATTTTTCTTTAATAAAACATTTTAACTTGTTTATTGACAAATTTTGTACATTTTCTGGGATTTTGTTGCAAAAGCGTATACATTGCCCAGGAGTAAGCGGGATAAGTATACCACAATCAAATTTTGGAAGCCATAACATCTTTCTGTCATTTTCTAGAGCTGTATTTTACAACACCCATGGGATAAAATAGGGCATGGAGCTTACGGCACCAAAACACGGCAATTTAATGAAATTTTAGTTTGCAATTAAGTCCTGTTTCACTACTTGCTCGGCAATGAAGGAAAAAGCCGTAGGTAAGGAAACCTGCATGTCAGAGAAATAAAATATTTCAAGGAAATGTGAAGTCCGCCAACACGCGCTGAAGAAGCGCGACGGACTAATTGTTGTATACAACTCCAGAAAACAGGAGGCCTGTCTTCTTTTTTACTATTAATAATGGCTCATCGTGAGAAACCAGCATGTCTCAAAAATTAGTATATTATTAGTAATTAGTATTCCGAGTATAAATTAACACGTATTGGGGTAGCGCTGAGGACTCTGCCCTTCTTTTTCTATTATAAGCCAGCCAACCCACCTGATGGTAAATGGTGATGGTAAGTGGTAAGTGGTGGTGACCCTTTTTACTGGAAAAGAGGCATTCTATCTTAGTCCTCACGGCTGACAACGCATCTGCATTTAAATTCGCAAACGAAGATAGATGTAGATGTCTATGGGCCACAGCAACCACTTACCATCAGGTGGACTGTGTGCTCGTTTGTCACACTTATTCTATAAAAAAAAACCGAAGATGGTAAAGTGCACTGAGTTAGCTTATCAAAAGGGCGGTTAAGTCAAACCTAGGATCTAAAATCAAGTATTTTAATATTAAGGAAATTATTTCCATGCCCTTGAATTAGGACATCTTTCATTAAGTGGAATCTATAAATACAGATAAAAATTACAAATGATCTTTGTCAGTATTATAAAAAATGTTTTGAAACGCATAAAATCGATTAAAATGCTTTCCATCGAAAGAATCGATAAATATTAAACAGTTCCATATTAGAAGTACTGGCACATTAAAAACATCAACTTGTAATTATAAAAGAAAGAAGTAAATCAATAATGTAAGCCACGTACAATATCCGCTTGCTTCCATCGCGTGTAATAATTTGGCGCGAAACCTCATATTTTATAACTACTGCATATTAACGCTTTATAAGTAGCAACGCCTCGCCTTAACCTCGACCAATAACACCATAACCAATCAACAAACGTAATTATAGACCGTTAAGAAGCCACGCCCGTTCATTGTGTGCGTTTTTTAAAACAATTATACCTTCGCTTTTCTAACATTAGGAATTAATGACGTCGTTCGCAACCAAACACGCCTGTAAATTAACAAATTCATTTTTACGCTAGGCAGATCCAACTGATAATATACTTTTTGCGTTATTATAAAAACGTCTAGTTTACCTATTCTCACCATGATTTGTTGAAGCTATTTCAATGTAATTAGTATATAATATATAGCATTAGCTTAATGAATATGAAGTCAATGTAGCCGTCACTTTTAGTCAAATTATTATTACTGTACATTGCTTACACGGATACGAAAGGAGAATACATCTAGATATAAGTATTTTTTTTTTATTGGAATGGTAAGGTAAATTAACAGATGTTATTTTGAAATAATTTTTATAAATGTAAATTTTAATACATACATGCAATTAAATATTTAAAAATTTTATTGTATGTTCCATTAGACCTACAATAGTTAACCAAGTAAAAGACACGTGAATTAAAGTTGCTTGCTTAGCATGAAATGAAACAATGGCAATTATAGGTCCCGGTTTACTGCGTGTTGTTCTATATAAGGGTGACAATCACAAAGAAGCACACAGTTCACCTGATGGGAAATGGACGCTGTGTTGTGGATAGTATATTCTCCTACTCCGCAAATATACAGCTATAACACTATTATAATCGGTACCTTTGCCGTATAGTGGCGACCCAAGATAATCCATAATCCCATAATATCATTCTGTGTATATTGTAAGAGGCAACAGAGGAAAACTGAAACAGGAGATGGTAGTCAGCGGTTGCTAACCCGCCTGCCAAGCGTAGCAACTGTGGCATATATCCCCCCCCCCTATGAGGAAATCTATGGGAATAACCTATGATTAGCTGTGGACTTTTGGTAGGCTGTAATCAATAAATGACTTAAAATCGGTAGATTGGTTAATCGATTCGTAGGCATTAAAGATTTTTTTTTATAGAATAGCGGTGCCAAACGAAAGCATAGTCGGTACCCGGTGAAAAGTGGATGCTGCGGCCCAAAGACATCTAGATGTAACCTCGACTAAGAATTAAAATGCAGATGGGTTGTCACCCCTGAGGACTGAGATAGAATGCCTCGTTTCCAGTAAAAAAGGGTCTCCGGATCTCGTCACTCACCATACAAAATACAGTAGCATTGAGCTGCTATTTTCTGCTATCTCTGGTCGAGCCGACCCATTCGTGCTACAACCATAATATAGCTGCAGTATGGCTCTACCACGTACAATGCCTTTACCAATGGGGCGATAACAGTAAATATATATTTTCTATTTAAGATAGGGTTAGATATAATCAGTTGTTGCTGTATTACTCTATATTTTGTTTAGACCTAAAATCAATAGAAATGTTAATAATATAATTTAAACCTACACATTAAAAATTTGCATAAGAAAGTAGAGTAACATTTTACATACGTCCTACAGTTAGGCATAGGCCTACTCTCATTTGTGACAGGGTTTCTGAGGAGGAAGAGTTCCCTTGCTGCCGCAATGCGTATTGATATCTACAATCAAATCTTCTAATCCTCGAAATTTCTTTGAATGCAGTGATATACAGATTGCCTTACGCTGCTGTTCCCTTTTACCGCATTCAACAGTTACATTGGTGCTGGCAAAGATCGAACTTTTTTTCTAAAACTGTAGTAACTTACAGTCCAGCTGATGATAAACATCTGCAGCCAACTTTAAAGCAAGCGAATAAATAAAAAAGTCGAGCTCCATTAATAAATAATATTTTATTAAAATTAATATTTTCTGCCCAGGAGTGCGTCTTGGTAGGTACCACCCTTTTACCCATTTCTGCCTTCTCTGTCTGAAGGGTACTGAGAGCCAGACAGGATGTGAGTCATTCCATCTTAGTCCTCTGAGGTGACAACGCATCTGTGGCTTCTTTGTTTGAAGTTGGCTGCATTCACCATCAGATAGATTATAAATTTAGCCCAGGCCCACAGACACACATTAATATACGATTAAGAATCAAAATGAAGATGTGTTGTCAACCCGAGGACTAAGATAGAATGGCAATCGCAGTCTTATTATTTTCTAAATTTTATTCTAAATTAAATTACTTATTTTGGTTTAAATGATTTTTTACGTGGTAGAGCCATGCTGCAGCTGTATTAATAGTAGGTATAGTTGTAGTAGTAGGGTCGGCTCGACCGGGGAAGGACCACGCTCTCATAGAATACCAGCGTAAAATAGCGGCTTAATGCTGCTGTGTTTCGTATGGTGAGTGTGGAGAACCGGAGACCCTTTTTACTGGAAAAGAAGCATTCTCTCTTAGTCCTCACGGCTGACAACGCATCTGCATTTAAATTCGCAAACGAAGATAGATGTAGATGTCTATGGGCCACAGCAACCACTTACCATCAGGTATAAAAAAAAAAATATTTTTTTGATTCACAAGTGCTAATCATTACGAATATCATCTAAATATTTTCCATTTTTACCTTGTAAGAATATCCACTAACCCATGTCATCCCGTGGGTGTCATAAGAGGTGACAGAGGGAAACAAAGCAGGAGATGGGCAGCAGCGTCTTCTTAGTAATCAACTAAAAATAACTGCGGTTGCCAAGCGTGACAACTATGGCATTCTATGGGGAGGCCTATGTTCAGCAGTGTACTTTGAAAGGCTGTAATGAATGAATGCCGTGTAGTGGCGGTGTAAGAATATCCACTACCCCATATCATCCCGTGAGAGTCGTAAGAGGCAACAGAAGGAAACAAATATGGAGATGGGCAGCAGCGTCTTCTTAATAACGACTAAAAATAAAAACCTGCGGTTGCCAATCCGTTTGCCAAGCGTGGTAACTATGGCAAATATTCCCTCTATAAGGCAATCTATGGGGGAGGCCTATGTTCAGCAGTGAACTTTAATAAGCTGTAATGGTAACGGTTACAAATGAATGAATGAATTTTCCATTTATTTCTCTATTCCATCTATTTTAAAATTCCAAATTTCACAAACAATTTCTTAGATACGATATCCGAAGTTTTAATGTAAAATCCACACGAAAAGATATTTATAATTGACTTAGTGGAAATAGGAATTATAAAATATTTACAGCGGAGCACGCCAACTGTAAACCGCAGGGGGTTTAGAAAGTTCGTTTAAGAAATATAGAAATACATTTACTACAAAAAAAGTCAAAAAATAAAGCTGCTAATTACTATTTATATTACAAAAACGTATTGCTGGATGTTGTAAATGACGTATGCAGTAATACGGTTCTGTTCGTTGGAAATAACTGTAATTTTTTATAAATAAAATCTTTTGAGCAAAATTTTATATTATCGTGGTTACATTTTCAAATTTTTGTACAGAAACTATGAACTTTTCGGAATTTACTGATATTCCAATTTACCTCTGATTGTATTGTGTGGTTACAAACCTACCCGGGTTTGGACGATGGATGCTCAAAATTCAAAACTTTATTAAACATAGTTTGTATAAAAGGGTTATTATAATGTTAAGGAATTTATGGATGATAATAACCCTGGGAATGAGGTGTTCGCTGCCAGGCTGTTTCTAATTTGTTTTGTGTGGTTAATTGTGTAACATACATGATTGTAAGCTGTTATTTTTAAAAAAAGTCCTGCTGGGTTTCTTGCTGGTTCTTCCCAGGACAGAGGTTTTTTCGAACCAGTGGTAATTAGACAAAAGAGTGACTTTCAATAAGTATTATTTATAATCTATATTGAATAAAAAGTTTCTGTTTCTGATGGATGCCTCTGTATTTGTGTTACTACTGCACTCTACTCGTACTCCTGTAGTGAGATGACAACTGACGACGTCATAATGGTTTGATTTCTTTATAAAAGAATAAATAAATATACACATGCTCGGCGCTGAAGGAAAACATCGTGAGAGGAAGCCTGCCTGTCCGAGCAATAAAATATATTGAGGACATGTGAAGTCCACCAACATGCATAGTAGCAGCACGAATTTATTGCTTCATAGCGCTCTCAGTAATTATAGGAGGCCTGTGCCCAGCAGCGAGACATTATAAAAAAACTGGAACTTTATTTTATATAAATAAAAAAAATCTATTATTATCATTATCACAGCCCATTACAAGATCACTGCAGAGGCCCATAGATTCCCATAGATGAATAATTTATTTATTTCATTCCCTGAATGAAATGAATAAAAAGTTTTGTTTTTAAATATAACATATCCTAAATATTATCGGAGGTGAAGGTGATTACGGAAGATACTTCTTACTATAAGAGAGGCTCATTTCTGAGAGAGGATTTTATGAGGTAACCGATAAAAAAATGAAAAGCTACAAATATCTGAGCAAATGATATTTACTTGAGAATTTCTTTGATAACAAAGTTTCGAATGGTTTTGAGTTTACATGGATTCTAAAATTCTGTAATAGTAGATTTTATATGAGATATACCACACATTTTAATTATATGGGTTAATGCAAATTGTCAGCATAATTTGTCATATGGTACTTACTTTGTGATTGGTAGCATAGCAACTAACAAAAAAAAATAGCTAATTATTCGATGCAAAAACATACTAAAAATAAGTCGACGCAGTAATAAAATATTGCAATCAAAGCACTCTTTAATGCTTAGTCAAGAATACGCAATTCAAAGACGCTAGGGAAACGGGTTTACGTGCTTCTTTTTATTCTAAAATAAAACTGGAACCCGCTCCATTCATCTCAAAAGAAATCCCCTCAAGCAAGTACGTCGAACAAATCGCAAACATGAAGTACAGTTCGCTGCATAAATGTACATATGAATCATGAACAGCGGTTCGTGGTTGAATTCTGTGTTCGTCAAATTCACGTGAATAATTATAATAATATATTCATAATTCGCAATATCGGTACCTAATCATTAATTTGGGGGGCAATAGTTTTTGTTTGATTTAATGTTTTATTAAATTAAAGAATTTGTTTTATATGTACCTTTTACGTGGTAGAGCCATGCTGCAGCTATATTGGTAGTATAGTTTAGCACGAATGGGTCGGCTCGACCGGGGAAGGACCACGCTCTCACAGAATACCAGCGTGAAATAGCAGCTTAACACTGCTGTGTTTCGTATGGTGAGTGTAGAGAATCGGAGACCCTTTTTACTGGAAACGAGGCATTCCATCTTAGTCCTCACGGGTGACAGCGTATCTACATTTTGATTTGTAATCGGGGATAGACGTTGATGTCTATGGGCCGCAGCAACCACTTACCATCAGGTGAACTGTGTGCTCGTCTGTCACCCTTATCCTATTAAAAAAAACTGTGTTTGAACTACCTAAGTATTAATATAATATAATATATTTAAATTAGTGGTCAATTTCAAAGTAAGAAAGAGCGAGTTCAAAGTGAATTAAGCGAAAATTTAGGCTTAAAACCCAATGCAATGGTTAAAAAAGTAATTAAATAAACCGACTGCGTATAAAAGCTTACTGGAAAGAGAAAAGTTTTAAACCCTGTGTCACTTCCACAACTAAGACAATTATTACGACAGCCTTTATATTGAAATCCATAAAGCCATTTAGGATAAAGAGCATGCCAAATAATACACTCGAAACATAGTACCCTCCTTCTGGGTCAGTTTTCGGGTCTGAATATTATGTTGTCAATACGCGTGTCTCTGTATCTTATACTATCGCTGATTTTATTTAATCTGTATTAACGCGAACATTTTCCGCACAATAATAACATAGCCTACATAGACCACAGAATTCAGAGCATCCGGAAGCTGTCGCCGTGGTCGACATTTGGGAACACGCAAAATCAGCATCCCAGGATTACATTGAATAATAAATAATATTGACATTATACATACATTAATCTAAATAAACTCGTGATCCCGAGACGCTTTTAAATTAAAAAAAAATGTGAACGGAAACAATTTTTTTATGGTTCAATAGTACTCAGATCCGTATAGGTGTATTCAAGGTCTTTTCTATCAGATGTTGGTTTGTCGTGCGCAGTATACGGGATAATACGACCAGTAAAGGGTTCAAGTTCGCAGAACCGGCTGATGCCGCTAGCTCAGACCTGTTCGCAAGGTTAAGACTATAGCGGACTGCAGGGTAATGCACCGGGACGTCGCGCGTCGTACAAGCATAGATCTATCTAGTACTTTACGACGTATTCGATTTTTGTTTCATTTCACGTCACAGCAAAATAACACTGTCAAAGTTTTGTATGCGCATTGGTTAATTCCAATTTTGAATATCGGCGAGAATTTAAATTAATCGTGACGTTGATAGGTAAAATAATGATGAGAAGAAAAATTTTATTTCTTAATAAAACAAAAATATAAAATTGTTATTTATGCATACACAGTAAATACTTGTTTCTACACTATTGTGTTTAATACACAAGACACAATTTAATATTATTTTTTAAATACTCCTACAATAATATTGAATACATTTGTTAACAGTTGAGATAGTTGTTAAAAAAACACAAAATAAATCGACCTTATCTTAAAATCAAAACGAACTTTTTGAGATAATAGCGGTCAAGCAAACAACTAAGTCTGTATATGAGTGCTACGCAAATCGCAAATGTTTGACATAAATTAAACTGGTTGCATGTAATTTTGTATTTAGATAGTAATGTTTTACTGTCCAAATTTATCTATACAGGTCTTATCCCAGAGAAACAACCCCATATCCTGTCGGTGCAGTAAGAGGCGATATAGGGAAACCAAACCACATGATGGGCTGCAGAATCTTAATGATAACAGCTTAATAAAGCTAAAAAAATGCGGTTGCTACCCCCCTTTCCAAGCGAGCAATCTCCTTTATGAAGGCGCCTAGGTACTATCAATTAAATGTAAATCATTCAATTTAATTTCAAAAGTGAAAAAGTTTTTTAACGTATTCAAGTCATTTGTTGCAATAGTAAAATATTCCACCTGTAAGAAGCTATTCTCTTGCCAATGTAATCGATTGAAATATATCGACAGCTCGTGCCTGTCCTTATAGAAATCAGTCAACAGTAACCCATTGACAATACCACAGGTAAAAATTCACAATTTCGAAATTTCGTCTTTAGTGCTCCGAGAATAAGTGATATTTGGGCTGGTTGAAATACTTGACGGGTATCATTTTTTATAAGACGGATTTTTTTTATATTACTCCCCTAGATCCAATGTGTGAAGGGAATATTAAACGTGGGATATTTATTTTTAATTGTAAGGGCATTTTTTCCAATGTTTGCCACTTAACTCGCTCACGGTGAATATATTTTGAATGAAATCTCTGGGATGAAGTCATTTTTTTCCAAGCTAAAGTACATTTGCGTTTTTATGGTGCTTTTTTGGGATTTGTAAGAGAAAAACGTGTGAGTCGCTGCTTGTTTTTTTGCTCACTAGACTTTTTTAAATTATTTAAGTAAGCAGAGCCAAGCCTGTGGCTTGTGGATTGTAATATTTTGTAGATAGCAGAATGTCTTTTTCTCCAAAATTTTATTGCTTTTGCATTTATTAAAATTAAAAAATACTCTTTGAACCATATAGCCGCAGGTATAAACATTAGATTATAGAATAATAAGTCCACAGATAACGTGGTTTAAAGATGAACACACACATATAAAAACAATCAGATTTTATAATGATAATGAGAGTCAATGCTTATTATGCAGTAACAATAAAAATATATAATAAAAGATTTAATCATAGCTACTTATTTCTTGTCTAAAGTTTTGCTTCCTACTTTAAAACACAAATGTTAACTGTACTGCCTTCTTTGCACGGCGTTTTGAATAATGCAAATTCTAAAACTCCATACCTTTTCCAGACTTAAACAGATTTTTTGGCGGAGATGCTAGAAAAAAGATCTACAAACGCAATATCTGCATAGACTCAGGTACTGTCCAGACATACAAACTTCGCTTCAGACTTTCTATTTAACCACTCGCAAAGTTTTCTCCGCTCCTCGTCGGTTTGAAGAAGCCGTAATTTCTTTTTTTTCAAGGCAATTACGCAAAAGTATTTTACATCCGGCCTATTATGTAGGTACTCTGTGCAAAAATCGTCAGTTTTATTTTAAATATCATTAATTGCCAAGCGGTAAGACCCCTTTTCTGCCTACCGACCTATTTCTGCAGCTAAACAGCAGTGATTGCACAGCTGTGTTACGGTGTGAAGTGTATAAAGAGCTAGGATAATTACAAGCTGTGAGGCATTCCATTTTAGTCCTCAGATGTGACAATCCTTCTTTGTTAGAAGGTGGTGGCAGAGGTCCATGGGCTGGCCACTTATCATCAGGCGGACTGTAAGCTCGTTCGCAATTTTAGTTTAAACAAGTGCTAAAATTAACAATTTTGTACAACCGACTTCAATATAAATAAAATGAGAACATCATCAATATAGTTAAAGTAAATTAAATACGCATTATTAAGGATAACTCAAAAACTACTGGTCAGATCTTGATCAAATTTATATGAGACTACATGAGATAAAAAAAGAATAGTCGAATCGGTTCACCTAGAAAAAAGTTCTGAGGTAACACACATAAAAAAATACAGTCGAATTGAGAACCTCCTCCATGTTTTGAAGTCGGTTGAAAATAACCTTAATGTCAGGCATTAAAATGACTGCGTAGTCATGGAAAAGTCAAAAATCTTTTCCCCCAAAAAATGAATACCTTACATATTTACCTCACTTATCCCTTTCAAATTAAACGCGGCATCATCAACAGAAAGGTACGTGTTCACTAATTAATTTTCTAGGGAAAAAATTGAATTAAGGGGTGGAAATTTTTGTCGAAACTTAAATAAAAATGCAGATAGGTAGAAGTTTGTTAACAAGGGGGGAAACGCCCCCTCCTTTGAAGTTTGGCAAGCACGCGAGGGGCGCGTATACTTAGAGATGAAAAATAAGTCGTGCCCTTTTAAAACAAGATATCTACGGAACCGGGAGTTAGGTTAGGCATTTTCTCGCTTCGATGGCCAATACGTGTGCCAATACAATATAGATAAGTCAAAAATAAAGCCTTACATACTTTTTTGCATACTAGCGACCCACTCGAGCTTCGCCTTGTTAGGATATAGTAATGTGGCGTTATTTAGATTTAAGACAATGAAAGACAATTTATTTCAATATCTTAAGGACCGACTTTGAAATCCTTTGGTAAAAAAATTATTCATCAGTTAAAATATAACAAAACAAATAAAAAATTACACTTGTATAAAGAAAGTAGTTCCATTGTTTCACTTTTATATGCAGTCCAATTTATAATTTATTAAATGGATAAATTTTATTTGAGAGTTTTAAGTTGTTTTTACGCGGTAGAGCCATGCTACAGCTGTATAAGTAGTATAGTCGTAGCACGAATGGGTCGGCTCGACCAGGGAAGGACCACACTCTCACAGAATACCAGCGTAAAATAGCAGCTCAACACTGCTGTGTTTCGTATGGTGAGTGTAGAGAACCGGAGACCCTTTTTACTGGAAACGAGGCATTCCATCTTAGTCCTCACGGGTGACAATGCATCTGCATTTAAATTCGTAGTTGAGGATAGATGTAGATGTCTATGGGCCACAGCAACCATTTACTATTTACCAATATTATTTTATTTTAAATGACGCTTCATTTTAATAGACGCCAGTAATTCATTTAATTGTATTTTGTTAATCAATAATATAATACGTTTATCAATAATAATATACTACTGTTTAAATCATATGGTCCTTTTAATTTATTTTTAGAGCCAACGCGTATTGCTCAATACAGTGCAACAAGTATAGATAACATTTTTACAAATGTTAAGCCGATGCATAAATGTATAATTCAAAAATTAAGTTCTGATCACTGTGGACAGTTAGTTTCATTACCTTATGTTCACAAAAAGCAAAGTCGTGTTTGTTCCAGTAAATGCACGTCGCTTAGAGAAGTTTAGAAGTAACATAGTGAAAAAAATTCCATCACTTTTATAACAAAATGATCCTAATTTTTTGTATGGAACATTGTTTAAGCTTATTTGCAATTAATTTAATAATAATTTTACTTCTAAAACATTCTCCTTGAACAGTCGGAAGTCATTCAATGAATGGACGACAGTAAGAGTCCATAAGAGCAGACAAAGGTTATATGATCTTTACGATGAAATGTCATATAATCCTAGCGTCGAATTTAGGGAATATGTAAAAAAATATTCAAAATTTTTAAAAGAGTGTGCTCCACAGCCAAGTCTTTGCATTTGAGCAACAAAATTAAGACAGCTTCTAATAAAATTAAAATGACATGGAATATAATTAATAGCGAAGCTGGTAACATCGACTCTCGCAATTCAAACTACCAGTTTAGTGTTAACAACAAATTAACTGAATCAGATCAGGACGTTGCAATGGTTTTTGAGAAATATTTTACTGATATTCCGATCTTAACCACTAAGTCACTGAATTCTTCTCCTGGCGTCGACGAATCATTACTAAATTTTCTTGATCAAATGTTAAATTTCTTTAATATAAATAATTTACTTCATAAAAATCAATTTGGTTTCACAAGGGGTCACTCGAGAACTGATGCCGGTGTTGAGCTGATTAAATATATCTTTAATGCATGGGAGAATTCACAGGATGCTTTGGGTATATTTTGTGACCTATCCAAGGCCTTCGATTGTGTTCACCATGAAACATTAATCAGGAAACTTCAACACTACGGTGTAAGAGGTAATGCTCTTAAATTAATTATTTCATATTTAAGTAACAGAACGCAAAAAGTTGTCTTTAACAGTATGAGCTCTTCCGAGTCGATGGTACAAATGGGCGTGCATCAACGCTCAATTCTCGGCCCCTTTCTGTTTCTTGTACACATTAATGACTTACCTTACATAATAGGGGATAACTATGATATAGTATTATTTGCTGATGACACTTCTTTAATTTTCAAATTAAGACGACAATTACTAAAATATGACGAAGTAAATAATGCTATATCTAAATTAGTAAATTGGTTCAATGTTAATAATTTGCATTTAAATGGCACTAAAACGAAATGTATGAAATTCATGACTCCAAATGTCAAACAATTAAACACTAATGTAATTTTAAATAGGGAGGAACTGAGTCTTGTAGATACCACCATTTTTCTTGGAATCACACTAGACGCGAAGCTTCAATGGAGCCCCCATATATCAAAACTAGCAAGCAGACTTAGTTCTGCAGCATATGCTGTAAAAAAGATTAGAAATCTTACCAGTGTTGAAACAGCTAGACTAGTTTACTTTAGCTATTTCCATAGCATAATGTCGTATGGTATTTTGCTATGGGGACACGCAGCTGACACTGAAATTATATTTGTTTTACAGAAGAGGGCCATAAGAGCCATTTATTATTTAAAGCCTAAAGAGTCGCTGCGACAAAAATTTAAGGAAATTAATATATTAACTTTGGCCTCTCAATACATTTATAAAAATGTAATGTACGTACACAAAAATAAAAGTAGTTTTACAAAAATAAGTGATATGCATTCTGTAAATACTAGGAACAGACACAAGCTGGTAGTACCAGTTACTCGACTCCATCGAGTCAGTAATTCATTCTTGGGACGATGTATACGCTTTTACAACAAAATTCCAGAAAATATACATAATTTGACCTGCTCAAAGTTCAAAAACTTTATTAAACTAAGTTTGTATAAAAAGGGTTGTTATAATATTAAGAAATTTATGGATGATAATAACCCCTGAGAATGAGGTGATCACTACCAAGCTATTTCTAATTTGTTGTGTTGTTAATTGTGTAACATACATGATTGTAAGCTGTTATTAAAAAAAAGTCCCGCTGGGTTTTTTGCTGGTTCTTCCCAGGACAGAGGTGTCCTGGGAAGAACCAGCAAAAAACCTTTTTTTCGAACCAGTGGTAATGAAACAAAAGAGTGACTTTCAATAAGTATTATTTATAATCTATATTGAATAAAATAGTTTCTGTTCTGTTCTACGAAAGTTACTTCGTTCCAACCGAGTGTTCCACGACACTCACACATGTTTTTCTCTCTGAGAAATTCGCCATCATTGTTCGAAGTTCTTCATAATAGACATCTGCTGTTATTGATATATTAATACGCGGGATCTTTAAAAGCTATAGTGAATTACAACATGAAGTGACCACCAAACAGTTACCATTACTTTTCTAGGAGTGAGCTTCGCATTAGGTTCTGGTATTTGACCTGGGTTCAGCTATTGCGTTTTTCGCTTGCGATTATTGAGAGAAAAAATTTTTCATCACACGTCACAGTTCAGTCCAAAAATACTTTATTTCTGTACTTTCTCGCACACACCCTATGTACATCAGTTAATTCACGTAGCACCTATTTCTCAGGTTTTCTTATTAAATTGTTTCGATAATAAAAAAAAAAACTCAAGAAGTTGGTGCAAATGAGTTAATATTGTGGCAAAATTAACGTAAAACCATGACACTAATTTCTTGGTTATTTATTTTGATAAGAATCAGCTTCCACCATTACTTTTAAATCATCGTTATCTATCGTTTTAATCCTAGTGTCCGAACTTCTTCGTATATCAGTCTTCAAGTCGAAGTAAATAAATAAGTAAGTAAATAGTAGCTTATTAATGCCGCTGTGTTTCATATGGTCAGTGTAGAAAATCGGAGACCCTTTTCACTGGACGAGCCATTCCATTTTAGTCCTCAGGGGCGACGAAGCATATGCATTTTGATTCTTAATCGAGGATAGGTGTAGATGTCTATGGGCCATAGCAATCTCTTACTTCAGGTGGGCTGTGTGCTCGTTATCCTATATTATAAAAAAGTTTCTATGAAACCAAAAACGAACAGAGCGTTAGTTAGTTGTATCCTCTAAGTAATGTATTTTTTGACATCTCTATGTCTCTATGTTTAACTTCTTGTACTATTATTTATTCTGTGGTTTAACTCATAAAAATAATTAAAAGTCAAGCAATAGAATGTCAAATAATTTTTAAATTTAGAATGTTATAGTTTTTGAGTGAAAAAAGTTTTGTTTACGAATCTTGGACTATGCAGGCTTCATTTTAATTCACAGCGGCCACACCATTAAAAAGGCAACTTTATACTTTAACCCTTATTATAATCAAATTAAGAGAAACTTAAAGTTTTATTTCACTACTAGTAAATAAAAATCGATAGTATATGTCGTAAAGGCACTCTTATAATTGACTTGTTATTAATTAAACAGATACAACTAACATGGAACTCTCACGCGTTTAAACAAAACAAATAGATAAACAACTATACTAAGTTCATTATTTAAATAAAACGCTAAAAATAAACGGCTGTCTTCTGTCCATTAATAGGTTATTCACACCGTTTGCAATTAATGTTAACTCAAATATATTTATTGCGACGTTAATTATGTTTCACGTTAAACTTTAAAATTAAACGTTAATAGAATCTATTATATTTATTTATTTCTAAGGAAAGAAAGATGTTCCACTATTTTAGATTGTGGGAATAAACACTTAATATTGAATTTTTGTTATTTTATATAAAGTGCAGATTTTACTTTACGTTTTAGATGATGAGGCGGTTTTTAGTGATTTGCAAGGAAAAACATGATCGTTACCAACTATGGCATAATTTTTAACCGACTTCAAAAAAAGGAGGAGGTACTCAATTCGACTGTATTTTTTTATAGAATAAGGGTGACAAACGAGCTCACAGTCCACCTGATGGCAAGAGGATGCTGTGGCTCACAGACATCTACATTTATCCTCGACTAAGAATTAAAATGCAGATGCGTTACCACCTCTGAGGACCAAGACGGAACGCCCCGCTTCCAGTAAAACGGGCCTCCGGTTCTCTACACTCACCATACGAAACACAGCAACATAAAGCTCCTATTTTGCGCTGGTAAAATATCATGTGTCACATGATCAATGATCACAGAATACTGTGAGAGCGTGGTCCTTCCCCGGTCAAGCCTACCCATTCGTGCTACAACCATATAGCTGCAGCTTGGCTCTACCACATTTTTTATGTGTGTTACCTCAGAACTTTTTTTTAAGTGAACCGATTTTGATGATATTTTTTTTTGACAGCTGGTGATTTTCATGTGGTCCCATATATCAATTTGATCAAGATCTGACCAGTAGCTTTTGAGTTATCCTTAATAATGCGTATTTAATTGACTTCGCCAACATTGACGATGTTCTCATTTTATTTATATTGAAGTTGTACAAAATTTTTAGTGATATATCGGGGAGGTCTATGTTCAGCAGTGGACTTTAATAGGCTGTATCACGTGCTCCCCGGCGAAGAAGGAAGCCTGCAGGTCACAGAAATAAAATATTTTTAGGACACGTGAAGTTCACCAAATCGCACCGGAGCAGTACGGAGGACAGAGGACCCCCTTCCCAATTTTCGATGTAAGAGTCTTCTGTAGTCTATGTAAATATATAACTTTATTCATTTATTGATTCTGAACCGCCCAGAAAAAGTCAAGGAACATAAGTCTTCCCCATAGATAGCCTCATATTGTAACGCTTGGCAGGTGAATTGGCAACCGCAGTTTTTATATAATTTTGAGTTGCTACAATATTATATTACCTAATAATACTTATCCCTAGCCTGGGCAAGTGTATATATGTTTATTTTTATAGGTTAATGGTGACAAATGAACACACAGTCCACCTGATGGTAAGTGGTCAAAATGCAGGTGCGTTGTCACCCGTCAGGACTAAGACGGAGTGGCTCCTTTCCAGAAGAAGGTTCTCCGGTTCTCTACACTCACCATACGAAACAGCAGCGTTAAGCTGCTATTTTACGCTGGTATAAGACTATCTCTATTTTCAGAACTTTGCGAGATTCTTATGATATTTTTAGTTAAATCTGGCGTCCGGGACCATGCACAATTAACTTTTCGAAAATATTTTAAAGGTATGTACATTTATTGTATAATTCTAATCGTTCGAAGTTCAAGATTTTGTTGCATATGTATAATTTTAACAGTACTATAATTCTAAATAAAAGACGTAAAAGATATCTATTAAGAATGATTTTTTTTCTTAAAAAAAGTAGGCCAACATTTTTATTCTTATCTATCGTGCACTAAGTTAAGAAGAAATAAATCAATGTCTAAGATTGTGACTTGAAAATGTTTTCGACGGTAAATGCGAAGGACTTTATCAACGATAAAAAAACCGAAATCGAGAAGAAAGAAAAGCCATTAAAAACAATCTCAAACAATAATTCGTAAGAAACTTTCGGGTCCAAGCCTCCTTGTCTTTTGCAGGCACTTGATAAATATTACTAGAGTATTTGGGGTGCGGGCGTAAACGTCCTTTGAAGCCCTTCTAGAAAATTTCCGCCTCGTAAGCTACCTACTTAACAGCTATTTTGCTCAGCTATTTTGTTCAAGCGAAATTATTTACATTTCTATATTATATTAGTCAATTGTTTTTTATTTCTTTATCACTTTTAAAGATTTTTTAGAAATTGTATCGAAATAAACACTATAAGGACAAATAATTCGAATTCTACTGTAAGAGGAAGCTTAAAACCGTTCAAGTAACTGTGGAGACGGTTATGCTCGGAGTTTCACTACTTGATAGAATCCGTAATGTTGATATCCGCAGCAGAAACAGAGTAAACGGCATAGCCCAACTGATCAGTTATCTGAAGTGGCAATCCGGACATATAGCTCGACGAACCGACAACCGATGAGGAAGAAAGTTTCTAGAGTAGCAGGCTCAAGACCGTGCTTTGTATCGTTCCTTGGTGGAGACCTAACATTGAACTTGATGATCATCATCATGTCAAAAGTTTTGTACGTGGTAGAGCTATACTGCAGCTATATTATGGTTGTAACACGAATGGGTCGGCTCCACCTGGGAAGGATCACGCTCTCACAGAATACCAGTGTTAAATAGCAGCTTAATACCGCTGTGTTTCGTACCTCTTTTTAGAGACCTCTTTTTACTGGAAACGATGGATTTCAACTTCTCAGTGGTGAAAATGCATCTCCATCTTGATTGTTAATCGAGGATAGTTGTAGATGTCTGTCAGCTGTGGATTTTTAAGGATGATGAGGAAGAAATTTGGAAATTAAATGGAAAATTTAAACACAATGTAGCTTTTGTTTGGAAAATATTTGTATATAAAGGTTTCAAAGGAGAACATAAATGAATGCATTATTTTAGTATTTTTATACCAATGCAAATGCAATTTAAAACTAAATGGGGATGTTTGAGTAATTATAAAACTTTCTGAAGGGAGAAACTTGAACGCTATCAAAAATA
This sequence comes from Parnassius orleans, assembly GCA_029286625.1. Taxonomy (NCBI): domain Eukaryota; kingdom Metazoa; phylum Arthropoda; class Insecta; order Lepidoptera; family Papilionidae; genus Parnassius; species Parnassius orleans. The sequence goes on along the minus strand of JAGSMP010000076.1, from coordinate 1,551,339 downwards.
AATGTTAGGAATATTCCACTTGGGGTAGTGATTTTTAACCAAAATATATATAGCAATGCTTCCGTTAACATGCTTCGTAACAGTCAGAAATATATAAAGCAAAGTAGAAACTAAATTAGAGGGCGGTGCGACCCCATTATTAAAAATCTATCTCCCCCGCGTCAAACTAAAGATTATCGTGACCCCATCAAACATGGTGGTCGAGTATGCTTTAAATCGATAAACTTAATGCTTTAGCGTCATGGAGCACTTTTATAATAGTTATAAAATATTTAAATATATGTAAGTAAATTTAAAAAATGTTTTAATCTTGTGCACTGAATTTGAATTATAATTTCTATTAAAAATTAACTAGTCCCTTACGATCATCCTTATCAAATACGGAATAATCAACCCACAAGTGGACGAATGTTTCTGTACGTTAGATCGACGTCCACCGTCTCAATTTTGAGAGACTTATTAAGTATTACGTTCGCCACGCTGCACCAGTGCGTGTTTACAAACTTCACATGTCATCGAAATATTTTTATTCCTCACGATGTTTTCCTTTACCGCCAAGCATGTGGTAAACCAGCAGTTAAATTACAATTAACAATTTAATTGGTGCCGGCGGGGATTGAAGCAGGGTTGCTAGCCTAGCAGTGCACCATGCTCCACGCTACCATGGTTATTAAACTTATCAAAAATTCTCGTTTAAAAATGTATAGGGTGCATAATTACTTTCTTTAAGTTCATCTCATTTAACGTCGATCAATAGTGCGCTAATGTAACAGAAGGGATCAAGGAAAAATTCCATTCCCTCCGAAGAAAATTAAAAATGTATCGAAAAGCCGCTGTATATAGAATTTCAAAGTGAAGGGATTCGTTAAAGAAAATGAACTTTTCATCCGAAGGCGAGTGGGGATTTTATTAGGTATAATCATGGTGAAAAGTCTTTAAAAAGACGTTAATTTTTTTGTGGCATTTTTATAAATTAAAAAAAAAGGTTTTCTTTCTTACGTTAAATTGCATAAGGACTAGCAATCAATCAAACTATTATAGTCAATAAGAAGTATCTTCCTTAAAGTAGGAATTGAGCAAATGGCCTGCATGGCCGCATACCAATAGCTTCCCGTCAAAATCGTCAGCGTCAAATGAGTGAGGCATCTCGTACTGCGATCGCTAACAAACCTACCAAATGTTTGAATATCGCAAATCCTCTTTAAGAGAGACCCATTTCTAGCAGTGAACTTTTACAGCCTCATATAGAAGAACAATAGTACGTATCTTTTTATTTTCTTCTGAAAGTTTTATAAGAATGAATTCTGTTGTTATAAAGAAGATTATGATTTTTTAAATAATTACGTGAACATTTAAGAAAACTGACTTTACAGATTTTATTGCTCTTTGTTTTATATGACATATGTAATTAATTTATATATATTAACGTTATATTAAAAATTTACATTTCTCTTGATAAAATCCGTATAAATTGTTATATTTAAAGAATATTGCCTAATGAACTTTCAGGGTATTTTTTCCGCGACTGTACATTAACTTTATAAGCTGCACCCTACGTAGCGAAGTTTTTTCACTCAAATCAGATGCACTCCCCCATCGCTTGTTACCGCGTAGGTATTATTAGGTTTGTTAACACACCGACGACTCTATATACTAAAACGAAACACGCCCTTAAGCGCAATATATAAGTGCTATACGTGAATTTCAACAGTGCAGGGCATCATTTCACGCATGATTTGCTTGTTTGATTGCATTGCGGGTTATTTTGCTTTCCAGTGATGTTCATTCAGGTATGATCGGGGAAGTGAATACAATGATATCGATTTAGTCTATGAGTGGATTTAGTCTATGAGTGAATATATTTGTTCGAATGTTTCACGTAGTAGATCCATTTTTCAGCTATTTTATTGTTGTAGCACGAATGGTTGGGCTCGAAAGGGGAAGGGTCACACACCAAGATAATACTAGCGTACCAAACGAGCACACAGTCCACCTGATGGTAAGTGCATACTATGACTCATACAATCAGCATCTATCCTCGATTAAGAATCAAAATGCAGATACGTTGTCATCCCTGAGGACTAAGATGGAATGCCTCATTTCCAATAAAAAGTATCTCCGGTTCTCTACACTCATTTTACACTTGTATTCTATGAGAGCGTGGTTTTTTCCCGGTCGAGCTGACCCACACGCGCTACAGCCACAGAATAGACAATAGTGCAAGTACTACAACCACAATATAGCTGTAGCATGGCTCTGCTACTTATAAATATACGCCCACTCTTAGGCCCGTATTAATAAACGTTACTCAACGACGAACTCAAGTGCGTAATCATTTGATACGCCCTCATTACGAAATCAGCATCTCAAGATCGTTGCTAATTAATAAACACATAAAAACAGTATCTCAAAACGCTGTACTTAGGAATACTGTTCTGTGACTTGCACTCAAGTATACACACTTGAGAGTCGAGTTTCGTTTATTAATCAGTGTGGCACTCAGCTGATATCGTAAACCTAAGCCGCATCTTGAGATATGTTTATTAATAAGATCATAACCTCAAGATTGTACTCAAGTGCGTGTACTTGAGCTGAGTAACGTTTATTAATACGGGCCTTAAATACATATCTTCCCTTTGTCGAATTTATGGCCCCTGAGACAAGATAGGACAATAAAGAGATAATATTAAATATATTGAACATTGGGTAGACCAAGTTTAAAGCAACTATAAATTTAAATCAATTTATGTTTTACTAACTCGGTAGGGCAGTGGCTAAGTTCTATTCTCTTCACGGGTTTCCAGGTTCCATTAATGTACAGATATTGTGCGTATGGCCTACAAATAATTTTTCTATGTCGTACAAGAACAAACTTGTGTATTTCATGTATGTAAAAAGTCCCGGTGTAGTAGCAACTTTAAAAATGTATTGGCCGTCACTTTAGAAATTTCCTAAAATTGACAGAAATTATCCACGACAAATAAAATATCTACGTATATACCTAATATTCAGATTTTCACGTGGCTAGTGCGCGTATGATGCTGCAGCATGAATAGGTCGCTTCGGCTGAAGAACGACTACGCTTGCACTAAATAAACGTAAAATTGTGACACAATGCTGCTGTGTTTCATATGGTGAGTATAGAGGATCAGAGATCCTTATCACAGACTACGAGGCATTCCACCTTAGTCCTCAAGTATGTTTGCGTTAGGTGTCTATGAGCTACATCAACTTTCGAGCTGCAGCTATATTATGACTGTAGCACGAATGGGTCGTCTCGGACGGGTAAGGACCACGCTCTCACAGTATACCAGCGTAAAATAGCAGCTTATTGCTGCTGTGTTTCGTATGGTGAGTGTAGAGAACCGGATACCTTTTTTTACTGGAAACTAGGCATTCCTTAGGGTCCTCAGGGTTGATAACGCATTTGCAGTTTGATTCGTAATCGAGGATAAATGTAGATATCTATGGGCCGCAGCACCCACTTACCGTCAGGTGGACTGTGTGCTCGTTCATCACCCTTTTTATTTAAAAAATATAAAGTTGGGTTTGCTGGCCATGGCTCAGTCATTAATTAGCAACCATTTACTTGCAAATGTCTATGTATATTGTATTTTTTATTTTTTTATTGTTACGAAATAACAGAAAGAGGCAATCTAAATGTAAATGTTTCGATGTGTTAAATTCTTTGACGTTATTAAACAGAAAAACAATTTTGAGTCTAGCCTTAATTAGGTTTTTAAGCAACAATAAATCGAGCAAACACTTACATTGAAATATGAAAATTAATTAAACGAATTATTAAAAACTATAAAGCCGTGAACAAAAACAATCAACACCGGAAAAATAATTCTGCATCCGTTCCCGCTTTAAAACCGGTAATAACTCAAAACTAACTACCGTTGGAGAGAAAAAAAAACAAAAGCGTAACTAACACAATGATAGCCCGACGTCCGAATTCAAACCGAAAAGGGGTCAGCGATTCCCACAACCGAAGTGTTGCAACCGTAAAAAAAGTAATTTTAATAAAGCTCATCTGCATATTGCACCTCTCTTTATTAAGACAATAATAAAACTTGCCGAATTTAGTTACGGCTCCGACATCTGTTCTTTAACCCTTTCGCGAACTATTGTTTAAACTCGTAAAGGTAAAAATAAATCACAATGCTCCGCGTTGACACAATTATGTAACCCTCCAAAGGTACCGGGTTGTTTTAAAACAAAAAAACGAGAATGATTGTTATAGTTGAAACAGGTTTTCATTATCATTAGAAAGGGTAAAGTGAGATGTAAACTTGTGAAGTGTTTCGTTAGTAAGACGAGGGTTGACGACTTATGAGATATTAATTTAATTTTGGATTTACAATATTTTTGTTCCTAAACTGATCGTTTTTAAATTAATAAATCTAACACTTAAAATGTAGCTATCAACCAAATACGTCATTTTATTTATTTTTTATAATATTTAATGTTGATTTTTAGATAGAAGTTATTTATATAATAAAATACGAATTGAATGAAGAAAATGTTTAATAATTGTATCACTTTTACAGTCAGTCATAACTCAAAATTTATTCAATAGGCAATTTTTAATTATGCTGTTTGAAAAATCAGCCCATAAGTAAATAATTTTTGAATATCGAATTTAATATTTAAGTAGAATATTAAAAATTATTCATTTATTAAAATTCTCCACCTTTAGTTGTCAACATACCACGCATCGAAACAAAATTTTGATTGCTCCATCGTTCATATGCTTATAGCAGCGTGTTCAATAATTTGTTAGCAATAATTTGTTTCTGTTTTTGAATACAATGTGGGTATCTTCAAGGCAAGAGTGAATAGGATTTTGTTAAACTAAGTCAGTGCGCTAAGTAAGTAAGTTAGCTAAATCACTACATTCCATCAGGTGGGATAGTACTCAAGCTCTGGCATATAATAGTAAAAAAAGTATCCGAGTCCACGATGTTATCTATGATAAGGAAATGAATCTGAATGTCACAATGTGACAGATAACTAAGCCAAAATATAATAACCTACCAACCCCTTCGCAGCAAGTTTTTTTTAATTACAACTTTCTCTTCCCCTATGCGTCTTTAAGGTATTGTCCCGGACGCTAATTTATTCATTAAATTCATTATGAATTGTTTCAAACTGGCAACGTATGCAAATGAGTAGACATTTCTTGAAGAGACAAAGATTTTTTAACGGAGTGTCACTGCTATAGTTCCCACACTTTTTTGACTTTTAACGGGGATTTTTTTTCAATCCAAAATTAAGAATTGTGTTTGTTTTTTCTAATGGTATTAATATCTTGCAATGCTAGTAATATTTTTCTTAAATTTATTTGCTATTGCTATACAATGAGTTCAATTTTGTCTTATTTATAGAGAACTAAACTGTCACTAAAACTTTCTTCTAAGTTGTTGTGCTTAGAGTACGTAGTTATGGAGACATTCGTAGGGTAAAAAGTTCAGTACAACTGTATTTTCGCTTCAAACTTAAGGAACTATAATTAGCAAAATCATTTAGAAAAATTGAATTTAAATACCAACGTAAAATCACAGCATAATGCTGCTGTGTTTTTGTAATCGCGAGTAAAGAGAACCGGCTATCCTTTTTACTGGTAACTGACCATTCCCTCTTAGTGATCATGTATTTTAATGCATCTCTATTAAATTATTATTTATCCAGGCATCCATTTAACATCAGGTTGACCGCGTTCTCATTTTGTTATAAAACTAAATTATAAAAGAAAAATAAGTAAAAGGTAGGACACGGCTTTCTCTGATTTTTTGGTAAGCAATTAAGAAGGGAAAGTCACCACGCTAGTGCCGGTCAAGATAAAAAGGTTTCATGTCGAAACATCAGGTTTTCTAAAAAACTTTTCCTTTACTTCAATTAAGTAACTAAACTGGTTAATATCGATCCAATTCACGTTGCGAGCCAAACTTTAGCTCGGCATGTTAAGAAAGATATAATAACACATAAAACAAGTTTAAAATGGTGGATGAATCATCTCGTAAATTTAAATTTATCAACAGCGATGGTGAAAAGCGACAAAGTTGATTGGTATTACTAAATCGTTCTATTTGTAGTCTTGTTTAGTACCGGACTGCGTTAAACTTATGATAAAATGTCCGCATTTTTTTAAGTTTTCTTCGTCAGGTCACATCATTTTTTTATTTAAGTTCCGTGCTCTTCATCAGAGTCTTTTTGACATAGAACTCTTCCAAAATAGCGAGAACGTTCATACTACGAATATACGTTGCACCTTCCGTTTCCTATAGAAAAATTAAATGATGCTATGTACATAATTTATTTGCCAATATGACGTAAGGTAATCCACTACCCATCCCCATATTATCCCATCTTTTGGGCATTTTCCTGATAACATCTCAATAATACTAATAAAATACTATAACTGCCAATCGTGGCACCCATGGCAAATATCCTCCTATGACGAAATCTATGGGGCAAGCTTAAATTCAGCAGTTGACTTTTGATTGGATGTAATGAATGAAAGAATAGTAAATGATAAATAATTGATTAAATAATTGAGCATAACCTTAAATAAAATATCCCACTTTGTACTGATGCCCTCTATTAATCCATCATTTATCATTAAAAATATCATTAGTTTACTACTATTTACGGCACGTCTCAAATGAAGTAAATAGTATATATATAATCAGTGATGACTTATGGATCTGAGACGTGGTCCTTCACTGCTGACCGTATGAGGACGCTCAAGGTCGCTCAGCGAGCTATGGAGAGGGCTATGCTCGGGGTTTGCTTGTGTCGTAACAGGCGACAGATGACAACAAACCTGGAGATGGGCAGCTGCGTCTACCTAATAACAAACTAAAGAAAATTGCAAACCCGCTTGCCAAGCGCATCAACTATGGTAAACATTCCCCTTCCCCATTTTATTTCTTTATTTATTTAAACATCGTTACAAAAAAAATGTACAAAGGCGGACTTAACATCTTAAAACGTTCTCTACCACTCAAACTATTAGTAAGTAGAGAACACTGCTTTAGAGGTGCAATAATATTTGAAGCGACGAAGCAATTTGGCCTTTGTTCATCAGTAAACTTTTGACAGGCTATATTGGATACATTTAATGATGAACTATCTTTTTTTTTTTATAAGATAAGTGTGATAAACAAGCACACAGTCTACCTGATGGTAAGTAGATGCTGTGGCTCATAGACGTCTACACATTGACTTATATATTACTAGCATAGTCTACATCTATCCTCGATCACGAATCAAAATGCAGATGCGTTGTTACCCGTGAGGACTAAGATGGAATGCCTCGTTTCCAGTAAAGAGGCACTCACCATACGATACGACCCTTCTGTTAAGCTGCTATTTTACGCTGGTATTCTGTAAGAGCATGGTCCTTCCCTGGTCGTGCCGACCCGTTCGTGCTACAACTATACTACTTATATAACTGCATAAACTATTTACTTCAAATAATTTATTTGCCAACGTGATCTTTTAACAACAATGTTATGCCTTGCGTTAACTTTAACAAGCTGGCACATTGTTACTGTAGTTCACGAGATTTATAGCCATGGAACATAATTATCTATGGTTATAATTGCAAGTATAAATCTTTATATAAGTATTAAATTCCGGTGTGGGTGTGTTCGTAATTACTCCCTCTAAACGACCAATTTTGATGAAATTTTTATGGGATACTTATGGACGGATGATTCCTAGCTATATATAACTATAGTTAGATTCGGTGGGTGGCGCTGTTGTCGACATACAGAAATCACCCGTGCGAAGTCGGGGAGCATCACCAATCTCTATATCTCTATATATAAAAATCAATTGCTGTCCGTTAGTCTCGCTAAAACTCAAAAACGGCTCGACCGATTTTGATGAAAATTTTTGTGTGTGTTTGAATGGGTCCCTAGATGATTTAGATTTTCATTTAGATCCGGTAGGTGGCGCTGTTGTCGAGATCCAGAAATCACCCGTGCGAAGTCGGACTGGATCGCTAATAGATAATAAAAATATAATAAATTATGTGTTTTTTATTTGTTATCATAAATTATGTATTTTTTACTGGCGCTCTATTTCAGATCAAAACACAGAACGCACACAATATAAGAATCTATACAAATATATAAAGTTGAAGTGTCTGTTTGTAATGTTAAAATAACAGCTTTTTACTAAATGCATATGAAAGTATATACGGTACTTATAACAAAAACGCAATTTTTTTAATTTTTGTCTGTGTGTTTGTTCCGGCTAATCTCCGAAACGGCTGGACCGATTTCGACGGGACTTTAACTGGCAGATACCTGATGTTATAAGGAGTAACTTAGGCTACTTATATTTTATAAAAAGAATTAGGGTTCCGCGCAACATAATTAAAACCCTAAATTACATGCAGGCGAAGTCGCGGGGAACAGCTAGTTTTTAATAAAAAAGGTGGCAACGCATCTGTGCCCTTGCTTGTTTGAAGTCGGTTACTAACGTCCATGCATAAGCTGCTTACCATGATTGCTATAAATGTGTTTTAAATAATTATACATTGTTTGTCATTTTAATATCATAAAAAATATTCAACCTTTAAAGCAGAATGAAAACACTATTATCCGTCCCATTCTTTCATATACCTTTAAATCAGAAAGAAAACATCTGTCTCATTCTTTCATATATGAATCAATCCAAGACAAAGTTCTTATTTGTTATTAGGTGTAACAACGTGGCATTTAGAATAAAAAATACCTTCATAACAGTTTTATTATAGAAAGCTGTTCCACGTTCACAAATATTTATATTGCATCATCCACTCACCTTTTCAACTAAAACGAGTTATGATTATAATGCCAGCGTTAGCTTTAATCGTTGTCAATAAGCTATGAAAAAATAATCGATTGATGTTTTCGCAATAATAACTTCCTTTATTTTACCGATATCGATAGTTTATTAAGCTTTTGGTTAGGTACTAGAGTGTATTTTGTTTGTGTTTGTTGTGTATTCGAGTAAAATCAACACAGAATTTTTTTACTTGCTTAGAATTTTTTCATCATTAAGTATTAGAAATAAGGTGATTGCTGCTGAACTTTTTTTTTCTTTAAAAACAACGTAACCTCCACATATTTTTAATTTGATGATGCTTTCCTCCAGACCTATAGTGCGATTATGTAACTCTGGTGGTAATAATGGTTGCCTTCCTTGAATTATGTAAATGTATGAGCATCGATTATAAGCTGATGTCCTTTTTATAGTACTACTGTTACAATTTTTATGTGGTGGAGCCATGCTGCAGCTATATTAGTTGTATTGTTGTAGCACGAATGGGTCGGCTCGACCGGGGAAGGACCAAGCTCTCACAGAATACCAGCGTAAAATAGCAGCTTAATGCTGCTGTGTGTTGTATGGTGTATGTCGAGAACCGGAGACGGACACTCGCTTGTTACCCTTATCCTATAAAAAAAAACATGTACATCACTGACGTCTTCTCCAGATACTATTTCACATAAATGCTAGCAATTCACCATAGTAATAATATGCGCTTATCCAAGACCAGTCGTGAGTTTCGAAATAAAAAAAAACAAGATAAAGAACATGGAAAATTACTTTTTTGTTATGTTATAGTTGTGCGACGGTGTTTAACACAGATCATATCTGTGTATTTTGTGTTTTACTTAATTTATCGTTTTGCCGGAAAATGCTTATTATCTAAATTCATAAATAGATGTCTCCCACTATTTAAAAGTATTGTTGCGAAAAATCTGAAACAACCTAAGAAAAACGCGAATATAAACAAATGTCCTTTTTATATTAGTATCTTATATAAGGTTACAAAATATTGTAAAAATGAAAAATCATAATGCAGTTGTGAAGAAATTCCTCCCGGCAAACGATTCCTAGAGTACACAATACGAGGGCGACACTGAAAGTTTTTAGAACTGGCCACTTGTAAACGATATAATAAAAAAATAAGTTCAAATTTTGAAAATGGAACTCTTTGCCAATATTATTGTGTATGTATTTTATTAATTTGTCATTTGTTTACGATTTGGCGGCAAATTGAAAATTGTCTGTGTCACGTCAGCATGAAATTAACGCCAGAAAATTTTCGTACAATGATTTTTATGACTTTCGATGTCATTTAAGTCAACAAGAAAGTTATGATAGACTTCGATTGACCTTTCACGATGAAGCCCCATCTCGTGCCACTGTTTAAACTGGTTTAATGAGTTTAAACGTGGTCGCACTAATCTCGCCGATGATCTGCGTGAGGGACGGCCTTCTACGGCGACGACTGAAGATAACATAAGTGTTGTGCGGCGTATGATAGAGACTGACAAAAGAGTGACTTATCAGCAGATTTGGAGAAGCTTTGGCATTGGTATGAGTTAAGTGCACAAAATCCTCTATGAACATTTAGCGGTCAGGAAGCTTTGTGCCCGGTGGATACCTCATAATTTGACAGAGGCCCAAAAACTCCGTCGTGTTGATTGGTGTCGTGAAATTGTTCAAAGATTTAACGGAGGTGACTCAAACGCTGTGTTCGACATACTTATGGGTGAAGAAAGCTGGATTTATTGCTATGATCCTGAAACTAAGAGACAGTCTGCTGTCTGGGTGTTTCCTTCCGAGGAGTTGCCAACTAAAGTGAAGAGAGGTCGAAGCGTGGGAAAAAGATGGTGGCCTCGTACTTCGGAAGGACAGGTCATTACGCAACAATTGTTTTAGAGGATCGAAAAACAGTTACTGTAGAGTGGTACACAAATAATTGTTTGCCACTTGTCTTGGAAAAGTTCGGGAGAAACGACCTCGCAGTAGGATCCTCCTTCACCACGACCACGCCTCGTCGTACACCGCCAAGCAAACAATCGACTACTTGGCGACGTCAGACGTGGAATTACTAGGTCACCCGCCTTATAGCCCCGACCTCGCACCTTGCGATTTTTATTTATTTCCGAAAATAAAAGAGGAAAACGTTTTATGGACGCCGAGGAAGCAGGAAGCAGTGGCTGCGTTTCAAAATGCCGTCGAAGAGACCTCTAAGGACGAGTGGGCAAATTGCTTTTCTCAGTGGTTCCATCGAATGCAGCGATGTATTGATGTAAATGGACACTATTTTGAAAAGATATAATAAAACTAATAACTTGCTAGTTTGTTCAGTTTTTGATTTTCTAAGAACTTTCAGTGTCACCCTCGTATGATAACTAGAGTCACGCAATCCCCCTGCTGACAAATACCAAGCATGACGACTTTTTCCGAAAATTATTGTGTGTAAGTTGTCGACTACTTAGGACATAATATTATAGTGCCAAAAGTTTATAAGTAAATTAAAGCACTTACTTGTCTTTATCCATCCAGATCCGTATGTAATGCGTACTGTTATTATATATTATATTATGGTAAGAGGTAGGCTCGGATGCAGTGTCAGAAGCACATACAAAATACGAGTATCGATTTAAATCAATCCAAAAAGAAACGTAAAGTAAAGTTACAGCTACAGTTACGTTATATCCTGTGTCCCTCTCCTGGACATAGGATTTTTTATTATTATTTATTCTTTATTGCACCAAATATGTGTACAAAAGGCGAGCTTAATGCTATATGGCATTCTCTACCAGCTAACCTTGGGTAGAACAGAGAATGAGTTATGGGCAGTTAAGTAGTTATAATCAAATTAAGTTAAAATATATACATGCAACACATACATATAATATACACATATATATAAAATATATATAATTGATACACATATATAAATAAATACACACATTTATAAATATATATCACAATAAATGTATATATAAATAACTATAAACATACAGATACAGGCTACAGATATGCTCGTATAGTTTTCTTTTAAAAACATTTTTGGCAGGTATTGTTCGCAGGTCAACAGGCAATTTGTTCCAGAGGGAGATGGAAGTAACTGTGAAAGATGGTGGAGAGGAGTAGACAATAATAAACTGTGTGAAGAACGGAGGTTGAGAGAATGAGTGTCACTACGAAATTGAAATCTTTCTTTTAGATAAAGGGGTGAAGAAGAATCATTAAGAACTGAAAACAGGGTGGACAAGATTCGGAAATCTCTGCGCTGGCGTATAGTCAACCACTTTAACTGAGAGCGAAATTCTGAAACGTGATCATATTTTCGCAGGCCAAAGATGAATCGAATACAGTTGTTAAGTAATCTGTCCAACCTGTTTAGCAGCTCCTGAGAAATATTAGTGAGACAAAGATCGGCATAGTCAAATAATGGGAGAATTAGAGATTGGACGAGAAGAAGTTTAGTTGAAGGAGGTAGAAAGAACTTAAGGCGATAGATGGAACGAAGTATGCCTGTGACTTCCTCTACCTCTGATATCTGATTTTTCTTATTACTGAGAGGGTTTTAGAGTTAGGAAGTGTCCGCCGCGCTGCCGTGTTGACGGACTTTACATGTCTTTGAAATAAATGTGTTTTTAATTTCTCAGACACGCACGTTTTCTCACGATGTTCTATTTCAATGTAGAGCACGTGGCAAATCAATAATTAAAAATTTGCAATTAACAATTTACTTGGTGCCGGCGGTAATCGCACCCGAGTTATTTGCGTACTGTGAAATAATCCTAAAGTATCAAATTTAAATTTCATTTATTAATTATTATTTAAAACTTTTAGTAAATATGGTAGACCTAAGTTCAAAGAGCATTCCCTTCATTCAACAATTAGGCTTAGAGATGAGTATACACAACATATAACAAAAACTCTGTAGTTCCCGTTAAGTGCGTTATCAGAATCAATATTCAAACGTATAGAAATAACTTTACTTCAGAAAACTCGGCCATAAAAAATTAAATTAAATTTTATTTGCAATTGTATGTGGTTTTATTACTTCTGACATGCGCATCGGTAAAGCGGGGTCTTCGACAATGCTGTTACTACTCGGCAAATGCAGATGCAATAAAACTACACACAATTTGCAAATAATAATTTATTTAAATTTAATTTAGTTTTTTTATGGTCGAATTTTCTGAAGTAAAGTCATTTCTATACGTAATGTTTTCTTATATTTACGCGAAGACTACACATTAAATGAAACTAATTTTTACGGATTATATCGCGTTTAATTTTACTTTTTAATTCCCGACGTTTCGGGTGCTTTACAGCATCCATGGTCACGGGGTCACGCATTGGTTTTTACGCTTGTAAAATTTTAGATTATTCATACATCCGGAAGAGCGTTAAAACTGAATTGAAAAAAACCAATTAGATGTTAAAATACATGCCAATAGAACGTTTATCGTTAGTTTATGATTACTTTAACTTAAACTTGTAGTAATATAATATGATGGCGTCGCCTATCCAGTACACGAGATCAAGGCGCAGTGGCGGTTATGGGAAAACACATCTCCATCACTGGACTTTTTAGGAACACATTAAATAATTTTTTTATTGAATAAGGGGGACAAACGAGCACATAGTCCACCCGATGGCAATTTGATGATGTGGCCCATAAACAGTCACATTTATCCTCAATCAAGAATCAAAATGCAGATGCGTTGTCACCCCTGAGGACTGAGATGGAATGCCTCGTTTCCAGTAAAAAGGGTCTCCGGTTCTCTACACTCACCATACGAAACACAGCAGCATTAAGCTACTATTTTACGTTGGTATTCTGTGAGAGCGTGGTCCTACCCCGGTCGAGCCGACCCATTCGTGCTGCAACCACAATATAGCTGCAGCATGGCTCTACCACGTAAAGATTCTGAAGAAACTGATTCTTTTGTTCTGTAAACAAAAGAAATTAAATGGTAAGCTTAATACTGATTAAAAAAACCGACTGCATAAAAAAATACTAGTAATACCCATTATACAGTTATATAAGAACTTTATAACGGCTTTATTATAAGTTTTGAAAATTTAAGCGAGAATGGTCGCTAAACAATCTTAAATCGTTATAGATCCTAAATGATCATTCAAAATGAAAAATGACTAGAGAAATCTAAATATGATTTTCAAAGACCTAATCAATGATACTCATTTGACATAGATTGTCGACTTTAATTTTTTTAAGCCTTTTAATTTTGATTACTGTCATGTCTTTAGTGACACTCACAAGATTAAGACAAATCTATTGACGTAAGAATCATCAAAATCGGCCAACGCGTTCGGTCTCTAGAGTGCAAAAGAACAAACAAACATACATACATATATACATACATACATACATACATACATACATATATAGACAACTTAAACATTCAATTTTTTACTATTTTTCAGACTCTTTTGTTAGTTTTAATACGCGTAACCGATATTGACTATGCGTTAAGAGCACCTGCTCTAAGGCGAAATAAATTAAAAAAGAGTTGTTATCGGCACAACTGTGTAATTATGCATTGGCCTAGGTCTGCAGTTGATAATCTTGAGTTAGATATTATGCCAGCGGAAAAACATCTGCCTATTGCCTGTCGGTGACAATCTTTTGTTATGTAATATCTATTTATAGGAGTTTGGGTCGGTAGAAAACTGGCCATGAGTGAGTCAAACTCGCATAAATACTTCGTGTCACAACGCTTAATTTATTTTTTATGCACATTACTTAAAAAAGTGTGAAGTTCGTTAATGAAAGGAAAATAAAAATAAAAAATTTAATCCCTACTTTTTATTTATTTTGAAATGTCGATAGAATCACCTGACCCGACACTGTCTACATATCACTGATGTTTGTTTCATACACTAAAATGCCTGTAAATCTAAAATGCAAATGTAAGGTATTTATTTAAAATTTTAAATATATTTTAATAGGAGAATGGCAAGTTATTTTTTTTTTTGTTGTCATACTAGTGTGAAGGTGTTATCTATGTATTTTTTTTTGCTTAATTTACCTTTAGCCGAAAAATGATTACGAAGTCTCCATCTTTAAACTTTTTTAAGTCATAATTAGAAAAAATTGTAAAAATGTAAGAAAAACGCGAATATAGATTAGATATAGAACGAATAAAATTCTGAATCGCGTAATTTTTATGCGATGAGGAAACCCTAATGTGTGTGTCCCCAACATATTAATTAGAAAAATTTAAAAACAAATACGATAGTGAAAAACTAGTTGTGAGTTGTGCCAAAATTATCGAAATTAAACAATTTCTACTAGTGTTGAATTGTGTCAATTTGTCTGGTGGCGGCGTCAGAGAACCGATCCCCGCGATCCCGTGTGTGCTGTAAGAGGCGAATATCTGACAATTTTTTTTTATAGAATAGAATATTTAGATTCATTTTTATTCAATATAGATTACAATAATACTTATTGAAGGTCATTTAAGTTTACCACTGGTTCGGAAAAAACCTCTGTCCTAGGAAGTACCAGCAAGAAATCCATCTGGCCTTTTTTTTAAATATTAATTTACAATATAAGATTTTAAACAATCTATACTTATAAAAGAGGATGTTTGTATATATGAAATCGTTTAACTCAAAATCTATTTGATCGATCACCATGAAAATTGGGATATATATGTATTTTTCAATGGAAACGTTTATATATATAAAGTAAAAAAAAAACATGTGTGAGTGGCGTGGAACACTCGGTTGGAACGAAGTTCCTTTCGTAGTATATTATTATTGATAAACGTATTATATTATTGATTAACAAACACAAATAAATGAATTGCTAGCGTCTATTAAAATGAAGCGTCATTTAAAATAAAACAATATTTCTTTCATGCCAAGATAAGTAAAAGTGCGCGGGAGATGTATATAATTCCATCTCGCTTCCTTATAGCCGTCAAGGCCGTCTACACTACGTCAGAATGGGTCGTGACAGAAAAAATCTTACACTTTTTCTCGCCTAGCCCCCATCCGCAAAATTCGTACCGTCCGATAAGGAACTTCGTTCCAAAATTGAAAAATAAAATTGAAAATAAAATTTATAAACAAACAAAATTTAAAATGTTTGAATTTATTTTCTTTTTTTTCAATCAAGCGCGGCAATTAATAAATTAAATTGAATGCGCTAAAATAAAAAACGTTGCTAAACACAATGTATAATATTAACTATCAGGACAACGTCTGCCGGGTTCAGCTAGTTAAGTATAAAAACATTTATAAATAGTATGGTAACGATCACCTCATTCCCAGCGCTTATTCTTGCTTGCTCTCTTCTCTGCTTCTCTTCGCTCGTAAGAGTCCACCGCTAAACATGGGCCACTATCATCCTAGAGCGTATTTTCCATAATCGCCACGCTTGGTAGGCGGAATGGCGAACGCAGTACCCAATGCTTTACACCGCTTGCGTTGCTCCTTACCGCAGTTCTGGGTAATTTATATCTGGTATTTACAAAGTGGTTATACCGCTATCGGTCGTAGGTTGAAAGATTATACGTGGTAGAGCCATGCTGCAGCTATATTAGTAGTATAGTTGTAGAACGAATATGTTGACTCGACCGGGGAAGGAATACCATCGTAAAATAGCAGGTTAATGCTGTTGTGTTTCGTATGGTGAGTGTAGAGAACCGGAGACCCTTTTTACTGGAAAAGAGGCTTTCCATCTTAGTCCTCATCTTAGTTCGCAAACGAGGATAGATATAGATGTCTATGGGCCACAGCAACACCTTACCATCAGATGGACTGTGTGCTCGCTTGTCACCCTTATTTTTTGATTTTCCCTATAGTCGGTTCTTGCGACATCAACGGAATTATAATATGAGGATTTCCTGAAGTTCCACAGGGCAAGTAATAAATGTAGTAAATTAATAACAATATTGATAATAATTTGGTCCCCTTGCAAATTATGCGTGTTTATACACTATCCAAGAGCCCATTGAAGGCTCCGTGGCGCAGTGGCTTAGCAATGAGTTGCAGCGCTAAGGGCCGCGGGATCGAATCCCGCACGGAAGAAGTATTTGTAAGGCCTACAAATAATTGTTTCGGGTCTGGATGTTTGTCCTTGTGAAATTTATGTATGTAAACTGCCCCCACGATACAGGAGAAAATCATAGTGTGGAGGTAACTTTTTACAATAGAAATAAAAATTTAAAAAAAATTGAAAATAAGTTCTATTTCAAACTATTAACGATCTCTCGATACGATAACGATATCTACCATATGGATAAGATGTAGTTATCGTATCGAAGGACTTCTTACCTGCCTAGGAAACGGTTTGAGTACACCCAGTCTCACCCTCTTACATACTTCTGCAGCCAAATAGCCGTGCTTACACTGCTGTGTCCCGGTCTGAAGGGTATAGAGAGCCAGTATAATGGCTGTGGGGCATTCCATCTTAGTCCTCAGAGGTGACAACGCATCTATATCCTTTTTTGTTTGAAGTTGGCTTCAGGCGTCCGTGGACTACAGTAGCCACTTACCATCAGGTGCACTGTAAATTCGTTTGTCTCTTCAGGTTTATAGTTTTAAAAAAAAACTCGCTCGAAACTGTGTTTGCCAGTACGAGACTGACACTCAAGAACCTATTTCCCCACCATTGTCAGTTTTACAAGCTATATGGCTGGCTCATTAGAATAGAATAGAATAGAAATATTATTTTTGTAATCTGTACTGAATAAAAACTATATTATATAATTTTTATACTGAATAAAAATTTTGTAGAATTTGAATATTGAATAAAAATTATACAAATTTTTATTTAATATAGTTTACATGAACACTTAACTTTTTTTATCAACCTGTTGATCCATTAAGATATATATATTATTTCAGCGTATTTTATCACACAAAAACGCCGAGTGCTTTCCATTACTTACTTTTGCTTTAAGAACCTATGTACGGCCAGCTATTTTTTACACAATTAAGCCATGAAGGACCACGCTTCAGTGCCTGAGAAATAAAAAATTTTTTTTTTATTTCTCAGACATGTAGGTTTCCTCACGATGTTTTCCTTCACCGTTGAGTCCGTGGTTAATCAGCACTTAAAATTACAATTAACAATTTCATTGGTGCCGGCGGGGATCGAACCCGGGTTGCTCGCGTTCTGTGTAATTTACAGCGAGTGCTTAGCCCTTGAGCTACCACCGTACCAAGACAGGTCTCTATAAATTATTCCACTCCATTGCTGTTCGCATTAGGAACTACAAAGTAAACTCTTTTGTTCGCGTGGGTGGTTTGTCTACAACAAAGGAAGAAGACTGGCCGAGCGTCTGGTTGTCCGATGGTGGAAGGGGCAGAGAGTAGTTATGTCATGCAATTCTTGCGCGCACTCTCTGAAATGTATCTTTTATTATAATTATTCGTGTAACCAAAAATTAAATAAACAAGAGGTACATATGCATAAAAATGTCCCGAGTTTTATGACAATGAGGCCTATTACATAGTGAATTAGTAATTTCTAGCAATACGTACTGGTTACTTAATTTTTAACCGACTTCAAAAAGGAGGAGATTCTCAATTTGAGTGTATATTTTTTATATGTATGTCATGCGATATCTTCGCAGATTGTGAACCAATTTTGATGATTCTTTTTTTTATTAAATTGTTTATGCTTCAAGAGTAGTCCCATATAAATTTGGAGAAAAAATTCCACTCCTAACAGTATAACTTCTTTTTTAGCAATTTGAAGTCGTTTTTTACTTTTTGTTAAAAGTTATAATTATTTAATTAAATATTGTTATTATTTAATTAAATTTCAATTGAAATTCTCGCCCTGATGAATTGTTACAAACGAACACACCGTTCACCTGATAGTGAAGTACACGCGGTGACCCATAAACACTTACATCTATTAAAAGTCAAAATGCAGATGCGTTGTCACCCCATTGTACTTTATAACTCCATAAAGAAGACATTGTAATGAAAAATCAAAATGTTACAACTTATTGTACATTTCAATAGAGCGATGTAGTAAACAGTTTCTATATCAAGTTATTATTAGACGAACAAATGCCAGCAATAAATAGTGTAAAGCGTCTAAAGCGATTGTGCAATGTGCAGCCGATTGCACCGGAAGCAAAATGTTCGCGTTTTTTTAACCATCCGTATGCAACACTGTATCGACGGCTAACTGTGGCGCAATATGTCAGGCTGTTGCGAATGGCTGAATTATTTAGCATATTTCTACACAATGAAATATGGAAATAAAGAATGCAATCTTTGTGAATTTAAAGAGATAGGTCTACGTGGTAGAGCCATGCTGCAGCTACGGTATGGCTGTAGTACGAATGGGTCGGCTCGACCGGGGAAGGACCACGCTCTCACAGAATACCAACGTAAAATAGTAGCTTAATGCTGCTGTGTTTCGTATGGTGAGTGTAGAGAACCGGAGACCCTTTTTACTGGAAACGAGGCATTTCATCTTAGTGCTCAGGGGTGACAACGCATCTGTATTTTGATTCTTAATCGAGGGTACATGTCGATGTTTATGGGCCACAGTATCCACTTACTATCAAATGGACTGTATGCTCGTTATGCAACGTATATGCAACAAACTTATATTTAAGACTCTTTCAGACTTTTTTTGGTAATTACTGAAAATCAGCGTTGTGGTTTCGCTACAAATCATACTGAGTAATGACCTTTTTTGGGTTCCATCGACGTACTTTTGTTTATAAATTAGTCTGTTGTTGAGTACGTCAATGTTTTGTGCAAAAATAAAGTGTTTCTTTCTTTCTTTTTCTTTCTTTCTTTCAAATTATAGACTCGTCACACAAAAAAGACTTATATAAGGCTCCTGTGTCCATCGGCTAACTACATGTTTCATTAAGTCGTCACTCTATCCAGTGGTAGGGTCTACCAACACTGCTCTGTCAGTATAAGGCTGCCACTCTATAACTTTTATTTCTCATTGGTTGTCGATTCTTCGAGCTATATGTCCAGTCCATTGCCATTTCAGTTTACTGAACTGCATGAGCTGTCAATTACTTTCGTTCTTCTTGGGATGTCCTCGTTTTATTACGTAGAGATAAGAGACTGCGGTTGCTAAATATATCGCCCCTGCGAGAAGTGAAGGAATACATCACGAGAAAAGAGATACTTCGTGGACTTGGGAAGTCAAATAATCGCTAGAGGTAGAATTATTACCACCCCCAGTAATAAGAGTATGAGTGACATATTACCTCTATAATTTATTATTTTCAATCTATTCGGCTACTTTTACATTAATTTATAAAATAAAAAGTTAAAGAAATGTAAAAATAAATAGATAGATAGATAACTCTTTATTGCATTTAAACATAAAGTGTTGTCAGGTAGAAATGGCTCAAAGCAATATGACGATTGCGATAGTCATATTGCTTTAAGCAATTTCTACCTGACAAACCGAAGGTGAAAGGAAATCGTAATATAAAATATTTGTTTGTTTGTTTGTTTGTTCATCTTCCATGTGTTCCATTACCCAGTTATACCATACACCCAGTTACGATGAAACTTTGGAGAGTTGAAGTTTGTGCGCCCGTGAAGGCTTCTGAAAATAAAATATTTGTTTATTTATTCGTCTTCTATTTTTTATTCAATATAGATTCTTACGCAACACTTACCATTATAGCCTATCAAAAGTTCACTGCTGAACATAGGTCTCCCGCATAGTACTTGGCAGTTGGGTTGGCAATCGCAGTTTTTTATTTTTTTAGTTGATAATAGAAAGTCGCTACTGCCATCTCCTGGTTAGTTTCCTCTGTCGCCTCTTACGACACCCACCTAACAATATTTTATTTTTTTAGTTGATAATAGAAAGACGCTACTGCCATCTCCTGATTAGTTTCCTCTGTCGCCTCTTACGACACCCACCTAACAATATTTTATTTTTTTAGTTGATAATAGAAAGACGCTACTGCCATCTCCTGATTAGTTTCCTCTGTCGCCTCTTACGACACCCACCTAACAATATTTTATATTTTTAGTTGATAATAGAAAGACGTTACTGCCATCTCCTGATTAGTTTCCTCTGTCGCCTCTTACGACACCCACCTAACAATATTTTATTTTTTTAGTTGATAATAGAAAGACGCTACTGCCATCTCCTGATTAGTTTCCTCTGTCGCCTCTTACGACACCTACCTAACAATATGGTGTAGCGGATATTCATACCGTCACTACACGGTTACACAGCACTTATTTAATTACGTATTTACCATTGGCTCGAAAATATCTCTGTCCTGCGAAACCCAGCGGGACGTATGTATATGTATGTATGATAAAACTTTGAGTTGATTGTGCGTGCGCCCGCGAAGGTTTCTGGGCAAAAGAACATTGCAACGCATGCCGGGCACGGCTAGTAGTTAATAAAATAATAAAAATGCGTGACAAAAATATAAAAACGATGTTAATTAAAAGCTTTCTAAAGTATTACTCCATTAGCATAGTACAAACATGTCAGTTTACAGCTCCGCAGGGTAAAAATGTTCCATAAATTGTGTGTATTGTTGTGGATAAACATGCGATATTTATGCCTGCTACATATTATAACGCAAATAGCGCCAACGGTTATATAGTGTCGCTATTATTATACGTAACTGGAGTTAACGTCACGTCAAGGCTAAGTAAGGCAGATGTGACACATGTCAAATTTTAATATCTTTGAAATAAAAAATAAAACAACATGGGAACGGGCTGTGATGATCCTAGTTCACTTATAGGTCATAGACATAGTTATTAATTTATTGTATTGTTCAGTTATACTTTTAGTTATGCTCTCACAGAATACCAGCGTAATATAGCAGCTTACTGCTGCTGTGTTTCGTACATATAAAAACAGTCCAGCGTGTTGTCAGGATTCACTTTTAATTTTAGAAATATGCAGCTTATCACAACATGCTTTTCTTCACCACCGAGCATGATGTGGCAGATTAGCAGTTAAAGTTACAACTGTTCGTTTTAATTGATCGATTTTGGTTTGCTCGTGTACCATGAAATTTAAGTTGAATGAGTTACTTAAAGGAGACAATTTCTTTTGTATTGAGAATGGGCCCACCACCGTAACCAGGCGTAATTTAATGAAACACATGTCGATTTATTCCTTATAACCAATAGATTACAATACTAATATTGGTTTTATACCGTATCTAACGGGAATGCTGAGAAATTAACAATTAAAATATGAAAATCACAATAACCTAAAAACAAACTAAAAGCGATTGTCTAGTAGTTTTCACCGGTATTATAAGTTAAAATAGTGCTCTGGTCAATAATTAATAGTATAAAAGAAAGTTGTAGGTACCAACCTTAAAGTACCTATAAATGCTGAATGTCAGCATTTATAGGTACTTTAAGGTTGATAGAATTTTTTTTTAGTAGTTCGTTCTTCTTTACACGCATTTTTTTTTCATATTAAATTAGCTAATTCACGAATATCAAAAGAACTTTTTTTTTTCATATTTTATGATTCCGGGTACATTTTCATAAAATCTTTAGGCCGTTTACTATAATAAATTGGTATCTTTTTTATGTGTAATAAAATTAAGTTACGTTAAAGTTTCTAGTGGGTCCGAAAACGATTGTCTGCTTTAGTAGCGAAAGTTGACATGATCAAGATTACTTAAATTTTAATACGTTCAAATTATGTCACCACCATCATCATAACAGCCTATCAAAAGTCAATTGCTGAACAAAAGCCTTTCTCATAAATATCCTGATATTTGTCACAGTTGCCACGCTTGGCAGGCGGATTGGCTTATTTGTTATTTAGACTTGCTATCAGGAAGATGACGCTGCCCAAATGCTATTACATTTCCATTTGCTCCTCTTATATTACCCACGTAATTATACGGGCTAGTGGATTTTCATATAAGTATCTTATGAACAGTATGAATGAGAATAATATTAAATTATTTAGAAAAAAACAAAATTTGGTATTTATTCCTCTTTGTGCACTGGAGAACTGGAAATAAAAAAAGAAGTGAAACTTGTACGGTTTATATAAAAACACTGTATACTGTATTCCATCTCATTCTCTCGCGGGCTAAATCCTATAGAAGTATATGTTTGTCTCTTTTTAGGGTCGCTTTTTCTTTTCATCAAGTTTCAAATCACAACGATTCTATATAAGTGTTCACTTAAAAAAGTATATTTTTCCCTAATGGTTAATTGTGTTGCATTTATGTATTTTGTCTGAAGAAGAAGAAAATTATAGAAAATAATTATATTGTAAAACTTTAAATAAGTTGATCACTCCATTCACTTCATAATCCATGACTGCTAATGCTCTAAGTTTAGATCTGCCGTTAGAAACTAAGCCCTGTTTTTATTGCAAACGAT
Source organism: Parnassius orleans (assembly GCA_029286625.1). Lineage (NCBI taxonomy): Eukaryota > Metazoa > Arthropoda > Insecta > Lepidoptera > Papilionidae > Parnassius > Parnassius orleans. Next base: position 1,528,161 of record JAGSMP010000076.1, on the reverse strand, counting down.
AGAACGTTTTCTGTTGAGTAAATGTTTCCATTATTCCACGTGAAACGATATTAGAAGCGCTAATTTAATATATATTTTAGTTTTGTAGTTATCATTGCATTTTACGTGCTGATTTACCACCTACTCGCCAATGCAGGAAAACATTGTGTAAATTGTGTAAAAACAAGTAAAGATCTGTGCTCAAGTGTGAGATGCAATAAGTCTGTTACATTACATTATACAACTTTGCAACAATATTTAGAAATAAAAAATAGCGAAATCAAGTCAATATTTAGAGATTTCTTTTCTTATTGGTGGCCAACTTAATTTTCTACAATCGTCGATTCTAACACAAAACTGCACCTAAACAATTGGTTTTTTTTTACTTTGTTCTAAAATAATTTAATATACCACGTCTTTTTTTTCAAATTCCTACATTGTCATCCGATTGTAAGCGATGTTCAAAATTTCAAGTCCCTATTCATAGGGAAGTGCTCGAAATTTCAGTTGCAAGTTTCCACAAGGAACGGCAGACAAACAAGAAACTGACTTAATAAAAGAAAGAAATAAGAAATATTTCATTCTTTTAATTAGTTTTTTATTAGCGTTAACAATTGTAGAAAGTGAAGTTGGCTATTCCCGCAGGTGTGCACGACATCTTCTGCGATCGCCACCCAGATCTCCGTACCAGCTTCGTCAATGTGGTGACCCAAACCGGATAGTTTTTATTGGTGAGGATTCCATCTCAGTCTTCAGAAATGACAATGTATATATAGGTGCACTGTGTACCTACTCGCTTGTCACACTTACTCGTATTTATTGTTTATAAACGGTCCCCGTCCAGCAGTAGACTTATCAGGACTGATATGAATCATTATAACCATTTATTGTAGATATAAGTATATTTTAAGTATGCTAACAAAAATTTTAAGCAATGATACTGCGATTCAAATATTACTATTAATCGCAGTATTATAATTATACCAGCTGTTCCCGCGACAAAGGTTTTAATTTTTTTACGCGGAACCCTAATTCCTTTTCTAAAATAAAAGTAGCCTAAGTTACTCCTTATAACATTAGGGGTATCTGCCAGTGAAAGTCCCGTCAAAATCTGTCCAGCCGTTTCGGAAATTAACCGGAACAAAGAGACAGACAGACGAACAAAAATTTTAAAAATTTGTGTTTTGTTCTAAGTACCGTATACACTTTCATATGCATTTAGTAAAAAGCTGTTATTTTGACATTACAAACAGACACTTCCATTTTATTTATTTGTATAGATAAAAATAAGCATTTCTATCTTTACGCTCGAAATTATTAAAAAAATATCTCAACTAGAAAATATATATATTTGATAGTTTATTTTATGGTATTTTTTCAATAGTTTCCAAAAGATGTTTTATGAACAAACTGGTTTGACCTGGTCCCAATTTAAACAATCAGGCCACGAAATTTGACATCTGTCAGTCCGAAGGACATCGTTTGTGTTATTGTGCGACTATGTTTATGGCGGACTGGTTGCGGCAGATGTCAGAGGCGTATAGATCCAATTTACGTACACAGCCGCCATCGCCAATCAACCTTGATTACGCCAATCGGTTCCACTTTTCAATAATTAAGTTTCACATGTCCGCGGGCAGATGCGAGCGGGTGTCAATTCAATGCGAATACGGAACTGCGTTATTGGTGAATTGCCTCTAGTTATTTTAGTGTTTCTTACAAAATTATATCAAATATTTACTAAAATAAATTAGCCAAATGCGTTGGGTCTAGGTAACACATAATTTTATTTTATTACGCGGGTCTTAGCAAATTAATTTCTAGCAACTTTAATAAGAAAACTATTTTATTCAAATGCATTCAGTAAGATATACTTCGAAAAAAAGTGCTAATACTGGTTTATCAACTATCCACTCAATATGGTAAGTGGAAACATTTGCATCTCTTATTTCCATATGGGATAAATACATACAAAATATAGATAATGTGATATATTGAAAATTTTTACTCCTAAGTTTTATACAATCCACTTAAAAATTTTAGAAATTGTAATTTAGAATAGACGGACGGATTTCTCGTAGTACAGGGGAATGTCAAATATATTTCTCAAACCTCTCTTAGTTTGGTTTAACTATCTAAATATTTATAAGAAATTAAATTGTTTTAAAATAAGAACGCACTAGAATTTTTGTTTTTACTGCTTTTTGTTAAAAGAGTCTTGTAGGGCTTAAAATTAGTCTTTAACTAATATCATACATTACTTAATAGTACAAGGTACTAATATATTGAAATGGCCATTCTTATAATATAATTAAGGACATTAAGATAAGACTAACAACTTGACATTATTTAATACAATAATAATACAAGTTTCGGCACTAACAGGTTGAATTTCTCATTGGTTAGCGCCAGTGAGGATTACGACTGAAAGAGATAAAATTATAACCGGTAGTACAAAATAATTATAAATTACATAGTCGTTAACTGTGTCAAAAAATACAAAATCGTATCGTCGGACCGTGTCTACCCACGATCAGGCCAAACCCTTAGGTCACGCTATGCGTAAGTTGTCGGCCATTTTGAAAAAGCTGCTTGGTAATGCATGTGAGTAATATCTAACGCTACGCGGGCGTAATATCGCGGGCGAACTGAGGTCATTGCGGTAGTTTTTATGGTTGGAAATGTTATAATAGAAGTATGGCTGCTATAACCAGTAATAAAGATTTTTTTTATTAATCTTGGGCTCTAATTTAATGTTTTTATTATGCTACTAATGATTTATTTTATTATTTATTTTGTTATTGCAACTTTATCAAATAAAATATTACAAAGGGCCGACTTAATACGTATTAGTATTCTCTAATCTTACTGTTATTAGGACAAGAATAATATAAAATCATACAAGCTAAGATAATTATTTTAGTTTTTTGTCGCTTGATGACTGAGGATCTTGACCACCTAAAAGTAGCTAAATTAATTTTTTTTTTATAGGATAGGGTGACAAACGAGCACACAGTCCACCTGATGGTAAGTGGTTGCTGTGACCCATAGACATCTACATTTATCCTCAATAAAGAATCAAAATGCAGAAACACAGCAGCACTAAGCTGCTATTTTACGCCGGTATTCTGTGAGAGCGTGGCCCCGGTCAGGCCGACCCATTCGTGCTACAACCATAATATAGCTGCAGCGTGGGTCTACCACGGATAAGTTATGTTTTATTTGCACACCAAGTACACAAAGGCGCACTTAATGCAATAAGGCCTTCTCTCCCGGTCTACCCCCAGGCTAAGCAGAGAAGATATTGTGGGTGCAAAGTGCAAACAGCTAAGTTAAAATATCTATGTCTACATAATATATGCATAAAAATGTCCATAACTACATACTAGATACATATTGTAAACATAATTACACAAAGATATACATGCAATATATACATATATTTACTTTATACTTTATACTTAGCACCGATAACAATGCAGGCGCAATGCCAATACCAATATTCATCAGGGCTTCGCTGAGTCGGAATCTTTTTTGGCATCACATCATTCACGAAAAGTAATTTTGTGAGAATTATTTTTATTTATATTCCTTTATGTCGTATGTTTTCCGTTTCTTGTAAATGTACATGTACCGTGTGAGTGTATTAGTACCAATAAAACGCATGTCTATGTCTATCTAATATACATATAAAAAATAATTTTTGTTTGTTCCTATACCTACCTTTTCATCAGATTGCGTTAAAATTTTGTCAACTTATCGCTTGCACATGCGCGAAGGTTATAGGCATAGTATAATTGAATTACAGTAGGTGGCGCTTGTCGTTCCGACATATTTATTTGAAAGTCATAATATGACATTCATTCAATCCTTGCTTGAAGCTGGAAAAACTAAAAGTGAGCTAATTTATTTTGGGTCTGGTTTTCTCATATTGATTGAAATATTATATTTTTCTAAAAACAAGATTATAAATTATAATTTAAGAACGCTGTATGTGTGCTTTGAGTGGATGACTTCCCTGTCAACACAGGAAAGAAAATATCAGCCGTCTTGACGCCAGCGGCGACAATCAGCCGCGTTCTTTTAACTTCATCGCGTGTGGACCCCAAGGCTTGATTGGTAATTGACAACATGTTCAAATCGATATAGTCATCAATCTTTGTTGTATTTTATTTTTCGTGGTAAAGTCACGCTGCAGCTGTATTATCCCTGCAATACGAATGAATTGACTGAACCCGGGTTAAAGAAACTATTATAGAATACCATCAAAAATTAGCAGCGTAATACTACTGTGTAAAGAATGGTTAGTAAAGAGAACCGGAGACTGTTTTACTGGTAATGAGGCAATATATCTTTATAACAGTCTTAAAGGCCCCAGCTCGGCATTGGCCTTTCTAATAATGACCTAAAGATTATTTTAAACATAAAATAAAGGAATTTAGTATATTGACCTTGGCAGTTCAATATATTTACGTAAAAAAGATACTTAACATTTTTTGAGCTTAAAAAATAGCATGAGAAGTTTAAAAAAATCATACACATTCTGTTTACCGGGTATTGGCGGTGTAAGAATATCCACTACCCCATATCATCTCGTGGGTGTCGTAAGAGGCGACAGAGGGTAACAAATCGGGAGATGGTCAGCAGCGTCTTCTTAATAACGACTAAAAGTAAAATACTGCGGTTGCCGACACGCTTGTCGTGCGCGCAACTATGGCGAATATCCCCCCTATGAGACAATCTATGGGGGAGGCCTATGTTTAGCAGAGGACTTTAATAGGCTGTAACGGTAACGGTAACGTTAACACGTTCTGTAAAAACTATGCACAGCCGCAAGTATGTACCAGTTACTCGACTATACAGGTTGGTAAGTAATTTATTGAGTAATGAAAGTTTGTACGTGGTAGAGCCAAGATGCAGCTATATTTATAGCATAGTTGTAGCACGAATGGGTCGGCTCGACCGGGGAAAGACCACGCTCTCACAGAATACCAGCGTAAAATAGCAGCTTAATGCTACTGTGTTTCGTATGGTGAGTGTAGAGAACCGGGAACCCTTTTTACTGGAAAGAGGCATTCCATCTTATTCCTCAAGGCTGACAACGCATCTGCATTTTGATTCGTTATCGAGGATAGATGTAGATGTCTATGGGCCACAGCAACCACTTACCATCAGGTGGACTGTGTGCTCGTTTGTCATCCTATTTCTATTAAAAAAAAAAAACAAACAAAAAAAAAAGCAATATCCCAGAAAATATATAGAGTTTGTCCATTGCCGAGTTTAAAAAAATATTTAGCAAAGATTGTATAAAAGAAGTGCGTTGATCGCTATCTAGCCTACTAGCTAATTTTAATTTGATTTATATTTTATAACTGTGCAATATAATACATAATTGAAAACTGTTATATAGAGTTACCACGTAGTGGCGGTGTTAGAATATCCACTACCCCATATTGTTCCGTGGGTGTACTGCAGCAGCATCTTTCTGATAACTACTTTAAATAATAAAAAACTGCGGTCGCCAACCCGCTCGCCAATCGTGGCAACTATGGCAAAATCCCCTCTATGAGGCAATCTATTTGGGAGGCATATGTTCAGCGGTGAACTTTTATAAGCTGTAATGGATGGATTTTTTTTTCAAGTCTCGGTGGGTTTCTTGATGGTACTTTTCTACTGCACCAGTGGTGAATTTAAAAGCCGGTCAAGTGCGAGTCGGACTCACGCATGAAGGGTTCCGTAACATCGTCCCTAAAACGTGTTTCTAGTAGGGGAGCACCCTTTAATTTTAAATTTAATTTTAATATTATTGTTATTTGTTGTTATAACGGCAGAAATACATATTCTGTGAAAATTTCAACTGTCTACCTATTACGGATCATGAGATACAGTCCGCCGACAGACAGACGGACGGACAGCGGAGGCTTAGCAATAGGGTCACGTTGGTTACCCTTTGGATACGGAACCCTAAAAATACTTTAAATACGTATTATTCATTTATACTTATTGAAAAAAGTCAGTCTTTTTATATAATAAACCATCTAGAAAGCATTAAAAGGCTAGTATTAGCTTAAGGTTTTTAAATAGGAGAATAGTCAGCATTGGACTATAACGGGCTGATAAAGATTAAAAAAATTGTTCCTTACATTGGTTCGATATATCATTGCATTATATCAGTCAAGTCATATCTAATCCTAATTTTGTTTGTAATCTTCGTCGAACTTGTTGTTTTTTTTTTGGTGGATTTCCCGGCGCCAAAACTTTCTCAGTCAATCAGCAGGAAGCACTGCGGGCAAGTGGTCTCCATCCTTTTGATGTCGTCATAACACTCATTCGAAACAAACGGTTTGCTTCGTCGTTCATAATGCGTACAGCAAAGGAGTGGAATAATTTGCCAGCATGTCTTTCCATCCTATTATAATGTGAGTGTCTTCAAAGCAAGAGTGAATTGACTTTTGTAAAGCTAATTCATTGCGCTTTACCATCTCCGACTGCATCACCATTTACTTTACTTTAGGCTTATGATAATTAAAAGAGTGACGATGGCGTTTAGAGAAAAAGATGACTTTTCCTTGCCTTGTAATACCTTCATTAATTCGTCATCAGCTCTTGGGCCATGACCCTTTTCAGCAAATCGAGGTCCTCTTTTTTATAGAATTGAAGTGAAAAACAAATTTGCAGTCCACCTGTTAGTAAGCGGCTACTGCAGCCCATGGACACTTGCAACCAACTTCAAACAAGGAAGGCTACAGATGCGTTGTCACCACTGAGGACTAAGGTGGAATGCCTCACAGTCTGTAATGATACACGACTTTTTCTGCCACCAGGGCGGCGCCGCTTTGGTATGAGGTGTAATATTTGACAGATTTCATGGCGGGGTAAGTTAATTTGTTAGAAAAGTGTAGAGATTAATGTTTCTCTCTGAAATATTAGATATATATTATATTAGTTAGATTAAATATAGATGAAACAAACTACGGATATTCCTAAAAATAGAAGAATTAAAAATGTGTAAAAAAATTGAAGAACACAGCACTGAAGCATTGTTTTATGTATATACATACACTAGAAAAAAATTCTATTTTAAACGCAACTTTGCAATGAAGATGACGCTGTAACCCTTTCCCGTGATAAATAAAATCACCTTAGTCCCAACTAGCGATATCTGGTGAGCTTAAGATTATTAGCCCTCATTATACTGGCTCTTACTTTGTACTGGAACGTACCAGTGTTTGTCTACTAACCCGTATAGAGTTATTGACGGCAGTATCGGCTTTTATTCCAAGAAACGCAGGTCAATTAAATTTAAAAGGCATATTATTTTTGACTCCCATTACAATTATTGTAACAAAGTTATTTCATGAGCTAGTTAAACTTCAATGCTGGACGTAGACCGCTCCTATTGTTGTATTTTACGTTTGGCGTAAACGAGATGGTATACCGCCATTTGTCGGAAGTAATCATTTTTTTTGCCATTTGCTGTAGTCGACTCTCATGACAGCCGCGACTAAAATAGAGCGATGGATTGTCTTAAGGTGGCTCTTCACGTTGGCCAACATAGTGGCGAATGTTGTGGCAAAGATATTAGCTAAGAGTTTGTGATGGCGTCCACACGTTGGAAGGTCGTTCAGTTTGCTTCGGTTCAGGATTTTTATAAAATTTCTTTAAAATGGATATTGAGGCGCTAACGGCTGCTGCGGTTTATTTATTCACAGCATACCGCTACTACGTGAATGTGTATAAGAAAAGGATAATCAAAAAGAAATGGAAAAAAAGAAATTTTATTTCTTGTGTTCCACAAACAATTTTCGGCTTGGTAGAGCTCTATAAAGCGAAAAGTTTCTTCATTGGTCATTGTCACTGCCATTTTGTAGACACTAGTTATGACGCGTAAATATAAAATTTAAAAACGGTGCGTACGGTCACTCTGGGAGCTCGTAGCAAACTAAACGCGTGCCCAACGTGTGGACGCGTCAGCCAAACTCTGCCTCAATCCTTTGATCTTTTGTAAAAAAACCGACACCACACGGATCTCACGCCAACTTGTGGGCCATCATTCCAATATATAAGTGAAGCACAAATACCCGCTCTACACGATGGCCATCGGTATTGACCACAACATTCGCCACAATGTTGGCCAATGTGAAGAGCCGTCTTTAAAAGAAAGAGTTAAAATTACTTCACCAGATGTAATGATAACCACTATTATTTTTGATCCATTTCCGTTCGGGTAATATATAATTAATTTAGTTTACAACATTAAGTATGCAATAAAAAGCGTCAGTAAACATTTTGCTAGAAGCGATCTGTTATGTATATGCATTAAACCGCCCCGGGTCATATCGATTTCCGAACTTTATAACAAAATTAAACTCAACACGCCCGCAGTAAAGTAAAATTGTAATTTATTCTTTTTCAATGGAATTAACGTTGCAACTTTCATGATAATATAGCAAGATAAATTGTCTTGTAGTGACATAAAGACAGCTAAAGCTTTTTTGGTCATAATTGATGACTGTAAATAAACTTCGATGTACCGTAGGTAAGGTGTTGCCTGTCGCAGAACATAAACTGTATTACAGTTGTTAAATGAGACTTTGTTTACATACATTACACGAGTATATTTTACGTAATAGACTCGTATGCAATAACTGTCGCGATTTTTTTTTTATTAAGTATCATTTACATAGAAAATGCAACTTGTAAAAGCATCTTTATGTTATAAATATTAAACACGCTGAATTTAAAAAAAAATCTACATAAATGTAAAAAGTAGTGAATTGCAGAATAAATTGTAATCTTATTAAAATAAATAGTGGCACAATAGGTCAGTGGAAATAGAAAACAAAATTTTGAATAGACAATCCAAAAAATAACGGTTGGCGACTGTGAAAAAGGACTTATAAAAAATTATAAATTTCAAAAGGGTGCAATGATAAACGTCACAGCGAAAAAAATCGCCTTCCGATTGTGAGCTGATTAAAATCAGAACTGTATTCGAAAAATTAAAAAAAAATCTTTCGTGCTAAAAAAAGTCCTATTGTCTGAACTGAACACTAACAATTTCGACATTCGTTACACTGTACTCGATTCTTTGATATGCCAGCCTTAAATCAAATTCTATCAAAAGACGTAGTCAAATTTCCACTTTCATTGTTTCACGCGACAAAATCGGGGGTTGGTGCGACATTTTTTTCGCGACATACGAATTTAAATTAAAATAAAAACGTCTATTGTACTTTTTTTTTAATTAGAAACGAGCGGAGTCATTTTTCATGCATCGCTTGTTATCTGATTTACCTGTCAGTGGCTGCTTTGTTTTTTTTAATTTAAAACTATAAATTCGCAGTTGCATGTACATAAATTTTGCCTAGCAGCAATAAATGTGCGTTCGGAAACGTGTACGTAGCAAAGATGTATTCACTGTAGTAACTGCAATAATTAAGTTAGTTGAAGCAGTTGGTAGTTTTTTTTTTGTAAGCTTCACGGAATAAAATTTGTCCTATACCAAATCGTGTTTGTACATTTAATTAAAGGTAATTAATGGGTAATTAATGTCATTTGCACACTATTTCTTCGTTTATAGCGAGAAAAAAAACTGATGACGTTTTTAAACAAAAAAAAAGTTGATTTTCGACACACACATCATTTTTTATTTAGATAGTCTGGAAAGGCAACTGCCGCAGAACGGTGTTACGACACTCATTTTCTTGAAGCATTTTGGCGTCGGCATTTAAGATGTTTAAAGTCTTAAGATATCATTCTCGATACTACTTAAGATCTTAAGATTTCGAAATTATCGTAATGATCCCACCACGTCTCGAAATTGTCTTTACCTAAGATATGGAGACCAGGAAGTTCGCAGTCTGATTGTATTACGTAAACTACAAATACAAAAGTAGTTTTTGTTTTTATTCTTCCTGTCATTCTTTTAACATAATCATGAGGTTTATGACAACGACCGCGTGGCGTAGTATTCAGGGTACTAGACAACTAGGTCGCGAGTCCTGGATTTGAATCCTTGCTGAAACTATATTTACCGAATATATCTAGGTAAATAGCGAGCATAGTTTAGTTAGGTAGTGGCGGCGTAAAATCCACTACCATTTATCTTACCGTAGGTTTCGTAAGAGGCAACACAGGTAAATGAAAAAGAAGATGAGCAACATTTTTAAACGTGGTAGAGCCATGCTGCAGCTATATTAATTTTATAGTTGTAGTGCGAATGGGTCGGCTCGACCGGGGAAGGACCACGCTCTCACAGAATACCAGCGTAAAATAGCAGCTTAATGCTGCTGTGTTTCGTATGGTGAGCGTAGAGAACCGGAGACCCTTTTTTACTGGAAAAGAGGCATTCCATCTTAGTATTCACGGCTGACAACGCCTCTGCATATTGATTCGCAAACGAGGATAGATGTAGATGTCTATGGGCCACAGCAACCAGTTACCATCAGGTACCATCTGTGTGCTCGCTCGTCAACCTTATCCGATAAAAAAGCATCATCCTTATAACAACTTAAAAGAATAAAAACTTCGGTAAAAAACTCGCCTGCCAAGCTTGGCTATTACGGCAAAGTTCCTCCTTAGAGGCAATATGTGAGGGAGGCCTATGTTCATTTCAGTTCAGAATTTTATAAGCTGTAATGGATAAATGAATTCACTCTCACGCCTGTCGCCCATAAGGTTAGGAAGTAGCTGCGGACTTCCATTTGGCATGGACCCGACAAACCTCTCTAATTTCATTCAAATCCATAATATATGGGTTCGGCTCGTTATTTAAGGGCATTTTTAATTAGTTCCATCTTCAATATATAGCCAATTTTTTCGATTAACTTCCGTCTAGGGGTCCCTTGCCGACTTTGCAACTCACTTCTGCAGCATAAATTCTTTGTCAATCTTACCTCATTTATTTTAAAATTATTAGTTGCTCTATTTAAATTAGTTTATTGATAATAAATGTTGTGACTTTATTTTGCTACTATAATTATTAAATAACTTAAACTCGTTAACTGCTAGTATAGGACAGAGGGAATATTTTTATTAAAATAATTTATATTATTAACTAATATAAATGTTTGATATAAAATTAAAAAATAATTTAATTTTTGTTATAAATTTATCAATTTCTATTCTCAGAGGACACGACTAAGCCTGTTAAAGAGAAAATCAATAATAAAATTTTATTCACGATTTTTTTTCTCGAAAACAATAATAATGTTTGGAAATATTTCTCTGCACTAGAGGTCTATTGATTTGACTTTTATTACGAATAACTGGAATATTATGTTATTGCACTAAATGGTTCCTGAAACACAGTTACACTAGCTTAGGGGCCAGGGAATCAATGAATTTATGTAAAAAGGTTGTTTTATGTACAAAAGTAACAATAAAAAAACCAAAGTCATTTTGATTCCAGAGCTTTTTTGCCGCCTTCTCTCTGTAGAGGTCTAGTTTTGAATAATTTGAAGTTATGTTTTGCTGTTCATATTAAGCGAGCGTAATTTAAATATTTGTTAAACTTGAAAATTTTTGACCGCATCAAGACTTAAAGATTTAAAATGTTACTGGTTTTATGAAGCATTTTAAAATGTAATTTGCTTAATTTCTTTATTCTTAATCTCAGTTTTATTCATAAATATATCATAGGTTAATTAAGTAACGAATACAAATGTAAATGAAGCTTTAATGAAATAAATAAGATAGCACAAGCATAAATAAGATTAATTTTGTATACAATAAATTTAAATAATTGACTACTATTCTAAGACTTTTTGCTGGGAAATGCTTATTTGTTTGTTTATATTTAAACTCCAATGTACCCGTCTTAACTTTGTAGATATAAGATTTTACTTAAATGCTAAGTTTTACCTCCACTAGATGGAGTGACGACCTGGTAAGACATGCAGGAAGTCGATGGACGCAGGTGGCTCAGGACCGTGCTTTGTGGCATTCCTTGGGGGAGGCCTATGTTCAGCAGTGGACTTGGCAGTGGTGTGTTGACTCAACTGCGGAGAAGCCCAACTGGATGGAATTTTTTTATTTTATCTATGTACATACTCGTACATATAATATGTATGGCCACCCGTAACGCCTAAACTAGGATATCAATTGGTCTGTCATAATATTATCGCAGGTAATTTGAACTATAACAACTGTCGTGCTTATAAAAAGTGAAGTTAATGGCGAAATAATTTTGAGAAATGTCGCATATTTGATTCAAATTCACTCTGCAATGAATCGTTTTTTTATCGTGTTCCAACGGATCATATTTTCATATACGACAGGTCACGTAAAAAGTTTTGCGAAGAGATTTTTTTTATGTTATAATTTTGAATATGCGATTAAAGTTAAAAGTTACAGCCTATATACGTCCCACTGCTGGACACAGGCCTCCTCTCATTTTTGAGAGGGTTTTTAGAGCAAGGAAGTGTCAGCCGCGCTGCCCCAATGCGTGTTGGCGAACTTCACATGTCTTCGAAATATATTTTTTTTTCTGATTTCTCAGACATGCAGGTTTCCTCACAATGTTTTCCTTCACCGCCGAGCACGTGGTAAATCAGCACTTAAAATTGCAATTAACAATTTCATTGGTGCCGGCGGGGATCGAAACAGGGTTGCTCGCGTACTGTGAAACTTACAGCGAGCGCTAACCATCTGAGCTACCACGGCTCTAAAATATTCCAATTCCAATTTCAAATTCCCTCACCCAATAATTGAAATATCGTGTTTCATTGTAAAATTGATCAAGTAATAAGAAACATTAAATAATAATTTTTTACGATTTCAAATGTCGTCTAAAACTAGATAAATCGTTCAAAAGACTTCAAATGGCATTTAATTTTTTTTATGGATAAAGTCTCTTCTAATGTAATCGTGTACCGCTGGTATAACATATTTTATCACGGTCGACTAACTTTAAGATTTAAAGAAAGAAGTGGTCGCTCTTTGAGGCCGTGCGGAACTTCCGTTACGGGAGGAAACGTGCCAGCAGTTGAAGGGAACAGGCGATTTTTTTTAAAATAGAATAAGGGTGACATACGAGCACACAGTCCTGTGGATGTGGATTCTGTGGCCCATAGACATCTACATTTATCCTCTATTAAGAATCAAAATGCAGGTGCGTTTTCACCCCTGAGGACTAAGATGGAAAGCCTCGTTTCCAGTAAAAAGGATCTCCTGTTCTCTACACTCACTATACGAAACACAGCAGCATTAAGCTGCTATTTTGTGAGAGCGTGGTCCTACCCCGGTCGAGCCGACCCATTCGTGCCACGACCATAATATAGCTGCAGCGTTCTGACGTTCAAATTTAACACGTGTTCATAAATATATTCAACAAATGTTGGATTGGGAAGCTTTCACGTGTTTTTACACAAACACCTTCGCGTGAGGAGTATAGTTTCACGTTGAGTTCCACACAACTTCATCGATGCTCAGAAGCAGGCCCGCCTGGAATGGTACCGTGACATACTAAATTTAAAGCAGACTTGTTTCCACGTGATTACGAAATTTTTTCAGGTGATGAATCTTGAATTTATCACTAAGATCCAGAAAGGTAGAGCCAGTCGATGTCTCTCGATGGCTTGGCTGTTTTAAAATGAAGTAACTCCTACCAAAGTGAAATGATCGAAAAGCGCTGGAAAGATTTTGATTACTAATTTTTCTAACTTTGACACGATATCTGGTGTCAATTCCTTTACAAAATCGAAGTAGCATCAATACGTCTCAGAAGTATTCAGTGCTGTGAGCAATAAGCGATCGATCGGGGCTCCGCGTGGTACTGCTTCACCATGACAACGTGCACGCACATTCAGCGCTCAATTTGACGGATTTTTCTGACAGCATGATTGTTAAATAAAGTTGTAAAAATCAGCTGGAAGCTAAAAGACTGGAGTTTCGACAATTAGTTTAGACGCAGAAACTTTGTACAAATGCTGCAATTAAGCTTAACAATTAAACTTTTTTTATTGACAAAGAAATAACTGCTCTGCTATTTTGTTTAGGACTACAAATTATGGCGTTATAAAATAAATCGTATGGCAGACATAAAATGTCGAAAAATTAAGACCAAATATCTGATATTAAACTTATCTCTGTAATATATAAAGATAAATTTATATTATATAGATATATTATTTATTATCTGTTATATATATAACTAAATTTTACAAGTAAATAAAATTAATTTTTCAGGAAATGTCAAGAATACAGATTTATTAAAAAATATTAATGGTAAATAAACTCGTGTGTAAAGATGTGTATAGAATGCGTTGTAGAAATGAATGTTACGTACCTATATTTTATTCATTTTCACAACAGGTTTCCATTACAGCCGTTAGTCATTGCTATACATAGATAATACACATAGAAACTGGTAGTATTTTTAAATATTCCGGAGCGAAAACCGTAACTTAAAAAAAATGTGGGCGCCATTCCACACACACATACACACACAGATGCGACTTACACCGATTCAAGTAGTTCTTAGTTTTGCTACTCGTCGAAAGATGGCAGTAGTTGTTACATAAATCTAATAAGAAAATTAGAATTTTGTGAAATAGGTACTTGTTCCTTTTTCTAGAATAAAAGCAAACAATATAAATAATTCAATAAATTTAATAAAACATGGCCTTATAGTTCCATTATAGAGTTTTCAAGAATGTCTAATAGATGTCGCTACTATATACTTAATTATTAAACTTGTATTATTTGAAGAAAAGGAATATTCGCACCCGAGGCCTTCAGAACGTGACTTTAAAAGCAAACTGTCTCATTTTCTATCCAAATTGCCTTCTCACATCTTATTTGGCGGGCTTTTACGCATTTATATTCATTTCTTGAAGCTTTTATGAAGATGTATGTACTTTTGTAAACTCCAATAAGATCTTAAATTCGAAACTGTTGTTTAGTTGTCTTATTGGAATGTAAGGCTAGAATTACAACTTTACTTAATTCATGTTTAATTTGTTCGTTCTTTTTTATTATTACAACAATTAATTAAAATGAGAAAGGTAAATATATACCTACGTGACTTACATTTTATTAAATTTGCTTTGCATTGAATTACATTTGCTGCAGCCAATTATTGGTTGTAGCACGAATGGGTCAGCTAGACCGGGGTAGGACCACGCTCTCGCGGAAGACCAGCGTAAAATAGCAGTTTAATACTGCAATATTTGTATGGTGAGTGTAGAGAACCGGAGACTTTTTACCGGAAACGAGGCATTCCATGTTAGTCCTTAGGGGTGGCAACGCATCTGCATTTTGATTCTGAATAGGTGACAGATGTACCATGTCTATGGGCCACAGCATCCACTTACCGTCAGGACTGTGTGCTCTTTTGTCATCCTTTTTCTATAAAATCATAACAGTTCTTTATTTATTAATTAATGATTAATAAAAATGGCCTTTTCAAAGAAGCAACATTTAGTATGAAAATATAATTAACATTTGTTATTCAGCGAAATTATAATATAAATAAGTAAACATCACATATCATTTAATAGCCATTCATATATTATTACAATATTGCATCATATCACTTCAATTACTATGCACCTTTATTTTATCTGAACGAAATATTATATCCGTCTTTTTCTACGCCTTTAACAGAATAACGTTTTTTATTGTATTTTGTTGTCTCTTTCTCACATAAAACCCTTTGCAGACCACTCCCCTAGCAAATCCCCTTATTGAAAGGGTGGGGGTTTTTGTCGCTTAGTCCACAAGCTGCGCAGGAGTGGATATGTGGCGAGTACTTAGATAAATTTTTAAGTGATTTTACAATATACAAACATGTAATTATTATTTTATGAATTCGAAATGTTTTTAGGCATTGAAAGAAACTGTTTGGATAAAGTGTTCCTGTACTTAAGAGTATTTCCTAGCATGAAAAGTTGTTAATCTCGGATCGCATGTTTTTTGTGATATCTTGTGATAAAAAGAGTCATCAAATCCCATCGCTAAACATCCCATCACATTCCATCTAACATAAACGAGGTTGGCAGGCAGGTGGGTTGCCATAATATCTATAATACCTATAGATTCTTAGCTTAAAAATGCCGGGTGTCCATTAAAATAATATTGTCCAATAAAATGTCTCTAACACGATTTGTAGAGTCTCTATAAATTTTTTATATTTCATTAAGACTCTTTGGCAATGCATTTAGATTATTAATATGTAAAGGGTTCCTTAACAATTTAGGATATTATGTAGCTATAAATTATAATTAATATAAATAACTAAACTGAATTGTAACAAGTTTTTTGAAAATAGTTAAGTATTTTTAAATGAAAATAGGTATAATAATTTAAATAAAACTTAATATTTATGATTAAATAATTGACAAATCTTAAGATTACTCCAATGTATTAAAGTAACAATATTTTATGGTAGACGTGATCGAGTATTGGAGACATTATTTCCTTATGAGAATATTATACAAAAAATATTCTATAAATCAACTTTAAATATTATAGGATCTAATTGTTGGCAGAGTGGAAGTATATCCTACCCTAGTACTACCTACTACCCAAGTATATTTACCCTATCATCATATAAAAACCAGCTAAATCGTTTAACTAAACTCAGAGATATAGCGTTAGATACATACATTAACAAGTGGTAAAATTAAAAATTTTGTACATCAACTTCAATATAAATAAAATGAGAACATCATCATAGTCGAAGTCAATGAAATACGCATTATTAAGGATAACTCAAAAACTACTGGTCAGATCTTGATCAAATTTTTAAGGGAATCTGGTGCTTCTCACACCAGCTTTCAAATAAAAAAAGAATTATCAAAATTGATTTACCTAGAAAAAAGTTCTGAAGCAACACATATAAAAAAAATTGTCGATTTGAGAACCTCCTCCTTTTTTTGAAGTCGGTTTAAAATAACATAATATTTTTAATTTATAAACTAATCCTTTTGTAAAGTAAATTCTAGAGGAGGCCTGTGCCACACTCCTCTCATTTCTTAGACGTTATAAAGCTATTATTCTCCAGTGCGTGGCGTGTTATCGAATTTCACACGTCTTTGTAATATTTTATCCCTCCGACATAGCATCATAAAAGTTATTGAAAGCTCAATTTGAATAATCATTACATAAATAATATTAATATCATACTAATTGACTCAGAATAAGAAAAGAAACTTTATATAAATATCTTAACTAAACAAAAAATATTATGTAGTAACACCGACATTTAAATTCCAATCTCGGCGTGCACATAATCAATTAAAATATGAATTATAATTACACAGCGTTACTCCCAAGCAAGTAAATTTCTAATGAGTAGCATTGCGTTTAATTAATTAAGTTAACGCACGGCGCGATATCGGCGGAGTACGCTGCAAGTTGTACGCCGTGAATATTTTACGGCAATTATCTCTGCTTAATTTCGTGTGGCTGAGTGTACATCAAAGGTACATGGCTGATACAGTAATGACCTCAATACTGAGTCTCCTTTGTCCAGGCTCGCTACCGTGAAGTCGATCTCTATCGGGCACCTAACGCGTCAATTGTAAGGACAGCATGAAAACATTTTATCGAACCTTATTGAACATAACGTTGTAGCTATTCGGGATATTAATGAAAATTAGTTATGTTTACTTAAATTCTTCAAATACTTAGTGAGCTTTGTTTCAGATGGACTCAACAATTTTTTTTTAATGGAAGAGGAGGCAAAGATCATACGGCTCACCTGATGGTAAGTGATCACCGTCGCCCATGAACATTCGCAAAATCAGGGGAATATCTTTGTATCTTTGACTATCGCGTACATAACTTACATTGGAATCGTTCTGCTGGTATTCCTAAACCTAACAAACCCAAGAGTTTGCAATTTAGTACCTTTGTGGCGCTATAATAGGCCCGCACAGTTGCACTGCACTGCTTGAACATATCGACGTGGACGGCGAGAGAAACAAGCTACATTATACTAAATTATTATCAGCTGTTTCTATTATAAATAATAGTATAATGTCAAATTTTAGATTTAAAAAACATCCCTCGGTGTTTCTTGCTGGCCAGCACAAAGATATTTTCCGAAACTGTAGGTAATAAAAAAATTGCTTTAAAACGTGTTGTGTTATTTAATTATCTATATTTCTTAAAAAGTCTTTAATTCATCATTACACACAATCAAAAGTCCACTGAACATAGACTTCCTCCACAGATTGCCTCATAGAGAAAGATGGCTGGCAACCTCACTTTTTGATTATTTTAAGTTGTAATCACGAAGATATTATTTAATTAGCAATATTTAATAAAAGTCTTTATTTAATTCATCATTACACATAGTCAAAAGTCCACTGAACATAGACTTCCTC
The DNA here is from genome assembly GCA_029286625.1 of Parnassius orleans. NCBI lineage: Eukaryota > Metazoa > Arthropoda > Insecta > Lepidoptera > Papilionidae > Parnassius > Parnassius orleans. The sequence goes on along the minus strand of JAGSMP010000076.1, from coordinate 1,509,847 downwards.
CACAGATTGCCTCATAGAGACAGATGGCTGGCAACCACAGTTTTTTATTATTTTAAGTTGTAATCAGGAAGATATTATTTAATTAGCAATATTTAATAAAAAGTCTTTATTTAATTCATCATTACACATAGTCAAAAGTCCACTGAACATAGACTTCCTCCACAGATTGCCTCATAGAGACAGATGGTTGGCAACCGCAGTTTTTTATTATTTTAAGTTGTAATCAGGAAGATATTATTTAATTAGCAATATTTAATAAAAAGTCTGTATTTAATTCATCATTACACATAGTCAAAAGTCCACTGAACATAGACTTCCTCCACAGATTGCCTCATAGAGATAGATGGCTGGCAACCACAGTTTTTTATTATTTTAAGTTGTAATCAGGAAGATATTATTTAATTAGCAATACTTAACAAAAAGTCTTTATTTAATTCATCATTACACATAGTCAAAAGTCCACTGAACATAGACTTCCTCCACAGATTGCCTCATAGAGAAAGATGACTGGCAACCGCTGTTTTTATTATTTTAAGTTGTAATCAGGAAGATATTATTTAATTAGCAATATTTAACAAAAAGTCTTTATTTAATAATTTCGTTTGCTGACCGTAATCCAGCAAAGTTGCATTAAGTGTTTTGTATTCGGACAATGAGTTAATTGAAACGCTAATAGCTAGATGTACCGAGCGCACAATACGAGGACTCGAACACGTTGTCGACGCGTTAATTCATTTATAATCACTATGTTATCTGATCACCTCGCAACTTCTAATGAAACGTTCTAAATTCAAAATTAAATCGTTGTACTGTTCATGAATATAACTGGCGTAGTTTTCTATCTAATTATGTTAATGAACTGGTATCGTTTTTGGACTACTAATACATATTATTCTTCTTCTTTATTAGGATTTAATGTTGTTTTAAAGTCGGTTTACGTCACCGATCTGGATATTTTAAGTCTGATATGAGGTGTGCTATGTAGTGGCGGGTAAGAATATTCACCACCCTATATCATTCAGTGGGTGTTGAAAGAGGCGAAAGGGGGAAAATGAAACATTAAATGGGCAGCAGAATTTGCCAACCCGCAAATCAAGGATGGCAAATTATGGTAAAATGCTTTAATTATCATATCGTCATAGCTTTCGATAGATGGTATACCGCCATATATTTCCATCAAAAGGCCACTCATACAGCCATTAACCTGATTAAAACAATTTGATTTAATGTCTATGTATTTTTATGAAACAATCATGTTTCATAAAAATACATAGACATTAAAATGTTCACTTTATTTTACCCGCCTTTGTGACAACCATAGACTTAGAATATTATACTGGCGTAGTGACAACAAACACTCATGATTTTTTTTACCCCACTACCCTAGCAGGGTAATGTTTTTCGAGAGTATGTATGTATGTATGTCTATTTCTTTGGCATGCTCTGTACCCTAAACGGCTTGATGGATTTTAACATATGATGTGTCGTTAGATTCGTATAGGCTATATATTATTTATATATTGCATCTGCAAAAAAAAGGAGGGGATGGTTTTTTATGCAGTCGGCTTTTTGGAATTACTGTTTTAATCATTTTGCTTGTTGTGCACATCTATCACACAGTATGATATACATTTCATTCCTCTCCTTTTATAATAAATACTAACAAAGGCATTTAAATTTTCGACGTTTTATATAACTCTCAATTGTACGTAAACAAATAACAGCCATAGGTTGAGTTTAAATGAGAACACGGCGGGACCACATAATTAAGTAAAGAAATAAACTATGATAATCTTATGAAATACTCAGTTTATTAAATCACCGGAAGCAAATGGACGTGACGTTGGTAAGTCGCCGCATTCCGGACAAGCCTATAATATAAGTCAGAGGCATGATAGCGATGCTAAGAGATTGTGAAACTTTTACGACAATCCTAATACCACTTGCCCAATTCTAGTACTCTATCTTGGGTTTTATAATTAGAATACTGCTCATCATGCATATTATATCTTAGGAAAATTAAAAAAAAATATCGAAGCAATCTGGTTCTTTTCTTGCCTGAAGGCTATCAAGGCAATATAGCCATTCAGTAAGGAAGCAGTCAGCATCCATGGCATTTTACCGCGGGGATAATATCTATATGATAATCTTAGTCCATTGTTATTTATTGTAACAAATATTGTAAAAAAATAAAATTTAAGTATATGTAAAAGCGAACTTTAAAAACGAAAAAAATAATAGTTTCACATTTTAAAAACGGGACTGTAATTCTTCTATACACTATGTTTTAGGACCGACTTCAAAATGTGAAATTTATTATTATTTTTAGTTTTTTGAAGTCTGCTTTTACTTCTTAGTGAAAGGGATTTTTTAAGTATTACAATATTGTGCTTTTCTATCTAGGACTCCGCCTAGGTTGCTATCACCCTCTTGACTATTTTCCTCCGTTCAACAGCTTCCACTCATTACTGTATTTTCTATCGACTTCAAAAAGGAGACGGTACTCAATTCGACTGTATGTTTTTTTTTAATGTGTGTTACCTCATAACTTTTCTGGGTGAACCGATTTCGATGATTCTTTTTTTATTTGAAAGCTGGTGCTTCTCATGTAGTCCCATATAAATTTGATCAAGGTTTGACCAATAGTTTTTGAGTTATTCTTAATAATTTATATTGAAGTCGGTTGTACATAATTTTTAATTTTTAATTATCGTTTAAGGATAAGAGTTAGATGATAACACGCAAGTCACCCGGCTGTCCGGAGCTGAGATCTTCTTGGTAAAAAGTTTGCAAATGTCAATGCAAAAGCTACTATTATCTGGCGGACTGTTAGCTCGCTTATAATTTCTTATAGAATTGGTGACAAACGAGTTTACAGTTCACTTGATGGTAAGTGGATGCTGTGTCCTATAGACTACTATTAAAATGCAGATGCGTTGTCACCCCTGAGGACTAAGGTGGAATGCTGTTTCCAGTAAATTGGTTTCCGGTTCTCTACGCTCAACATAAGAAACACATTAAGCTGTTATTTCACGCTGGTATTCTATGAGAGCGTGGTCCTTCCTCGGTCGAGCCGACCCATTCGTGATACAACCATTATTTAGCTGCAGAGTAGCTCTACCACGTGACAATCAGTGCAATATTTGAAAAAATTGATGGCCGAATCCTTGCCGCAACTGTCCAAATATCCGAATGTTGATTTCGGGTACCATGTATTGCAATCTTTCTTTATTGATAATTTTGTAAACTACACCAGTAATCGTTTTATTAATTACATAGAAAAAATGTCGTCCCTTAATTATTAGCCTGTAAAAGCCCACTGCTGGACGTGGGCATTTTCCATTGTAGGGAGATTTGTCTTTATCGAAACGCTTGGCAGGCGGATTAACGATTGTAATAGCCGACATAGCCCAAAGGATTAGTAAGTTGAAGTGGCCATATAGCTCAAAGCACCAACAACCGATGGGGAAGCAAGTTTCTCGATTGGCAGCCTTGTAATGGTAGGCGAAGTGTAGCTCGGCCCCCCACTAGATGGAGTGACGAACTGGTAAGACATGCAGGAAGTCGATGGATGCGGGTTGCACAGGACCGTGCTTGTGGTATTCCTTGGGTGAGGCCTATATTCAGAAGTGGACTTTTGAAGGGCTGTAATGATGATGTTTCTAGGAATCATGTCATATAACGTAAGGGATTGTATAGTTAGTTTTAAGATAGCCATCGACTATCCTGACATCTTACAGACAACTTAAAGCTAAAATGAAATATATCTTTTCAACAGTACACGAAGTAACAAGCGATAAATCAAAGAAATACCTCGTAAATTGGACTCGGAAGGCGTTTTAGGTCGGGCGGTGCCCACTTTAGTGCCCAATTAAATACACGCACAACAAAGAATTGTTGCTGGACGTTAATGAAGTGGACTTTTTACGTGTGTTAGTATTGTGAAGATAAGCGTGGCCTGTGTGGTCCAAGTGACAAGAAAATAGCGATTGTGTCATACAAAACTATACTAGTAAATTTTAATCTTAATTGGAATCCAATAGAGTAAAAATAGACAGAGGTTACTGCAACTTTTCTCAAATATTGAAAAATGAAATATCTGGTTATTTTTTTTACAAGTTAGAGTAACAAAAACACAATCTACGATGTTAAATGATCCTCTCAAGTGATTTTGCTTTTGATTTGACTTGAAGCTTTTGGTAAGAAACTAGATACGGCGCATTGTTTCATTTCTTAACATTGAACGGTATTATTAGATATTAATTATGATTGAAGACATAATATTAGTGATTTTATACTAGTTTAAAAGTTAAAGCTACACCATATATACTACCGGCATAGGCAAAGGCTTCCTGTCATTTCATATCATCAGGCAATTAATCCATCACGATACCCCTAGTCCTCAATATATTTTATTCTTCTGACGTGCAGGTTTCCTTACGTTGTTTTCCTTTACTGCCGAGCAGGGAGTAATAGCAATTAAAATTGCTACTATCAATTTCATTGTTGTACCAGGGTTGTTCGCGTATTGTATTTTTAATTTGTAATTTATGAGCGCTTAGTCTTACAGTATTTCAACGCCTATAAAGATATCACAAATGATTGAACTTTTTAACTCTAAATATTCTATACGCGCGCAGCTAACGAGCGAAGATGGGTAGATGAAGTCGTTATAATTTGGCCTTGGGTTGTCTCTGTACTTCATTACTCTATGTGTGTATAAGAATACGCGTAGGAACGATACAGATTGAGAAAACTTTCGTATTAAGTAATGTTTAAAAACTTTAAATTTTATGGGATTTTCCTCAAAGCCCAGTTCCGATTTTCCATAATATACTGTTATCTATGGTACCTTGCGTGTATGTACCTAATTAAGTAGTAGGTCAAACCTTGTTCTCACTTGTTCGCTTGATAAAAACTTGTAAAAAGTGACAGAGGGAAACAAACCAGGAGACTGACAGGAGCGTCTTCGTAATAAAAATTAGAAAATAAAAAAATGCGATCGCCAACCCTGGCAACTGTGGCAAATATCGCTTTTTTTATAGGATAGGTTGACAAACGAGCACACAGTCCACCTGATGGTAAGTGGTTGCTGTGACCCATAGACAACTACATCCATCCTCAATAAAGAATCAAAATGCAGATGCGTTGTCACCTCTGAGGACTAAGATGGACTGCCTCGTTTCCAGTAAAAAGGGTCTCCGGTTCTCTAGACTCACCATACGAAACATAGCAGCATTAAGCTGCTATTTTACGCTGGTATTCTGTGACAGGGTGGTCCTTCCCCGTCGAGTCGACCCATTCGTGCCACAACCATAATACAGCTGCAGCATGGCTCTACTACATGGATTTTGCTTGACGTCGTCATATTTCATACATTAGAGACGTGATTCTTAATTGAGGATAAATGTAGATGTCTATAAGCCACAGCATCCACTTACCATTAGATGGACTGTGTGCTCGTTTGTCACCTTTTTATTAAAATAATCGATACGTGCACCACTCTATATTAATTATCACCGGCGCAACGCTCTGTGTTGATGTATCGCACATGAAATTTCACTTGCCCTAATAACGAACTTTTTCTGAGTCTACTAAGTCCGCTACCATACGATTAAGTTAGAAGTTTGAGTTTAAGCCTATTTTTTTTTAAAGAATACTAGCAGTGCTATTCACCTTACTAATATTCCCTTTCACTACTCCCGGAAAGTTTCAAATGTTTGTTAGGAGTGGTACGACAGTAGTCGAATGGCGGATTCGCACCCACGACCTTTTAGTTTCGTAGTCCGTACCCTTAACTATTAGGCTGTGATAGAAACATTTTATTGACATTTTAATGACATAGTATCACTTTCATATCGGGAATTATAGTAAATTAATTGTATTTTATATTGGATAAAGAAAGCTGAGAAAGAATCAATGTAACACATGCTCTTATACCGTAACAGCCTATCCAAAGTCCACTGCTGAACATACGCCTCCCTCATAGATTGCCTCATTGGGGGGGATATTTGCCATAGTCTCACGCTTGGCATGCCGGTTGGCAACCGTAGTTTATTTTTATTATTTTGAGCTGATATCAGAAAGATGCTGCTGTCCATCTCCTGCGGTTTATTTACCTCTGTCACTTTTTACGCCACCACCACCGCCACTACACGGTTTGACACTAACATTAATTATACATTATTTAAACGGGCTGTTTTATCTATGATTGAATATTTATATAACTTAAATTTTATCACACTATATTACTAGATTGTAATATTAACTAAAAACTAAACTAAAGAAAAAGGGTTACTTCATCGTTCGTCATGCGTACAGCAAAGAAGTGAAATAATTTATCAGCATCTCTTTCCATCCGATTACAATGTGGGTGTTTTCAAGGCAAGGGTGAATAGGCTTTTGTTAAGTTAAGTCAGTGCACTTTACCATGTTCTGCTGCATCCCAACTTACCATCAGGTGGGATAGAAATCAAGCACTGGCTTAGAAAAGTCAAAAAGTAACTATTATTACATTGCCGAGTGATGGTTGCGTGATAAAATTAACAAACTCATTATGACCCGCGAGAATCGTAAGAGGTCACTACAAGAAATATAAGAAAAGATATACATATAGGTACCTCGCTTATGCAAGACGTAAAATATTTAGACCGGTAACCGAAAGCAGTATCTTAAATGCGATACATATGGTACGCACTGTGGTTGTCAATCCGCTTGACCACGCATGACGAAGGCAAATCCTCATTAGGAATCGGAAGAGGTCCATGTCCAGCAGTGGATTTCTGCGGGCTGATGAAGAAAGGGAAGATGAGGGTTACGCTGTAAATTATTGAATTAAAAAATGCTGCTTAATCTATTCCTGATATTATTATCTCCCAGGAGGACAATAAGCTAAAGGTTATGACGCCATGAGAGCGACATGCTTCTGGATCAAAGCAATTTATTTAGAAACAATTGTTCTATAAGAATAATATATTTTTCATTTTTATTTAGATAGACACAATGACAATAATACGTTACGACATTTGAAAGTCTATATGGCCTTAAAAGTTCATTTGAAAATACTGTATTTGTCTTCTTATTACATAGAAGCGTCACGCGTAACCTAAAGTTAAAATCAACATAATTTTCTCGCGCCAAAACGCCGAATATTAACCATACATCTGAAGTTCTCTATAGGAACGTGTCAGAATTTTCAATTGCTTCCAATTTCAAATTCCGAGATGCGAATACAAAATTCGCGTTCATTCAACCCTCAGCGAAGTCAAATAAAGGCAAGGAGAAACTAGCACGCAACATGACATCAAATCATAAGAAGTCATTACGCATCGTAGCATGCGAAGCGCGGGCCTTAATTTCACTGAAGACCGAAAAACTCCCATATACCATGTTTGCCTAGCCAATTTTGACAATATAACCTAAATTCAAATTGAACCTAATATATAAAAAGGTTGGGATAATTTTACGTTGACGCATATTGAAGACAATTGCACACATGTTCTTAGTGCAGTAAAAAGAAATAGGACTTTACACATAAGGCTATAAAGTTAGATTTCGAAAGTAAAGTGAACAGTCAACAAAACACGCTTGCTAGAAAAAACATCTTTTTACGCGGTCCCCTCACTCCCCTAAGCCTGTGAGGGAGAGAGGGGTGAAGAAAAATCCGCGCAGCGTGGGGTGGGAAGGGCCCTGTAGTAGTTTTTCGTTGGAATCACGCGTTTGCGACACGCTTCGTATTGATTTTTCGGCACATGCTTACTTTCAGGTGCCTTGCACGGTTTTTAAAGAGCTTTGTAGTAATATATGCTTTAATGCATTTGTAATTAATGGATAGCAGTTCAATTTTTTATTTGTTTTAATTGTGTGCTTAGTAAATGTAAAACCTAAAACATTTTATTTCAATCATTATATATTACAGAAAGAATGTAACGTCTTATAATTAGAAAGAAATCCAATTGTTAATATTGACAATGAAAATAAGTTCGAATAAAAGTTGATTACTTTTATTAATACTTTAGTATGCAATATGTAGCTGAAGCGAAGCTACGAGGTTGATCGAAAAAGCGCTAGCTCATCGTCGCAAGGTCGTATAATATGCGAGTCAACGGACTCATAGAAGACGATCCGCAATCAGGTAGAATGTAATATTGGATTGAGAGATGAGATGAAAATGCGGAACGGACTGTTATAATTACAATAATTAGTAATAAATTTTCCACTTGGAAAGGTTAAAAAGTTAAAAGTTAAAAAAGATCTCTAGAGCTGTGTTAGTTCAGGGGCTAAGCGCTAACCGTACACAGTACGCGAGAAATGCAAATTCGATCACCGACACAAAAAAATATTGTACGTGTCGAGTCTGGAAACACGCGAAACAGGGCGGCGGACTAACTGCACCATAACTCTCTCAGAAATACCTCTTCTAGGTTTGTGCCTGTCGTTAGGCTGTAATGATGATGATGATGAGACACAAACATCTATCCTTAACTGGATACAGTATAAAAGAGCTTTATTATTTTAACTAGATTGCCAAAGCAGTAATACAAGTATTGAAAGAGAAATTAAGCCGCCTGCGCTTACTGTTTAACAATATAACCTACTATTATACTAACCTTACTATTACTATACTATTTACCTTTATATACTATCTGATCTTATCAAAAATGTACAAATTTGTGATATTTATTTGGTGGTAGGACTCCTTTTCTACCCAGGAGTCCGTCTGAGTCTGTATCACCCTCTTACCTGTTTCTGCTACCAAATAGCGGTGGCTGCACTGCTGTGTGCCGGTCTGTAGGGTATAGAGAGCCAGTATAAATACAGGCTGTGAGGCATTCCATCGTAGTCCTCAGGTGTGACAACGCATTTGAAGCTCACTTTGTTTAAAGTTGGCTGCTGGTGTCCAATGTCCATGGACTGCAGTAGCGACTTACCACTAGGTGGACTGTAAGTTTGTTTGTCACTTCAGTTTTATATAAAAATACATCGAAATTTTTTAATTTTACTTTTTACCAATTTATTTTTAATTATAAATGTATATTTATAATAATATACACTTATATATATATATTCAATTTCGGTTACTGGATATGCCCTTAAAATTTTCCGATGATAAAAATTATGGGTAAGGATATAAAAATACATAATACACAACCAGACTTGGATGGAAGCTATGAATTGAATATATTAGCTGGTTATATTAGGTTGATATTTGAATACAGAACCTGCTGCGTAGAACTTGAACCATTCGTTGGTGGTAGTTACGTCATAGTTAACTTAAATAACTATATGATAGTTGTTGCTATGGCGGATGGTAATTAATAGTAACCGTTTTCATAGCTGCTACAATTATGTTGCGTTGGTAGACTGAAAACTTATTCTTAAGATTACATTTTTACCAACTTACTACCCTTCGGCGTCGATATAGGTAGTCTATACAATAACAAAATTGATAAAAAAAAAATCAAATAATTAATCGACCATGGAATCGAAAATAAATATCGATACGATATTTGATTATTATCGTGTATATATGTATATAAAACAGACTTCATTTGTTATCAGATCTGACTGAACTGAAATATATATGGGATGACCATTACAGCCCTTCACAAGTGCTATGCAAAGGCCTCCGCCAAGGAGTGCCACAAAGCACGGCCCTGACCCACCTGCATCCAACGACTTCCTGCATTCCTTACCAGGTCATCACTCCATCTAGTCACCACTCTACACTTCGCTTACCGGTACGAGCCTGCCACTCGAGAACCATTCTTCTCCATCGGTTGTCGGTTTTTCGAACTATATGGCCGGCCAACTGCCACTTCAGTTTACTGATCAGTGGGACTGTGTCGGTCTCATCCGTTGCTCTGTGTCCGATACTTTAGTTTTTTTTTATAGAAGAGGGAGCAAATGAGCATGCGGCTCACCTGATGGTAAGTGACTACCGCCGCCCATGAACAACCGCAACACCAGGGAAATTGCAGGTGCGTTGCCGGCCTTTTTCTCATTACGAAATTTATCATGGAGAGAAACTCTCAGCATAGCCCAGCTGAACGGCTTTGAGCTTCCTCATACAGCTAGCAGTGAAGGACCACATATCTATATGCCATCACTGATATCTAGATTATGCCAAACAGTGTACAACCAGTGCAATCACGTACTGGTTGTACACTGTTTTGTGATATCCGATTTGAGATATACGTAAAGGTGAGTCGTAATCTCCCGAACGGTGCCCTGCCGAGTTGGATCCGTCAATGTGAAAATATACTAAATTCAAATTAATTAAATCGTTTTCTTAACTTTAAAATTTAAGTTTTTTCGAAGTTGAATTGATCCTCCTTCTTTTTAAAGTCAGTTAAAAAGGCGCGAATTCTCACATTAAGTAGCTCGGCAAATATTATGCAAATATAGTAAAGGTGTCAAAGATTAGCATCTTATTGTGACCCAGCGATTGGTTCCGAATACTCGTGTTTGTTCGCCATTCGCAACGGACCGGTGTGTTCGCACCTTTGTGTTTGACGGAATTAATTTGTGATAAATAAAACAGTCCTTGGTTTTATATTTAAAAAAAATTAAAATATCGATAAAATGGTGTATATTTTAATATTTTTAATTATTATTTGAAGCAAATTTTTAAATACAGCAATAAATTTTTATATTGTTTACATTAGTTTAATGGAAGAGCGGTTATTATGAAAATCAGAAGAGTCGTGTATTATTTTGCCCACTGCTGAACATAGAGCTCCCCCAAGGAATGCCACAAAGCACGGTGCTGTGCCACCTGCATCCATCGACTGCTGATAGGCCTGTATGTCTTACCAGGTCGTCACTCCATCTAGTGGGGGGTCGCCCTATACTTCACCTACCGGTACGAGGCTGTCACTCAAGAACCTTTCTTCCCCATCGGTTGTCGGTTCTTCGAGCTATACGGTCGCTTCTTTAAGCAAATTTTTTTTCCTTTATAGATTTTAATTAATTTGACGTCACTGTTTAATATTTGAAGCCAGCTGTCTTTATATAACGCAAAATATTAAACAGTATTTATTTTATTTTTCGTAGAAATTTCCTAATTACGATTATACTCGTATTAATTATATTACTAAGCATAACTTGATAAAAAAATTAGTCATTAAAATAATCGCTGCGGACCGTAGTTTCGATTTCAGCACGGATCAAATATTATCAGGCCTACAAAGAAAAGACCGGTTTCCGTGTTTTTCCTAATGCAGTTTGTTCTTAAAAAATCTCAACAATAAAGCAGAATAGCAAAAGTGCGGGGTTTTTAAAGAAGGAAAAAATCAGAAAAAGTATTTTAAAAAATGGAATATTATTACTTTCATATTATTTTCATGTTACCAGTAAAGTGATTTGCTTTTGAAAGTTTATAGTCTCGCTACGTACACTTCATTTGGATAACACACTCTAAATCATAAAGTTATAATTTTGTGGCGCTATCACTAATTTTATTCAGCGTTGTAACAAAGAAAATGCGCACGATATTAGTACTTAAAAGCTGCATCGTAAAGTTCGTTTTCTTTTCACGATAACCGCCAAAAGCACAGTGTTTCGGAATGAATGCGAGCGGGAACAAAAAGGTGCGCTTATTGTTTCGACCCGGCGATTTTGTTTTCAATTTAAATATTTTAAACACGTGACAATAGACAAAAACCGGTACTTGTAACTGTAAAAAATTAAATATAAAAATTATGACGGTTCGCCTTTTGTCTCTTAATATATGCAAATGCATTGCGGATGTGACGCCGTACGGATGTAGAGGCAGCTCGTATTTGCATAACATGGCTAATGCGTTGCTGCTAGTTTGATTTCGTAGTAACCATTTGTCACAGGTGATGAATTTAAGATTATTTTTTAAACTTACTTCATTTTTTTTAAATAAACTTACGTTATGATTTCCTATATTTACGCGAATACTACACATGGAATAGAACAAATTTTACGGATTTTATCGTGTTTAATTTTTTTTTAATTCCCGACATTTCGGGCACTTTGCAGCTCCCATGGTCATAGGCGGACTGAGAACCTCCTCCTTTTGACGTCCTGATGTCATATTTAACAAGGGCTACCTTCAACTTAAATTATTATTTTTGATTCTGCGTAGATCGGACGGATAAAGTAAATTATTTAATTTTTATCAGTTTTGATAATACATTGGATACTTTATATTCTTTTAATATTTTCGATATGTCCGCTGTAAAGGATTTTATTAAAGTTCTCTATCTTGAAATGAAGTTGATGATGAATAATAATGAATTCAATGATTAACAATTAACCAGGGGCCCAACAATCAATTGATTTTTCAGCTCTGCGACCGAATGATCGGTGTCACACGAAACAAAACCAAAATGTGATTCTATTTCATTGTTGTAGAAAGGTGAGAATAGTACGTCAAATCGTACTAATACTACTTAGTACTAATCAGCTACTCTTAAGGACAGTGAGTTTATTTTCAACCGACTTTAAAAAAAGGAGGAGGTTCTCAATTCGACTGTATTTTTTATGTGTACCTCAGAACTTTTTCTAGGTGAACCGATTTTAATGATTATTTTTTTATTTGAAAGCTGGTGCTTTTCATGTGATCCCATATAAATTTGATTAAGATCTGACCAGTAGTTTTTGAGTTATCCTTAATAATTAATATTGAAGTCAGTTGTACAAAATTTTTGATTTTATCATTTGTTACGTCCTTTGGTTCTCGTAAGAGACGACTAGTAAATACGCATTAGTATTTAATTGACTTCGACTATATTGATAATGTTCTCATTTTATTTATAGTGAAGTCGGTAGTACAAAATTTTTAATTTTACCGCTTGTAATGTGCCAACCTAAATCACTGTCCTTAAGAGTAACTGTTCTACTTGTACTACATTTTCACCTAAATGATTAGTTAGTATTATCTACCACGGACAAGAACACGTGACAATAGACAAAAGCTTCACTTAAACCACAAAAAACAAATGTCCCAGCTATCTTGTTATCTACGTACGTTACTGAGTTGTTAAATGCCATATCTTATCGAAAATAATTCTGCATATCTTATTTATTCTCTAAGATAAATGTATTTCCACCAATATTTTAGATCCAGTAATAAAAAGTTATACTATAGTCCAGTAAATAAAACTTAGGTATCTAGAGATCGCGATTAAGACGACCATGTTACGAGAGGACAATTCATCCGTTACTAACGTACCATTTAACTGGATTATTCCGTTTTTAAGCATAATTTACTCTGTTTTCTTTCTGTAAGAGATACATTGTTTAAAAGATTTTTATTAAGTGTGTCTATGTAGTCTATTTTTGGCAGAAATGAACTTAATTCAAGAACTAGATTAAAGTTAGGTAGAGTTACAGGTATGTTATTGTCCACCGCTGGGCTCGATTTCTGGACTTCTGGACTGGCTTTCTGCGAGGGTTATACATCAATTGGTTACTTCGCTTTGGAAATATTTTATATTTCAAAGATGCATGTCATGTCGCGTTTATTTTGCTCACCTCAGAATACGTAGTAAATCAGTACTTAAAATTGCAAGTAACAATTTTGGTTGTGTCAGCCAGGATTGAACCAACCAACTGTTTCTGTTTTGCACTAATAACTGTATTGTATGTAAAGTATTCCATCTTAGTCCTCAGACGTAACAACGCATCTGAAGCCATTTTTGTTTAAAGTTGGCTGCAGGTGTCTATAGACTGCAGTAGCCGCTTACCATCAGGTGGACTGTAGGTTTGTTTGTCAATTCAATTTTATATTAATATTTATATCTCAGTTTAAAAGCAATCTTGTGAAACAAATATTTTCTAATATTCTCAATGAAATGATGATTATCATTATCTTGTTTCTAGTAGCTTATCACCATTCCAACGCAAAACAAACACATTCCCTTAAGAATGATGCAATGATGTAAGGAATTACCGTTCCGTCATCAGCATCCATCAAATTCCTGGCAGCAATAAGCCAACATAATGTTGAAAATTCGCCTGCCAAGTGTAACTATGACAAACAACATCAGAAGAGCAACGTTACAAATAAATGCCCTTTAATCCTCGGTAACTCCACTATTTGTGGCGACCATGGTACGACATAATATTTAAACCATTTAGACACTGTATTCAAAGATCATTTAATCAAATATGAATATTTATTACAGTTCGAAATGTCAATGAATAAAATGATTATTAATTTATTCGAGCCCATTTTTATTATTTATCAACTTCATAAAACTACCATTGTTTATTTGTACCATGTCACAAACGCTTTCAACCAACCAGCAATAAATATGGTGGTCTTTGTTATTTTAATAAGAACAATTAATCTTGTATTTCCGATACAAGCGATTATCACGTACTTTGGTATCATAAATAAATAATAATTTAAAAGAATTAATGATTTTTTTTATGGGCAAGCTTTTCAAAACATTAAAATGCACAGCACATTGTTAGTCTGTCTCCTGTTTTTCTCTTTATTTAGGTAAGTAAATGGGCTCTGTCGACTGACTATGGTAAAACCATCCAAACATGATGGCCCTATTGAGTGATAATACAGCATCATTAACTGTGCTAAGGCTAAGACGTCGGTTCTGCGCTAACCACCTCGCTTGCCCAGCAGACTATGGCCAAATATAATATATTTAGGTAGTAGAGCCATGCTGCTGCTATATTATGGCTGTAGCACGAATGGGTCTACTCGAGCGGGATAGGACCACGCTTTCACAGAATAACAGCGTAAAATAGCAGCTTAATAATGCTATGTTTCGTATGGTCAGTGTAAGAACCGCATATTGTTTTTAATTGGTATGCATTTCGATTCTTAATCGAATATAGATGAAGATGTCTATGGGCCTCAGCATTCACTTACCATCAGGTGGATGATGGTGGATGAGGCAGGCACACACCGCTTGTCATCGTTATTCATAAAAAAAATGTTAGATAGCACATTCTGGGAAAGGCGTAGTAACCCTATAACTATGTAATTTTTTATCACATGGGACTGGTTTACGGATTTAATAATTCATTAATACATATATTACAGACTATAACAAGTCCACCACTGAACATAGACCTCTCCCATGAATTTCCTCGTAGGAGGTAAATTTGGCATATTGCCACTTTTGGCAAGCAGGTTGGCAACCGCAGGTTTTATTATTTTTGTTGTTGTCAGGAAGATGCTGCCCATTTCCTGTTTCATATCCCTCTATCCAATATTACGAAGCCCACAGGACTTTATGGGGCAGTAGACTCTCTTACGCCGCACTACACGGCGTATTATTACCTAAATCTTAAAAGAAATACACATGTAACGTGGGATTCCGCCTGTTGGACTTACACCTAAAGTTATATTAATAAACATAAGTAACACGTAATCGTAAAAGTTTAGGTAACTTACCTTTCTTACAAAATATTTGTATTCGTGGGAATAAAAACTGTTCCATTCTCATCTATCACCTGCACACAAAGACTCGAATACATTAGAAGACCATACTTTACAAATATGACGTTGCAACGAAAATATTTAATCTCATTACGTATACTAATAAAAACATAACAAAGGGACGACAAACAAAATTGAACTTTATAATACCGGTAGTTAAAGGTGAAATGGTACATAAGATATTCAGTCTTTAGATGACACAGACATGCAAAACAGATCTTTTCCATTCACGGTCGATATTCAAATGAACCGCCATTTTTCTATAACACGACACGGAAGAGCAATTTTGACACTTGGAAGAATGCTTAACCCCTTTACTTTTTATTCAAATTAAGCGTCGTCTTTTCTTTCAAGCCAGTATCACCGGCTACGAATAGTGATTTGAATTATACAGATAAAAAACTTTTTCTTAAACGCTAATGTATTCATGGATTTTACTAAAGTCGTGAGAACGTTGCTTAGGCATTATTAAACGTGAGAATCTTGTCTTTGTAATGTATAATCGATGGGGTTGAATATTGTGGAAAGCTGTGTCAACATTGCAGTAATATGCTAATATCGACGTGTCGTAAATATCAAGATATCCGTCAGAATGATTTAGGAAGATTTCGATGGGGATATTATTGCAGGATACCTCTAGGAAATCCAATTTATACTTTAGCTTACAACTTGTAAACGAGTCTTTAATAATGATGTTTTCTAAATAACTTTATTGAATTGCAAATATAGGTACTTAGTTAATTTTATTGCTCTATAGTGTCACTGTCATCATTAATATCATTACAGGCCAACATAAGGCTTAAAGTCTACCACGCCTCATCAAACTGTCATTCTACCTACTACGGGGTCGCTCTGTCTATATTCGCCTTTACAATTTCACAAGTCCTTAAGTCCTTAAACTTTATTCTTTACTGATTAACTATAAGCTTCCTGATCCGTTTGTATGGATGTAATCCATGGTTGTAACCTATGGTTAAAAGGTGAAGATTTTATCTTTTAATTTTTCATTACGATACTGCTTAATATAATTTTTGGTATTTCAGATTATTCAGATATAACACTGTATCTATTTTATAATTAAATTTTCAACAAGAGACGTATTTAAATAGCGAAAAAAATTGTATAAATAGAGTAATATGAAAATGAAATGATTCTAATCTTAAATTTGAATGAAGTCGCATTTACTTTAAACAAAGTTGATTACAAAAAGCAAACATCTTGAACCCTTCAACGTCCACAGTCATTCAAATTCGAATTCCGTCCCCTTGCTGCAAGCAGGTGGGTAGGTGTCCTTTGTAAGAATTTCCGTTTAGGACACTATTATAAACTGAATTTTTCGACTATTGAATTATTTTTTATCATGAGTTTATTCGATAAAAGGATATTCTCGTATTAAAGCTAATTATATAATATAAATAAAATATAATGATTTCTTAAAATTACGCGAACATAGGTACTATAATACAAAAGCAACGCGATAAAATCCTTAAAACTAGTTTTATTCAATAAATGAAGTCTTATGATATAATTAAACTAACTCCAATAGTGCCTTATTTCGGAGATAATAAATTTAACTATTTTTTAATTTATTTTTTTATTGTTTTACGGAAAACCAACCAAATTATTTCTCCTGTTGTTTGATTAAATATGTTATTATTAGGTATATTAAGGTATTTATAAATACCTCCCCCCACTGGATGGAGTGACGACCTGATAAAAAAGACATGCAGGATATTGACGGATGCAAGTAGCTCAGGACCGTGCTTTGTGGCATTCCTTGGGGAAGGCCATGTTCAGCAGTGGACTTTTGAAGGGCTGTAATGATGATGTTTAAAAATAATCTATATTCAATAAATATAAATATAGAACATTTGGTTTAATAAGGTCTGAAAACAAAAATAATATCTGACTTTGTTGCACATGGGAATACATTACAACATGGATAGCATGTATTTTGAAAATGGCGGAACAGATGTCTTCCAGTGACAGCAAAAATTAATGACAGCATTAAAACTTCAAAGCTGCAGACCAAGTTCTGTAATAAAACTTGTGTCAGTTGTAACAGATCTTTTATTATTTAACTAACCTGAATACTGGCACTGTAAGAAATAGTTTTACATCTGAGTTAACGTTTCAATGAACATAAAAATTAAAATTAGAAAAGTGCAATCGTGTGACTTAAAAACTAAAACACGGTCGTTCTAAATTTAAATAAAGCAGTTAACTCAATCATTATTATTAAAATGATACATAACAACGTTTTCTAAAAAACTAGAAATTATCCTTACTGTTGGCAATTTAGAGCCTAGCAGCATTAAAGTTAGCATTAAAACACCTTGTTGTAATGAGACGATGAATAAATAAATAAACAAGGATATTTTATAAGTTATTACTTAGTAATAATTTGTGTTGTAGGACACAAAATCGTCAGTCTCAGAATCGAGTCCAAGTTGATATAAAAATGTATGCAATCCAATGAATTGCGCGTAGAGAAGCGAGTTCTGATTTAATGCCTTTTACACTTACGGTACTAACTTTAAAGAAATAAACACTAATACATTTTGGGTAATTTTATTTAGTTGACGACCTTCTTATTAAGCCCACGGCAAACTTTTTGTAAACAGTACGGTTAGCAGAGACCGGTCGCGATTTTTTACTCGCACATCCGAACGTAATTTGCATGCAAAGGGTTAATTCATCTCGATTATTTGAGCTCACGCATATTTTTAATTATTCAAGGGTGTGCGACATAATGTATTCGCTATTAGAAGTGCAGTTACTTATTTTTTTGATAAAAGAGATTCAGTGTGTGACTGAATTTGGTGGAGTGCGGTACGTTGCTGTGCAATTTTATACGAATATTATCGTTCATGATAGTTTACCACAGTAATTGTTGGAGTACTACAAGTGTACTGATAGGTACGTATCATCTTTATTAACACAATTGCAGCCCTTCACAAGTCCACTACTAAACATAGACCTACCTCAAGTAAAGCCACAAAGCACGTTCCCGAGCCACCTGGATCCATCGACTCACATCCCTGCATGTCTCACCAGGTCGTCACTCCATCTAGAGGTGGGCCGCCCCACACTTCGCCTACCGTTACGAGTACAGTACGAAACATAATCCTCTCTAACAGTAGGTAGAATTTGCCTTCATTGTCAGCGTTAGCATGCGTATTGACGGTCGCAGTACAAACCAATGTATTTATTTTTGTATCACCTTTATTATTGCTTTTTATCACCTTTTACCCAATTATCGTTTTGTATTACCTTTGACACTGCTGACTATCGCCAGTCAGTAACATAGTTAGGTACTGCATCTTCCGGAAGCCATAAAATCTTTCTTGCATTTCCCATAGTCGTCTCTTACGAGAACCAGAGGACGTAACAAGTGGTAAAATTAAAAAATTTGTACAACCGACTTCAATATAAAATATTAAGGATAACTCAAAAACTACTGGTCAGACCTTGATCAAATGGGACCACATGAGAAGCACCAGCTTTCAAATAAAAAAAGAATTATCAAAATCGGTTTACCTAGAAAAAAGTTATGAGGTAACACACATAAAAAAACATACAGTCGATTTGAGTAACTCTTCCTTTTTGAAGTCGGTTAAATAAAGTTATGGATTCTCTTAAGCCGCCACCACAAGCATCTTTAATATAATGCAACATCTCTTAGAAATATTTTTTATGGTTGATGGTGTGATAATTCTTATAACACTTGCGATTTCTAACAGGATTATACACTATTATATCACGAACTTAAGTTTAGAACTTATATAAATATTTATGTATATTATATAAGTCCAATCTCACCATTCTGTCAGCCGGACGGGGTTATCGGCTGTGTCCATGACCTCTCACACTCAGAAATATTTTTTTAATCAGCAACACTCGTGTAGATAACACGTTATCTAAAGCAAATTTGTTGTTTACATTTATAAATAAACTGAACATATCTACTCAAGGAACAATAGCTTATTAGTTAAGGATGCGAACTGCATACTTGGAAAGTTGTAGGTTCGAATCCACCATACGATTAATATCGTGAACTACTAACACAAGCATTTTAAGCTTACTTGGAGTACTTAACAGGAAATATTAGTAATGTCAAAAGTGTCACTAGTATTCTTTTTTTTTATTCAAAAATGGATACAATACCTAGCTAGATAGTATGTATAACTTTAATGCATATTAAACATACAGTTAATGTATATTAATTAAGTAATGGGTACCAATAATTATCCATTAGTTTGTATAATCGGCTAAAACACAAGATTCCATTACATCACAACATTTGTATAGCTTTAAAATAATATTCAGCAAATTATTGGTTTATACATCTTCAACTTTTATATTCGGTTAGTTAATATGCGTGTTATATTATTAACGTAGCTAAGTATAACAATCGTAAAGTAAATCTGCGTTATATGAAAAATAATCTGCGTTATTTTTTTTTTTGAAAATTCCAAATTTCAAATTTCGAATTTGCTTTGCGAAATCAAGAGTAGTGATGTACCGAGGGCAATGCATCACGGATAATGATTGGATTTGCCCCGCCTACGTCATCAATCACTGGCACGAGTGACGCCGAGTGGGTGGCAACAATAACCACTATACCTTGGTCTGTGACTTTGTGTTACTTTTCCATTTGTTAGATGCTAGTGGGAGGAAGCGGGCTCGTGATAAGGTGGTTGCGTCAAAACTAGGGAGGGACGTTTCGCGAATCCATTGTGTCTTGTTAGGACCATGGTAATGTCTTGGATGGATGAATATAAGTAAATTAGATTTTTTTGTCGTGTGGATTTTTTTTATGTAAATATTGTTATTGTGCGTCTTTCATATATTATACCATTTACATTCTTATATAAATGGCTGTTAATAAAATGTGTAATAACTAAATATCCCAATTTCGTATAGAACGATAAACGCGTCATTTTATAGACCTTTACATTTCTGAGCTTTAATGCATAAAGCAATAAATTGTGTGTGTTTTCAACCGACTTCAAAAAGGAGGAGGTACTCAATTCGACTGTATGTTTTTTTATGTGTGTTACCTCATGAACCGATTTCGATGATTCTTTTTTTATTTGAAATCTGGTGCTTCTCATTTGGTCCCATATAAATTTGATCAAGGTCTGACCAGTAGTTTTTGAGTTATCCTTAATAATTTATCTTTTATTTTTAATTTTATCACTTGTTGTTACTTTACCTTACCTGATAGTTACACATACGTTAACTGATAGTTCAACTAGGTGGTAGGTTTTATTTTCTATCTAGGAGTTCGTCTGAGAAGGCACCACCCTACCACTTACCAATTTTTGGCGCCAAGCAGCAGTGCGTGCAGTGCTCTGTCTGAAGGGTATAAAGAACCAGCATAACTACAGGCCACAGCCAGTGTAATAACAAACTGTGAGCCAGTCAATCTTGGCCCTCAGACGTGACAACGCATAATATGTAGTCTCATTTATTTGAAGTTGTTTACAGGTGCCCACGGGCTGAAGTAGCCACTTACTTAAGGTGGACTGTAAGTTTATTTCCCACTCCGATCTAATATATAAAAATTTGTTTTTGTTTGTTCGTATTTTATTCGCTGCCATACCGTTCATCAGATTACGGCAGAACTTTGTCAACTTATTGCTTGCATATGCGCGAAGGATTATAAAGGCATAGTACAATTAACTTATAAGTAGTAGGTGGCGCGCGTATCGTAACGATACATTTATTTGAAAGTTATATACCATTCAATTTCAATGAATGTATTGTCATTCCTAATTAAGCAATATTACTGTTCCAAATTTAAAACGATATTTCCACAATTATTTCTTTTGCGGCAGCAAGGACTCGGGTGCCAGCAAGTTTTATATAAAAAGTATATTTAATATAACTCCGTTTATCAATATAGTTCAATACTTGCGATAATTACCTAAATACAGTTTATGGCGAAAGAAATTTATAAAACAACGTTAACTCATATACTTACATTTCTTGGATTCAAAGACTATGTAGGTAAAACATATATATGAGAAAGTAATAAAATACCAGTGATGAAACCGTTCTAAGCCACTTTCCATGGCTTATATTAAAGTAGAAAAATCACCCGTACCGATGGATGAAGGGAGGTAATCCCGCCGCGAGGAGGGGGAGGGATAGGCCTCGGAATTGAGACGATGTAAGAAGATTACGCTGATGTATTACGTGACGACGCTACCTACGGAGGTGCTCGGCTTTTGTAATTTTTTCATAATTTA
Organism: Parnassius orleans; assembly: GCA_029286625.1. Lineage (NCBI taxonomy): Eukaryota > Metazoa > Arthropoda > Insecta > Lepidoptera > Papilionidae > Parnassius > Parnassius orleans. The sequence goes on along the minus strand of JAGSMP010000076.1, from coordinate 1,488,151 downwards.
GAATCTTCCCAATAGCATTTCTGGCCAGAATTTTCAATTTTTCATAAGAATTGTCGTAACGAAATACACTTTTTATGTCAGAAAAAGGTTTGCCTGAAGTCACCTTAAGTAATGTGTGGTTATTCTTTTGTTTATAAATAATGTTATAAGTAAAGGTTTAATATATTAAACATACAATGAATCAGTAATAAAATATTTTTTATATGTATTTCTGAATATCGTATAATTTGCTTGGAAGACTGACGGTTTAGTTTAAAGAGTTATGCAAAAAAATATTTTTCTATCCCTCCGATGTAATAATTAGTTAACCTTGTGTAAAAATAATGATGGAAGGTTATACTATGTAGTGGTGATTACACATAAATAAAAAAAGGAAACAGCGTGAAATCTCTCAAACTAATATCGTCAAGAAAAATAAATTCGTAAAGCGAGACTTTGAGCGCACCTGACTTGTGTTTATGTGTATACCCTAATACGATGTAAAGCAACGTTCACATTGTACAGAATTACGTTTTATTTATTTTAAATAAACCATTATAAATATAATACGTACTATGATGTGAATTTCTAACTCACAGTGATTCCTTGACTTCTCGCAGGCGGATTGGAGATTGCATTGACATCTTGCTCCATTGATACTGCTTCGGAAGCAGTGTAGTGCTTCCCATAGCCGGTCTATACGTTACACCCAACTTATATAGTACATATACGACATATAGACTTACCTGCAATTTATTCGTGGTGAAACTCTGCTAATATTATTTATAGGATTGTTTTTTTTTATAGGATAAATGATGGTATGTGGTTGTTGTGGCACGTAGACATCTACATCTATTCTTGATTACGAATCAAAACGCAGATGCGTTGTCACCCGTGAGGACTAAGATAGAATGCCTCGTTTCCAGTAAAAAGGGTGTCCGGTTCTCTACACTCACCATACGAAACACAGCAGCATTAAGCTGCTATTTTACGCTGGTATTCTGAGAGCGTGGTCCTTCCCCGATCGATCCGACCCATTCGTGCTACAACTATACCGGTATAGCTGCAGCATGGCTATACCACGTAAAAGTTAAGTTAAAGGTTCTTGTACCTTGCTTCAAAATATTGTGGTATAGTTATGAAACCTTCATTGTATATTAAATATAAAGTGCAAGTCTTAATTTCATTACTGGAACTTACATAATATTATGTTACTTAAATTAATAACAGCAAGCACCCATGATTGGGTCATTGCGATTCATTACACAAATCTTTAGCCCCAGCGAAATCGGCAATGGTAAAATTCAGAAATTTTGTCTATTTTTTTTTTCAAAATTCAAGTTAAAATATTATTTTTGTTCGTCGTATGATGGAAGAATTTAATAAATCGACAGACCTTGTTTTGTGGTTTGGTAATAACTAATAATACTTTATTTTGATTAGTATGGCTCCGCATAATTTTTACTTATAATTCATTTAACTGCGATTTCCACAAGCTTAGCAACTTTGCTTACACCGGTGATCTGCAGTGAAATTCTAATGCTAACACGAGTTTCACATGGTTTATTTTCTTTATTTTCTTTTTTTAAAACTTGTTTTGTAAAAAAAGAAATAAAAAAGGTAATGGAAGAAACTTTAATGTGTACAAGCCCTAGCTGTCGCGGGCTTAGGATCCTATTTCCATACATATGAGGTAGACATCGCGCGAGATGGGAAATGTAGCCCGAAACGAGGCTTACCCCACCTCTTTGTAGTTACGAGTTTTTGTTTTTTTCCTCTCTCGGCTTTGTCTTAGCTTTTGAAGGAAGGAATAGACGGTTTTGGGTATTTCTAACGAAAAAGATAGCTGTCTGAAAGGTTTAGGTAAAAGGTTGAAACTTAGAATAATTTCTATACAGAAAAAAATCAGATTATTTTGTCTTTTCAGTTACACAAAATAAATGTATTTATATACGATTACATTATGTATATACATGAGTACGTGTGTGTATGTATACATTTATATACAGACTAGCTCTAACCGCGACTTCATTCGCGTAGAACTGAAATTAAAAAAATATGCTCCGTTTTTCGAGAAATTTCGTCACAATCGATTTAGTCATTTCGAAGATTATATCCGGACAGACAAACAACCAGATATGTTTTAAAAATTGTTATTTATTATTTTAACCGGCTTCAAAAAAAGGAGGAGGTTCTCAATTCGACTGTATTTTTTTTATGTGTGTTACCTTAGAACTTTTTCTAGGTGAACCGATTTTGATGATTCTTTTTTTTATTTAAAATCTGGTGCTTCTCATGTGGTCCCATATAAATTTGACAAGATGTGACCAGTAGTTTTTGAGTTATCTTTAATAATGCGTATTTAATTGACTTCGACTACATTGATGATGTTCTCATTTTATTTATATTGAAGTCGGTTGTACAAATTATAATAGATGAATTCAGATCTTGACCTCCAAATTTGTTAAAATATTGTCTTTTGCAGAATCGAACCGAAGAAGCTATAAATGTTGCTCCGCATGTTAATCTGCATTCATATTAGGTAGTTATAAACTTTTCTGAGTCATATGCTGTAAAAAGGTTTCAAATTATTTAGCGCAATACCTACTCGTGTCGTTTCCTAAAGCACAAATTGAAAAGGCGCCGTCACATAATTTCATATAAGGACGATACATACTAAAAAACAGCAAACGCAGGTACATAAATTATGTGCATTATGTGTACGCAAAAATAACGACCTTAGACATCAATTAGAAAATTGATGAAAAGGATAGCATTTTGTAAAAACTAAAGTTAAGTATTTTGTTTAAAATAACATTATATATAATAGTATTAGTAATTTATATTATTTCAAGTATTAGTTATTTATATGTTATTTTATTGCATGTATTGTCTGTATATCGCATGTATTGATACTATATTACCTATGTATATTTATATTGCACCACCTACCTAGTATTCATTTTTTTTTATACAATAGGGTGACAAACGAGCACACAGTCCACCTGATGGTAAGTGGACGCTGTGGCCCATAGACATCTACATTTATCCTTAATTAAGAATCAAAATGCAGATGCGTTGTCACCCCTGAGGACTAAGATGGAATGCCTCGTTTTCAGTAAAAATGGTCTCCGGTTCTCTACACTCACCATACGAAACACAGCAGCATTAAGCTACTAATTTACGCTGGTATTCTGCGAGAGAGTGCTCCTACCCCGGTCGAGCCGACCCATTCGTGCTACAACCATAGCTGCAGCGTAGCTCTACCACGTAAAGAGTTTGTTTTATTCCTTTACACCTTTGGTTGCCTGGAAGAGATCGCTATGTAGCGATAAGGCCGCCAAATTGTACATATAATCAGCTTTTTGTAATGTTATTTGTATATTTATTTTTGGTGTACAATAAAGTATATTCATATATTCATATTCATATATATTTTGTATCAATAATAGTGTGCCCATACCATATCCATATTTGGGTTTTTTTGCTAAAAATTACAATAACCCTTATAATCGCTGAAAATCAGTTAAGTAAAGGATTAAAAATATATTTTCCGTACGACACCGTACTGGGTAGGTACTGTGGTAGGTTGCCGGGCGTACGGTTGAAACACTCAGGCTATTAATGATCATCTCTATTATCAGTCAGTCAGTGAAATTTGGGTTGAGCAGTTTTAGATGGGTCTCCCATCATCATTTGGCTCGTTTGTGTTAGCGAGGGCTTTATTCGAAAGACCTACGTCCTGTAGTGGACTCAAAACGGCTGGTAATAATAATGATTATGAAAAAAGTAAAGTACGGCCTCACATTATGTCCCACTGCTCGCTGTCCTCATTTTATAACCGAGATATTTTTTAGGTCAAGAGGAGTCCGCCGCAATCACCTAATGCGTCTTGGCGGACTTCACATGTCTCCAAAATATCGTATTGTTGGGAATGAGGGTACAAAAAATGAAAGGAAATACGAACAAATGAAGGTAGAACGTTAATCTCCCACCTGTTCTAGCAGTATAAAGTATCGCGCAGGTGACTAAGGCCCGTATTAATAAACGTTACTCAACGACGAACTCAAGTGCGTAATCATTTGATACGCCCTCATTACGAAATCAGCATCTCAAGATCGTTGCTAATTAATAAACACATAAAAACATTATCTCAAAACCCTGTAAAAAACTTAGGAATACTGTTCTGTGACTTGCACTCAAGTATACACACTTGAGAGTCGAGTTTCTTTTATTAATCAGTGTGGCATATCATAATCTCAAGATTGTACTCAAGTGCGTGTACTTGAGCTGAGTAACGTTTATTAATACGGGCCTAAGAGATCAGTCGGTAATTCTACGGGTCTCACTGTCGTTACTATGCCCGTTGGGGTATTCTAGTAATGTAGGCAAGGAAGATCGTGTTGCTGAGACGCTGCCCTGTGTTACATTGAGATGGGTAGCGATGCTATTGGTTTGCATACTTTGGTGTTATCGTGTAATTGGGTCCTGATAGTAAGCAGGGTTTTACCGAGTAGTGTTCTTTTATTTAAGTAAATAATTTTTAGAATAATTTCTAACATCAGAAGTGGAATAATTTCTTACTATAAGTAATCAATTAACAATTTCAATGATGCCTACGGGATTTAATTGTGTTTGGTCGCATATTATGTAATTTAAAACCGAAAGCTTATCCCCTGCCACCATGGCTCATGAATTTAGTTGTATATATATTTATATGTTATGTAACTTGTTAAAAATTTACATAATTTAATTCATGTTGTGTTCAAAACTTATTCAAGTAAAATATAAATGTGTAATGTCATATATTTACCAGTAACAAAAAATGCTTAGAAAGCAATCAGTAGCCACGCGGGGCGTTACGCAGGCTTACGCCGATATATCATGTGACGTCACGGAGCGCGAATGCGGCAGACGCGAAAATATTACGATGCATCAAAACTGCCAAGGAGAAGTGGGAGAAAAACGAACTTACTCCCTTGTATGTGGTACAAGTTAAAAGTATAAGTGAAATCAAAAAAAAGAATATTTATATAATCGGCTTTTTACTGCTTTATTTACAATATCTTAAATCAATAACACATGCAATATATCATATACGTGGTAGAGCACGAATGGGTCGGCTCGACTGGGAAGGACCACGCTCTCATAGAATACCAGCGTGAAATAGCAACTTAACCATTTCACTGTCCCATGAGTCATATATGAACATTTCAATTGTTTAACTATTGTGTCTATTTCTCGGACAGTGAAGTTGTTAACACTGCTGTCTTTCGTATGGTGAGTGTAGAGAACCGGCGACCCTTTTACCTGAAAAGAGGCATTGCATCTTAGTCCTCGCGGATGACAACGCATCTGCATTTTGATTATTTATCGAGGATAGATGTAGATGTCTATGGGTCACAGCAACCACTTACCATGAGGTGGACTGTGTGCTCGTTTGTCACCCTATCCTATAAAAAAAATACATATCTATATCTATACAAACAAATAAAATTGAAGTGTCTGTTTGTAATGTCTGTCTAACAGCTTTTTTACCAAATGCATATGAAAGTATATACGGTACTTATAACAAAAACAATTTAAAAAAACTGTCTATCTGTCTGTCCGTCTGTTTGTCTCTCTGTCTGTTTGTTCCAGCTAATCTCCGAAATGGTTGGACCGATTTTGACGTGACTTTCACTGGCAGATAGCTGGTGTTATGAGGAGTAACTTGGGATCCTTTTATTTTAGAAAAAGAATTAGGGTTCTGCGTAAAAAAATTAAAACCCATGAAATCTAATCTTAACAAATTCCACGTTAGTGAAGTCGCGGTGAACAGCTACTACATAATAAATACCTGCATAAACTCTCTCGTCCTTCTCCCAGAGTCGTAAGCAGGGACTACGAACTTCTATTTGGTACGACACACTTTCTCCGCTTCGTTCAAATGCATATAATATCTTCGCATACATGCTCGTTAGTTAAGGATACTCTTAATTTAGTCCATCTTAAAAATATCGCCAATTTGATCGATAATTTTCCTTTTAGTAATTCTCTTGCCGACTCTGCCACTCACTACTGCAGCAAAAATTTGCTTTGTCATTTTTTCTTTATTCATTATTTCTACGTGCCCAAAGCCCCAAGGGTTCACATACTTATAAAATGTTCACTTGATATTTGAAAGTGTATTAGTCCATATTTTTATTATTCTTATCATTCACTGTTACTGTTCTTTAAAGCATAATGATAATTGTCAACTTTTGTATTTGTTAACCAATTTTAGTGCTTCGATTATTATCATCAGAAAATTAGGAGAACTTAGTGGAACTCAAAGTACTACTAAATTGAGAGACTTTGTAAACTTCACATAAGAGATAGCCTATCAGCCGGGCTTCAAATTGTGCTCGTTGAGAGTAAGCCCAAGGCTTTCCTCTGAGACCTCGCAGTACCTACTAAAAAAGCTTCGCGGTTCGTTTTGGTAAGGATTCAGACGCTTTCATGTTCTTATTTTAAAATGCATACAGGAATTTGGTTTTCTTATACAAGCAAACAAATTATAATTACATTTCAAATTAAATGAAAATATTCATTATTCATTTTATATAATTTCAACAAAAACCGCTTTTGCTCATAACTTTTCCTACAAAGTAATATGTAGAGAAACGCGAGGGTGGATTGTGTCTTGAAAAATGCTTCGCGGAGCGCTCTGCCGATGAGCACCATTTTCTGTAAAAATATTTTATTAATATTCTTCTTTGTATTTCTGTACATAATATGTATATGTATTCATCAAACTTATTTTTGACATACATAAATATGTATGTCAAACATAAAGATATTCGTTTTATTTACAATATGTCGTGGTAAATAAAAAAATATGAATGATTGGAGTTAAAAAGTGTCAAAATATAAATAGGTATGACTTATGACCGCCTTGTGGTTACGAGTAAATATTACTTTTTCTTTCTTCTTTCTTTCTTTAGTTTAGGTTTATTAACACTCTTAGAAATGAGATGAGGCCTGTGCCCTAGTGACGTACTGTATCTTTTTATAATTTAAATTGATCATAAGAGCAGCGCCCACTAGATGGAATGACGACTACAGTGAACTTGTGATGGACTGTAATGGTAATAATTTTAATGGTGATGATAAGTAAATCTCAAATTCCACGTCCACATTCAATTATTCACGATTATAAATTCTTTCATTTTAGCATAATGGTTTTTATAGTTATTAGCTTTGTTTAATATATACTTTTATATTATTATTTATTTATTATTTGATATACAAGTAAGTATTATAGTAAATCTCAAATTCCCTGTCCACATTCAATTACTCACGATTATAAATTCTTTCATTTTAGCATAATGATTTTTATAGTTATTAGTTTTGTATACTTTTATTTCATATACACGGAAGTTGTATAGTAGCTAAATTAGTTTTACGTTATAAAGATTTCTTATCTTGCCTATAAATTGCATAAATTGTTATGGTACGAATATTTTAAACACCTGTTCGTCTTCTATCAATGTTATAGTATTCCCATTAACCACACCTAGTAAGAGGTAGAGCCAGGTTGCAATGTGTTAAGTACCTGAATGGGTCGGCTCCAATGCGAAAAGACCTCGCTCATACAGAAAATTAGTGTAAAAAAGCATTATAATTGTGGTGAGTGGTAAAAACCGTAGAGGCTTTTTACTGTTAGCGATGTATATCATCTTAGTGCTCAGGATTGTCAACGCATTTGCATTTTAACTCTAAAACGAAGATCGATGTACTATATTTACCAACAGGTGGACTGAGTGCTCGTTTGTCGCTCTTTTACTCTAATAATTATAATTTTTAGCAAAAAGTAAAAACCGACTTCAAATTGCTAAAAAAGAAGTTATTTATTTGCTACCCTTAGGAGTGGAATTTTTTCTCCAAATTTATATGGGACCACCCATGAAGTGTAACCTATTTAGTAAAAAAAGAATCATCAAAATTGGTTCACAATCTGCGAAGATATCGCGTCTAACATACATACAAAAAAACATACATTCGAATTGAGAACCTCCTCCTTTTTGTAGTCGATTAAAAATTCGTTTCATGACAGTAAGCAGCTGGGAGATTGTAACTTACAACTTTTAAGTTCCACGCTACTGTTGAAAAAGGCTATATCTAAAACTTCAATCGAACTTAATATAATTTTGCATGTGCTCTCGGAATTATAGAATATATCATGCTTTTTTGTCTCGTTCACCGTCGTTATTCCATAGTCATATCATCCGCAACTAATCTAATGTGTTGGCGGACTTTACATGTCTTAGAAATGTTTTATTCTTAAGACATGCATATTTCCTCACGATGTTTTCTTCACCGCTGAGCCAATGGAAAATTAGCACGGAAAATTTCAATTAACTTAATACTTAATTTATTGAGCATAACAAACTTGCATCTTTCATAGTAATTTGTACAATACGAAAACCACGGGGGTTTAACTGAGTTTTTCAGTTGTCATATGCATTGTGTACGATTTCTAATTATATTATACTCGTCAACCAAGAGTCGAAATTCGACCGTAATTCATAAAAAAATTAAGTTTGTATATTGGGCAAGCTGTATTTCACTTTCAAAGGCCATTAACATATAAAACACAGATATCTAAAATATTAAATTAAATTAAATTTAACTATGACAACTCTCGAAGGCCGTGGTAACTCAGGGGCTAAGCGCACGCTGTAAATTTCACAGTACGCGAGCAACCCGTATTGCAATTTTAAGTGCTGATTTACAATGTGTTTGGCGGTAAAGGAAGACATCGTGAGGAAACCTGCATGTCTGAGAAATAAGAAAAAAAAATCGAAGACATGTTTGTGAAGTTCGCCAACACGCATTGGGGCGGACGTTTTCTTGCCCTAAAACCCTCTCAGAAATGAGAGGAGGCCTGTGCCCAGCAGAGGGACGTATATAGGCTGTATCTTTTATGACAACTCTCAGACTCCTCTGTGAGCGCAATATGCTTAAAAAGGGGTACAAAGTTTTCTCGTCACGTATTAATATATAGATTAGAATAGGTATAGTTATATATTAGTTATATAGTTGGGTATAGCATAGTTGTAGCACGATTGGGTCGGCTCGACCGGGAAAGGACCACGCTCTCACAGAATACCAGCGTAAAATAGCAGCTTAACACTGCTGTGTTTCGTATGGTGAGTGTAGAGAACCGGAGACCCTTTTTATTGGAAAAGAGGCATTCCATCTTAGTCCTCACGGGTGACAACGCATCTGCATTTTGATTCTTTAATGAAGATAGATGTAGATGTCTATGGGTCACAGTGACCACTTACCATCAGGTGGACTGCCTACTCGTTTGTCACCCTATCGTATAAAAAAAAGTTAAACATAAATAACTAGCGCTCCGCCCCGGCATCGCACGGGTGATTTCCGAATCTCGAAAACAGCGCCACCTACTAGATCTAATTGTAAATCTAAACCATCAAGGGACCCAAACTCAAACATATACAAAAAAATTCTTCATAATCGGCCCGCCGTTTAGGAGGAGTTTAGCGACAAATATACGTACGGAAGAAATATATACTCATATATGTATAAAGCTAAGCGCAAAAGGAAATAAAATTATATGACTAGTTTAGAAATAACGTTAAAAAAAACAAAAAAAATATATATGTATAAAATCATATTGTTTGTGTGATGGAATGTTTTTTTTGTGATTGTTCTCATATCGTTGATACGACTAAGCCTATCTTATAATATAAAGGTATATCGGATACTGCCCGTATCCGATGTAATTTTAGACGAGTAAGATTTTGCGCGTACTCTTGTGGTACTATAATAGGATAATAGGCACTTATGTCAATTAAATACCTTTATAAGCTTAATAAACAAAACTTTTCTACAGAGATTTTAAGGAAATACCAATAAATAATGTCACAGTTTAAATAATAAAAATGTTATTTAATTTGTCTATGAAAGTAAAAATCTATTTTAACCAACTTTTGGGATACTATCACCAAAATCAAAATTATTTGATATATTATTGATTAATGAAGATATAAACTAATTAATAATTATATCTTTCGCGGTTTATATAGACCTAAAAAGTACGCAAAGTGTTGTCGTTGTGCAAATATATCTATATTGGATAACTGAATGATTTCAAAGGTCATTCAAGTAAAAATTAAATGACGGACGAATCGTGAAAAAATTCAATCGAAACACGGTATGGTAAATCATGCATCTCTATATTTATTTTCTCAAGTACACACCTACGCACACATCGAAACAATTCCGCAAATTTACACCTGTCTACCTTTTCAAATCATATGAGAAGCGAAACTCTCAAACATCTATTGAAAACCCGAAACAGGGGGTGTGTAGCGCTCCCCGCTCACCCCAAACCACCCCTCGTTATTTCACTTCCCTTCTCCCCTTTCTTTCCACTAACTTCGCATCGTCATCCGTATTACTTGGGCCTTAACTTATGTGAGGGTATTTCGGATGCCTTCAAGAAAAAGCAATCTTATGTGTTTAATTTCAAAGTACAAATAGCTTTGTCTTTGTAAAGCAATTTATAAGAAGTTTTGATAAGCGATTTTATTCGTTAAATCTAGACATATAGATGTGATTATTCTTTGCTGGTATTAAGATCAATTTTGAGATAGTAGTTGGTACTGATTCTTTTGCATTACTTTTTCGGGGGGGGGGGGTATTTTATGCGAATTTAAGGTCTTATGTGGATAGTCGCGACGCCTAGCAAATTTTGCAAGCTTTGTGTCATGTGTATTGATATCGCCGTGAATATATTTCCTATTGTATCTAATTTAATTCTTATTGGAAAAAAATTCAGACACAACATCATTACATCAAAGCAATGGTTGTTTGGGCAAGGTAGGAAACCTGAGTTTTACGTAGGTCCTGGATTTGAACTCACTCCTTAGCGTCTGTCATTCCCTTGTCCTTACAATTACAAACACCTACTTCGAGCACAATGCTTAGTGCATATGCATATGCATACGTGTCACATCGGGCGGAGTAAGGTTGTAGGCACACCTTGCTAATTAACCTTGTAGTATAGTTTAATAGTATTTATTATAGGGTTTTATAAATCATAACAATTAAATAAGACTGATTTACTAGACCGTGTAATGGCGTTGTAACAATATCCACTACCACATTTTATTCACAAAGACAGAGGGAAACTTTACCAGGCGATGGGCAGCACCATCTTCCTGATATGAACTGAAAAAATAACAAACTGCGTTTTTTTTTATAGAATAGGGTGACAAACGAGCACACAGTCCACCTGATGGTAAGTGGTTGCTGTGACCCATAGACATCTATATCTATCTTCAATAAAGAATCAAAATGCAGATGCGTTGTCACCCGTGAGGACTAAGATGGAATGCCTCTTTTCCAGTAAAAAAGGTCTCCGGTTCTCTACACTCACCATACGAAACACAGCAGTATTAAGCTGCTATTTTACGCTGGTATTCTGTGAGAGCGTGGTCCTTCCCCGGTCGAGCCGACCCATTCGTACTACAACTATACTACTAATATAGCTGCAGCATGGCTCTACCACGTAAAAAACCGCGTTTGCCAACCCATTGGCAAATTTGGCAAATTTTCTCTCTATGAGACAATCTATGGGGAGGACCATGTTCAGCCGTGGAATGTAATGGTAAATGGATTTATTATATGTTGTTTTTTCATGTGCAATTTTAAAGCATAGGGTAAAGTGCTTGAGGTAAATTCAACAGTACTGCTGGCACCAGTGAAATTTTTAATCATTGAATTTTGAGGTGCTGATTTACCACGTGCTGGGTAGTGAAGGAAAACATCGTGAGGAAACATGTATGGCCGAGGAATAAAATATTTCGTGGACTACACAAGCGCCTAGACTAGACGTACTAACAATCTTAGAATAAATTTATGTATGTGTTCCGAAATTCTAGATGTACAGTCTATACAGGGTTATTTTGCAATTACTGGTCAAATTTACAGAGAAGGTTCAGAATAAGTAGTATAGGTAAATGGTGAAGAAAATTAATTAAAAAAATCTCGAACATTCTGCCCTTTTTATCTTTTAAATTGAAAATGCGTGGTAATGCATTATTATAACTGATTTTACTGCGCACACATTCGTGTAGGCAAAAACATTGATGCCCATAAATCACATTCAATTTGAGATAATTTCAAATAAAAGTAGAAGCCTTATTTACTCGTATTTTCAAAAACTGCAATAACTGTATATCATTATTTATATATTTGAACTAACTATTTTGATTGCCTCGTTGGTCTAGTGGTTGTAGTAGTGCGACTGCTGATCATGAGGTCCCGGGTTCGAATCCTGGGTCGTGCCAAAAAAATTAGTTATTGAGCTTTTCCATCAAGAAACTCTCAGTAGCTGCCCGAAGTCAGGAAGCTGGCGGTGTCTCACCCCCGTGCCTCGGAAAGAACGTAAAGCCGTTGGTCCTGCGCCTGATCTCCCTCCGGTCGTGTCGGTTTACCGTCCCATCGGACAATGAGAGCGAGGGAATAGAGAGTGCACCTGTGCTTGCGCATACACTTGGGCACTATAACCCTGTCCTGCGTCGATGGCTAGTCTCCGTTGAGGCTGGCTGCCGTGACCGAAATTCGGTCTGGAGGAAATTATTTGAACTTAAGTTTAAAATTTGGCTACTCTTTGAAAAATAACCCTGTATGTGTCAACAATACTAAACTTTGGTGAAGTTAATTTGTGAGGCCATTTTGTTTTCGGTTTTAAGAATATATAAACATAAAAAAATTGTCATCAGGTCGTGATTTCCACTTGAATAAGAATAAGTATTGTCGTAAGATCCGGCTGTCTTAGCGCACAATTACCTTCAACTTGTTGAATGTTAATAAGCCAAAATTCACAGGCCCTTTTTACTCAATGTAATAGACAATTAGCGGTCTTGACAAACAACTGCTGGCGTTTAGGGTGAGGACTCAAATTAGTTCGCTGCGATTAGATAAATTTATTTTTATAACCAAATGTGTTAAGGTTTAAAATTGTCTGCCCATACTGTATTGTATTAAAGGACATGCAGCTAAGAAGATGTTTCTGTTTGCTTAATGACGTCATTAGAGCTTTTATAATGCTGTCCAGATGGGGATTATCCAAAATACTTCGATGAAAAGGAATGACAAAGCTTTTCAGCTTGCATTTTTATATTAAGTGTATTTTTAATGATACCCTAAATATAAACATTTAAATGTATTTAAATTCTTTGTTCTAGACACAGAACAATGTTCTTTGCTCTGATGTTCTTGTCATATTAGTAAAAATGATATACGGCTTAGTTTTTTAACCGACTTCAAAAAAAGGAAGAGATACTCAATTCGACCGTTTTTTAATGTGTACGTACCTCAGAACTTTTTTCTAGGTGAACCGACTTAGATGATTAGTTTTTTATTTATTAGAAATTATTTGAAAGCTGATGCTTCTCATGTGGTCCTATATAAATTTGATCAAGATCTGACCAGTAGTTTTTGAGTTATCCTTAATAATTCGTATTTAATTGACATCGAATACATTGATGATGTTCTCATTTTATTTATATTGAAGGCGGTTGTACAAAATTTAAATTTTACCACTTGTTATAAAACTGAAGTGGCAAAATTAACTTGCAGTCCACCTGATGGTAATTGGCTACTGCAGTCCATGGACAACTACAACCAACTTCAAAGAAAGCTATAGATGCGTTGTCACTTCTGAGGACTGAGATCACAGCCTGTAATTATACTAGTTCTCTATACACTTAAGACCGGTACACAACAGAAATGAGATAAAAGTTGGTACCTACCTAGACGGACCCCTAGGAAATAATGGAGTGAATGGCAGGGGTTCTTGAGGATAATGACGAAGGCTTGAAGTTGTAGTTTCCCGAAGGTTGTTGGTTGGTCACGTCGGTTGGTTACCACTTTGGCCATGAAAGGAAAAGGGGAGATCTCCCGCCGGGCAAGGTGTTAAGCCCGGGGAGCGGCCAACGCTCCGAGTGGTAGTTTTTTTTTTTTTTGCGCCCAGAGGCAAAGTAAAGGGCTACTCTCCGAGAAGCGGGGGAGGGAGGTGGTGAATGCTCTTAGCATACCCACACAGCCAGCTGCGTAGTTATGTGGGACTCACTATGAAACTTAAGTGCCTACGTAAGTGCCACTAAACACCACCTGGGACTGGCTTTGGCCTGGAGGGCCTTTCTGCCGTATCGGAAGCGACACCCCTTAGGGAAGGGGCGCAGGCGGCGAGTAACCGCTGAGAGGCGCGCCTAACTAAGGAAAGACGAGTGGTAGTTCGGAGCTATTCTATATATACTGCTTTTACTTCGGAACTTTGATAGCGCGATTTAGGCTTCGATGTATTTCGTTTGTGGCGCAACGACAGCGCCGCCACGGAGTCCTATCACCTAGTTAATTTTAGAAATTGTCAAAGGTGATGGATATCTTTTGTCCATGAATGACAAGTTTTTTAAGATACGAAGTAGGTATGTCAGCGGTATTTTGTTAATTTGTCATATTAATATTAAGAACTAGCTGGTAACCGACGCGTAGCTGCCGCAGAAGAAATAATTGTGGATATATTGTTTAAAATTTGGAAGAGTTATATTGTTTAATTAGGAGTGATTATACATTCATTGAAATTGAATGATATATATTTTTTAAATAAATTTGTCGGTGCGATACGCGCGCAATCTACTGTAAGTTAATTGTACTATGCCTATATCCTTCTTGCAAGTACAAGCATTAAGTTGACAAAGTTTTACCGCAATCTGAAGAACGATATGGCAGCGCATAAAATACGAACAAACAAAAATTAATTTTAAATATTAGATCATATAAACGCAATTATATATATAATTTAGATTAGGTACTACGTACGACATCTATTTTAATGTAGTGCTTTTTTTATATTTTCATACATTTTTGATTAAGTAAGGGTAACAAACGAGTAATCAGTTAACCTGATGGTATGGGCCTTAAGCTCCCAGATCCTCAATTAAGCAAAAAATACAGATATCTTCCTTGAGGGTTAAGATAAAAATGAGTCTTTATCCGCAAAAAGGAATTCCGGTTCTCATCTCTCACTACATACGTTGTTACAGCAGCAATTTTACGCTTGTCCCAGGCCGAACCAAGCCATTCATGCTGTTAGCCTATGCTTGGTTAGCTGTTAGCCAGTTATGCTATTTCTGCAGCGTGACTCTAACACGTATAAAATATTTTTTACATTTACATGAAGTTTACAAACATACTAAAGCAAAACAAGATATAGAATCTTTACAGCATATAGTATTTGGTCAATGTTTTTATTTACTAAATGAACTTAAATATTACAATATACAAAAAAAGAAATATCACGTCGGATTATATGCTCTCAATTTTCTTGAAATGAGAAAATGTTTCAGCTTAACAAAATGGGAATTATAAGTGAAAAAGAAGGGGCAATGATAATAAAATATGATATTATTCCCAATTCAGCTACTAAGCGTAGTGATTATGGGAAAACGCCTTTATGGAGGGTTCAGGACTGGACTTTTATAAGCGGAAGAAAAGGTTATAATTGTTTTTTAATCAAAATTTTTCATTAATTCCATCATGTAGTCGACATACCACGCATCCGAACCAAATAGTTTGTGCAATCCGTATATTTACTTCAAAAAGAAAAATACGGAACCCTTATAGGATCACTTCTTTGTCAGTCCTTCTGTCCATCTGTCAAGATCTTTTTCCTCAGGAATGGGTGAGGTATTAAATTAAAATTAATATCATACTAATAACGAAGGTCTATCATCTCTTAGAGGTGTAAAAATTCAGACTTTTAAATCAACACAATTAAAAGATACGGCCATTTATATCAACTACTATCTAGGTTTTATTCAAACACACATAAAATATTTCATCAAAATCGGTCGAGCCGTTTTTGAGTTTTAGCAAGACTAACGGACAGCAATTGATTTTTATATATAGAGATTTTGATACTTGCAATCTAACTCATCTAAACTAGAGTCATCAAATTTGGCAAGAAGTAAGGTCTCATAACACAAGTAAGGGAAAAAATCGTTATTTTTTAGTTATATGACATAAAAATTATTTTTTTATAATTACAAACGTACATTTTCAGCATCGACCGTGATTTAGACTGATGTAGAGGTGAATATTTTTTTCCACTGTAAAGTTAGGTTGCTCTTTAATCCAACACCTTTTTGTCAGGGCAACATTCGATGCTAACCTTATCTATATTTTCAAAAATGGATGAACTATTTACATACATAATTAAGTTTATACGGAACCCTCTAAGCACGAATCCTTTACGTACTTGTCCGATTTTTTTATTGTAAGTTTTAACTAAAGTCAACTTTTGAAGGTAGTGCACCTTGTAGGTGTGGTATCATCCCTGATGGACTTCAATTCTGCCTTTGATGCCATCTGGGTTGGTAGAACATCTTCTAACCTATTTTTCTAAGCGGTGGTGCATTCACTAGCTGTAAATCATTCCATCTTATCTTATCTGAATCTGTTGCTTATTTTGTTTACATTTAGTTGTAGTGTCCACTAGCTGCAGTGCCCACTTACCATTACCGTATTTGCTCGTTAGTCAGTATAATTTTTAAGAAAGATATTTTGTTCGCAAATGTGTTTTCTTTAATTTTGTTGATTTGCTTATTTATGTAGGTGTATTTTATGTGTGTGTTAAAGATATTAAAAATCAATTTTCTGAGGTCCTAAGTCCACATTGTTAGCGGTCAGCCACCGCAGAGTCTACTTCAGCTGAGAATGCCTCGTGTAGAGGCGAAACACGTGTCGTATTATCAACGGTGGTGTGTCTTTCTTAGTGTAGTGGTGTTGGGAGTAGTGGTGATTTAGTTTACGCAATTAAGGGAGGGCGGGAGATGCTCTTCAAGCTAGGTAAGACACATCATTTTATTTTATTACGAGGATCTTAGCAAATTGATTTTTAACACCTTTAATATAATGGATTTCCGCAAAGTACTGATTATATTAATTATGTATGTGTGTAAATGTCCACTTTAATGTTATTCGCCCTAGCCCACTACAGTAGGTACACAATTCTTTCACTATCTTTCCGGTTGTTGGTAGGAAATGCCATGCCAATAAGAAAGTGTGCTTTAGTTTTTTTCCAGACCAATTATTTCCTTACATATTACAGTCTTTTGTCGTAGCGTTCACAGCGGTAAGATTTTAATATCCTCTCATGTTTTCGTGCTCACGAATCATCGAATATGCTCGTAAAAGTTTGCATCGACCCCCGCGGGATGGGGGTGGTTATTATTCATTTTTTTCTCCAGTCAAATTCAGTGTAGGGCACACTAATGTGCCACTCCAGAATCAACCCCTACGCTTCGCGACCATGTTTTTTCCTGCTAAAGTTTTTGTTTGTCATGCATCTTCCTCCGATACACGAGCAGGGTTATCTTCCATCCTTCTCTTTCTTATCGCGCTCAAACATAGGGTGGTAGCAGAAAATATGATACGATTTTTAAACTTAAATTGATTTTTCAAAGTACGGCTGTTATATAATGATGATTAAGTAGCATTCATAAGCTTTTACTGTGAAAATAAAAACAAATAAATAACGAAACGTATTAAAATTTACATACATAATGCTTTTCAATGTCTTATCATCGTGTACCCAAAACTCTTCCAATAAAAACATCTGTTTAATATAATATATATCAACGTCGCCATTTGAAAATAAGTTTAAGATAAAATAAAAATAATGCTAATGATTTCTTATATTTACGCGAACACTATACATTGAATAAAACTCGATGATTTTGTTAAATCCAAACCCAAGCATACCACTGAAAGACTTCAAGATACTGTAAGCTCATTCTGCGTAGATGGAACCAAAAATTAATATTAAAAAACTGAAGGTAGCCGGGCTAACTATGACATCGGGGTGTCAAACATCTCAGTCCCCCCCCCGTGACCATGGATTGCTGTAAAGCACCCGAAACGTCGGGAATCAAAATAGTAAAATTAAACGCGATAAAATCCGTAAAATTAGTTTTATTCAATAAAAATAATGCCTTATTTTATTTTTATCTATTGCCGCGACTTGTCTGTAATTTCATCTAATAGTAAGTTGTGATGTAGTCGAAGATGTTAAAAGTGTACTAGTACTCATTTTTGAAGAGGTAATGAACCACATGAAATGTTTGATTTTCAGATATGCAAGTTCACGATGTTTTCCACCTTAGCATTTAAAACTGCATTAAATTTTCAGTGGTGCTGACGGGGATCGAACTTGGGTTGCTCGCATGATATGAAATTTATGGCGGGCGCTTAGTCTCTGAACTGCCACGGTACTCTAGTTCATTGTACCCACATTGTAATTGAAATAGCAAACGACGAAGCAAACTGTATGGTTCGAATGCGTGGTATGTAGACAATAATATGTGAAGAAACGCCGAGCTTCTGGTTATTCGTTGATGGAAGGGAAAGATTAAAATGAAATCATGCATTTTTTGCGCAAACTATTTTAAATGTATTTTGCACAATAATAATATATAATAATAGATTATAGTGCCCGAGTGTATTGCGTAAGCACTTGTGCAGTCTCTATTGCCTTATTCTTATAATCCGATGGAATGGCAAACCAACACGACCCCTCTCGTCGTCTCACGACGACTCTCGAATTCACCTACTTTCCTAGGCACGTGGGTGAAACAATGCTAATTAATTATAAATTCTACCATCAACTACGATGTTTCGCATCTTCCAGGCATCCCGTCACGGCCAACTTAATTTTTTTTTGTCGTTATTAGGTTTCATTATCTTTGTCGTCTCTTACGACACCCACGGGATGATAGAGTAGTGGATATTCTTACACCGCTACTTCGCGGTGTCACACATTACTGAGAGATTGGCTATTCTATGCCTTTTCTCAAGCCAATAAAGCCAATATTGGTTTTAAAAAGTTCTTTAACTAATATCACACTAATAAGTCTCTTAACATGCCTCTCCATTGAATCCAATGCTTCTAGGCGTATTGTAATTTAGAGTTAAGATATATTATTTAATCACTTTAAAAGTTTATGTTTCGAACAGCATCAACATTTTTTTTAAACTGAAGCAATGAACAAACTTGCAGTCCACCTGCAGCCAACTTTAAACAAAGAAAACTGCTGATGTGTTGTTACTTCTGAGGACTAAGATTTAATGCCTCACAGCCTGTAATTACACTGCCTCTTAATACACTTCAGACCGGAACACAGCGGTTCAAACTATGCTATTCGGCGGTATAGGTAAAAGGGTGGTACCTACCCAGATAAACTTGACTAGGCTAGGACCTAATCAGGAAAGAAGACCGTTTGTCACTGCTCCTTATTTAAAAATATTTACTTAAATAATGCAGGTGTGAACTGACTTTAAAGGTAATCCATTATCCTGCCAGTAATTAAAATGATGTTCATAAAACTTCTTACGCTTTTTAATTTTGACATGGCCGTCATAAAAATGTTTCTGTACGGAATTAACGACCTATCACTAAAATATTGTGTCCCCAAAACGAATTGCTTATGAAATGCTATTATAAACACATAAAACGTGGTCTATAAAATTTAATGCATAATAATATCGTAATTTGACCGCTCCTTTTTTTGTTTAATTGGGACAAGGAGTGATATTAATTCAGTTTTATGGGCGATTTTAAAGGTCTATAAATATAAGTTATGACGGTTGAACACAATAGTTCGCTGTAGTGACTGGAGCGCGGTGATAATCATTTAAATTTGGGTTTCGTTGTAAACGGAAGCATGATAACGGTCTCTGATGATAATGATAAGGATGATATCATCTTTGTTTATTCTGAGGATAGCTAAACTTACGAAAATTAAGTGATGTGATCTGCGCAGGAATAGTTCCAGGCACTAAGACACACTAGCTCTAGGACCACTCCGTATCCTTTTTTAATAAAATTGAAGTGACAAGAGGACTCACAGTCCACCCTATGGTAAGCTGCGGTCCATAGACATCTACATCTATCCTCGTCTATACAGATAAATAAAATTGAATTGTCTGTTTGTAATGTCAAAATAACAGCTTTTTACTAAATGCGTATGAAAGTATATACGGTATTTAAAACAAAAACATATTTTTTAAATTTTTCCCTGTCTGTCTGTCCGTTTGTCTGTCTTTCTGTCTGTTTGCTCCGGCTAATCTGATGTTATAAGGAGGAACTTAGGATATTTTTATTATAGAAAAATAATTAGCGTACCGCGTAAAAAAACTAAAACCGATGAAATCCAATCGTAATAAATTATTACATGCAGGCGAAGTCGCGGAGAACAGCTAGTTACGAATAAAAATGCAGATACGTTGTCACCCATGAGGACTAAGATGGAATGCCTCGTTTCCAGTAAAAAGAATCTTAAGTTGGGTACCGGCTGGTAAACTGTTTTATTTTAGTTTTGTAACTTATACTGTGTAATGTTAGGAAACTTGTGTCTAGCGATGGAATGTATACTAATATATTTGTATTGTAAAATAGATCA
Organism: Parnassius orleans; assembly: GCA_029286625.1. Taxonomy (NCBI): domain Eukaryota; kingdom Metazoa; phylum Arthropoda; class Insecta; order Lepidoptera; family Papilionidae; genus Parnassius; species Parnassius orleans. Next base: position 1,467,653 of record JAGSMP010000076.1, on the reverse strand, counting down.
TAGTCAAACATGCTTATTTATTACCCTTGAAACGAGTAGCCACCGAATTAGTGTTTGCGTGTTAAGTAGTAAAATATCAGATAAGTTCCAACGGTTAAACATCAGCTCGCTTCACAATTAACTGTTCAGATCGCCCAGATAAACGCTCGAATGCAAATCGACCAACAAAAAAGGCCCACACTGGCAGCACTTTAAGGATTAGTTTACACTAGTCCGGTAAAAGTATGTGGTTTTATATCTTTCGTTTGCAATACAACTTACAACGTTATTTTTTTTTGTTTAAAATAAGGGTGACAAATCACCCTGATGGTAAGTGGATGTTGTGGTCAATAGACATCTACATATATCCTCGAATAAGGATCAAAATGCAGATGCATTGTCTCCCCCGAGGACCTAATAAAGCCCATTTTCAAAGCTAATAACACTTTTGTTACGAACTTTGAAAATGTAGTACTTGCATGATCTCGGATGTAAATCAGAATTCTGTTGAACTAAAAGGGTAACTTACCTCAGATTGTAACAATTATAAAAATGTTTCTAACGTGGTTATACTCGTGACTAGTTAAAATGCTCTTGTGTACTATCATCCTAAGTGCGTTTAATACAGTTAGTTTCTACTCAGCTTTTTATTACTTGAAATTTTATAAAGAACTAGCATTGCGTAACATACGACCGTAAGAGTACATGTTCGTAGCTGGCCAGTTTATTTTTAATTTATGTTCCTTTGTTTCTTTAGTTTTCCTACAGCTTGTATTGTATTTCACATACATTATCAAGTCTTTTACAATTGTTATAGAGTACAACAATGAAGTGACTTAATTTTTATTTCGCGTCCAATGGTAGATTAAACTTCTTGAAGGTTTAATTGAATGTTTCATCATCATCATTACAGCCCTTCACAAGTCCACTGCTGAACATAGACCTCCCCCAAGGAGTGCCACAAATCACGGTCCTGAGCCACCTGCATCCATTGACTTCCTGCATGTTTTACCAGGTCGTCACTCCATCTAGTGGGGGGGGAATCGCCCTACACTTCGCCTACCGGTACGAGGCTGCCACTCGAGAACCTTTTTTCCCCATCGGTTGTCGGTTCTTCGAGCTATATGGCCGGCCTATTGCCACTTCAGCTTACTAATCCGTTGGGCTAGGTCGGTTACTCTGGTTCTACTGCGGATATCCTCATTTCTAAGTATATTACGCAGAGAAACCCCGAGCATAGCCCTCTCCATAGATCGCTGAGCAACCTTGAGCGTCCTCATACGGCCAGCAGTGAACGACCACGTCTCAGATCCATAAGTCATCACTGGCAACACGCACTGGTTGTACAATGTCGTTTTCAGGTTTTGCGGTATACCTGACGAGAAGATGTGTCGTAATTTCCCGAACGCTGCCCAGCCGAGTTGAATCCGTCGATTGACCTTTCGGTCGAAGTTGGACTTACCTAGTCGGACTATTTGTCCCAGGTAAACATACTCGTTAACAACTTCGAACTTAGTGCTCCCAACAACTACCGGCATAGGTGTGACATGGACATTAAACATGATCTTTGTTTTGTCCATGTTCATCTTAAGACCTATCCGTTGGGCGACACTATTGAGGTCATTGAGCATAGTGCTTAGGTCCTCCAGCGATTCTGCCATAAGGACTATATCGTCGGCAAATCGAAGGTGAGTGATGTAATCACGGCATCCGCATTGTCGAGGCGTATTAAGTAGACTGGTATATGAGGTTGCCAAATATGAAGGTGGCCACATAGGATTGGCATTAAATATGCATTATCCCTAATAATACATATTTAATTGACTTCGACTACATTGATGATGTTCCCATTTTATTTATATTGAAGTCGGTTGTACGAAATTTTAATTTTACCACTTGTTACTTTACAAAAGGTTCTCATTAATTTAGTAATTAATTTACCTATGGTTCAAAATACAGTTTCCCTTCGCACAGGTGTATGCTTGGTCGGTGAATATATTTCACAATGTCATGCGTTCTGCCAAGAAACTTTCAGAATACATCGCAACCAATAAACTTTATCCGATCTTAGAATATATTTTCTTTTAATACAAACAATAATGAATTCAAATCGTTTTTCTTTACAGGTACAAACGGTGATACTACAAACATCCAACAAGAACTTCGAAGATTTTTTAAAGGTTTTCACAAAACTACTAATAAATTTATAAAATATTAAATCGCAGTTTCATTTATTACAATTATTTTAAGCATCCTATAACGAATGTATACATTCATGCCCTAGAAGGTTATATTTTTTGGGTGCATAAATATTTGTCTATTCTTTTGTAACTTTCAAAACTACATGACGGATTTTATCATCACTAATTTTAGCAATAAAAATGCTTTATGCAGCGCTTCCTGGCAAACTAGTGCAAAACTATCTCGTAGTAATTGGATGTTGCGGCCCACAGATTAATTAAACTGTAGCCGAAATAACGACAGTAAGAGGTGTAAATTTTTTGGAAGTAATTGAAATGGTTCTGGTTTTGAGTCTTTAATCCTTCGTTTAGTGGATAAACGTCGGGAGTTAAAATTAAGTTAAAACGCGATAGAATCCGTATCCGTATCCGTATTGTATATTCTTCGCGTATCGAGATATGATAAATATAAGGATGCCATTTGTCAAATTTGAATGCTATATAGCATTGTTATTGCGTTGTCACCCTAGAAAACTAAGATAGAATACCTTGTTTCCAGTAAAAAGAGTCTCCGGTTCTCTACACTCACTATACGAAACACAGCTGCGTCACGCTACTATTTCACGCTGGTATTCTGTGAGAGCGTGGTCCTTCCTCGGCGAGCCAACTTACTCGTGTTGCAAAGTAATAAATGCATGAACAACCCTGTTCTGCACGAATAATCTATACATATATTATAAAATTGAAGTGTCTGTCTGTAAGTCTAGTTCCTGTGATGTTAATGCTGTTAGCCTATGCGGCTCTTACAGCTTCATCGAACTCAGAGCTCGCGGCCTGAGGCAGATTATTTATTCTAGTGCAACGTTGCGGACGCGACCTTGCACTAAAATCGATAATCTTGAGGGGAGGGGGCATAATATTGTGTTCAATTCTGTGATCACATTAACATAACATGGATGAGTTTTCTAACGGCTGTCCGAACAGGGCGACCACGGCTCTGACGGCTAACTCGTATCGTTCGTGGTTCTGGGCGGTGAAAATCGCCCAGGGACGCGGGTGTACAGTGTGTACGCGGTGTGGAGGGTTGTGCGGCGCGCCCGTCTGTGGACTCGCTGCGTCCCATCCGTTGTTGTCCTAACAGTGTTTGTGGCACTAGGTGATTGTGTAGTTTTTGTGTGTGTCTGGCCGGCGACATTTCGTTTGTCGGAATCTAGCGGAACAGGGGGTTCGATTAGAACGTTGCGGGGCCTCCGGAGGGTTAGCGTAACGTTCGGAGTCGGAGCGTAGGTGGCTGCGCTTACCACTAGCGGGTTAGGATGTGTCTCGGCCCTCTCGAAATAGCGCTGAGACATATCCTTGAAATATTCAGAGATCGTCGGAAGTTGACAGTCTCTGTGTAAGTCGGAGTTTCGCTGGTAGCACCGAGCTCCGGTTGCTATGCGAATGAATCTATTTTGGACGACTTGAAGGTCGTACAAATGACTATGGTTCACGTGCGCGAAAACTACGCTTGCGTAAGACATGATAGGTCTTACGCACGCTTTATAAAGGTGGAGCTTGTGTCTTAAGGACAGTTTGCTCTTTCTGTTAACTAGCGGGTGGAGGCGACTAGTGACGAATTTTGCTCGGTTGCGGACATCGCGAATGTGCTTCGCGAATGTCATACCTTGGTCGAATGTAACCGTTGGTTGCCAGGTGATCTGGCGGCCGCACAGGGAGATCATACCTAACGATTTCTTGGGGTTTCTGATTTGGCGATTGAAAGTGGAGATCCTTTGAAAGTGTATTGCTATACTTTTCTCAGGATTCACTTCGATTCTCCATAAGCGGAACCAATTGCCTAGGCGGTTGACGGGTGTTTGGAGCATCTTGGTGAGGAATGCTTTATTGGGATGGGCGACGATAAGTGCCGTGTCATCTGCGAAAAGAGTAGTATTCACTACTGGGTCCTTCGGGATGTCACTCGTGAAGAGTGTGAAGAGTAGAGGGGAGAGGACTGAGCCTTGTGGGACTCCAGCCTTGAGGGGACGCTTTGTAGAGCGAGTACCCTCTATTCGATAGCGAAAATGGCGATTAGCCAGAAAGGCTCTGATGATGTGGATGAGCCTATCAGGCACGTTGAGTTTATACAGCTTGTAAAACAAGCCGTCGTGCCAGACTTTATCAAACGCTTTTGCGACATCGAGGAAAAGGGCCCCGGTCGTGGTGGTTCTGTGACTTCTTTGTGGTAGGTTGAATCCTTTCAGAATGTATTCTGTGAGGTGATGTAACTGGTCAGTGCACGAGTGTTCGGGTCTGAAGCCGAACTGCTCGTCTGGAAGAAGTTTGTTGGTGAAGACGTATTTAATATGAGTCGCTCGTAAACTTTCCCCAGTGTACTGAAGAGACTAATTGGTCTGTAACTAGAGGCTAAGTTGCGCGGTTTCCCCGGTGTCGGGATTCCTATTACGTTTTGTCTGTCTGTAAAATTAAATAAACTGCATTTTATTGAGTTGGGGGGGGGGGGGGTGTATTTCAATTCCATTAAGACGTGAATGTATATTATGAATAATCATTTTCATAATCATAGAGAGCAGTGCCAGGAGTGGTCTAGGCTCTATTTTATTCACAAGATTTCAAAGTGAATATTTTTTTTAGAAATCGAGAAATTGGTAAAATAAATGGCCTTTGATTATATATAGGTACCTTAAATCTAAACCTTGTTTGGCGTTAGAAAAAAAAATTCTCAGGGATGAAACCTATCACCTATCGAAAAAACATTACCTGAATACAAAATTTCTTTCAAATCTTTAAATCAATCAAAGTTGCTCGTATAATAGTATAGGACTAAACATCTAACATTTTTTTGATTTGGATACACACTTGTACTTGTTTCACAATAATTACACAAGTAGTACAAGTCCAAATCACAAAACGAAACTGAATTTTATCGAGTGACATCGATCGTAACTATAAATTATCCAACACTTCTGTTTTAGCTGTCTCATATTATGACTAGATATTCGTTTTGGTTTTATGGAAACCATAATGCACTAGGTTAAAAAGAAAATTATTTTTATTCAACTTTATTTAATAGAGTGTAAGCAAGGCAATTATTTAACAACTATAACGGAAGCTAATGACTAGTATGTAAAATGTTTCAATGCTGAAAACCATCCGGCAAGCCTCATAAGCACGCATCTTTCTGTGATCATTATCAGAAGGTAACTAATTTGATGTCATTGTGAGAAGCCCATATATAAACAGAACAACGGTTTCGGAGTTTATTTAATGACTTACAATGTGGTCCGGGTGTTTTTATAATGAAACATTGACTTAATAAAAAACTTAAGCTGTCACATACGACAGTTAAAGGGATACACCGATTAAGCTGAGTATAATGAAAAAATTGTCAAGGGCCATATTAAAGAGGAAAAAAATTGGGCCATTCATCATAATACTGTCATTTTTTAAATTTTAAAAGGCAAGAAAAATTTTAACCATGACAGCAAAAAAAGTTTTGTTCTCTTTGTTATTTTAATTGTACTAAAAATATTCTGCAGAGCTCTTGCAGGATACAAGCTTTTACGTGCAAGCGTTTAAGCTTTTACGTGGTAGAGCCATGCTGCAGCTATGTTAGTAGTATAGTTGTAGCACGAATGGTTCGGCTCGACCGGGGGCGGACCACTCTCTCACAGAATACCAGCGTAAAATAGCAGCTTAACACTGCTGTGTTTCGTATGGTGAGTGGTATTTTTACTGGAAGAGAGGCATTCCATCTTAGTCCTCACGGGTGACAACGCATCTGCATTTTGATTATTTATTGAGGATAGTTGTAGATTTCTATTCGCTGTATGGGTCACAGCAATATGTGCATCAGGTGGACTGTGTGCTCGTTTGTCACCCTATCCTAAAAAAAAAAAACAAAAACAAGCCGCGTCTCTTTTTCTGAAATTGTAATGCAACTGAAATGAAGACCCACGCTATTTTGAGCGGATTTGACGGACTGCAAGGGCTGCACAGTACACAGCTTTTTTTTAATTTTTCTTTCCTTACAATTTTTCTGCGCTGCCAGTAATTTTTTGCAACTTAGTAATTTCATTTATCATTGATGTGATGTGATGTAATAACTGAAAATTTACTAAGTACGGCTAACAAATTAATGGCTATTCAGGCTTCCTTCACCAGCAGAAATAGATCCTTCAGAACCAGTACGTGGCGCAGCGCTGTACGGACGGGTCTCAACAAAAAAAGGCACATAGATTTCTCTATAAGAGACTTATATTTTAGACCTTTACTTTTTTAGTTCTTTAACAATACGTTACCTACCGCTAGAATTTTTCTCCACATTTACGTTACCTACCGCTAGAATTTTTCTCCACATTTGGAATATTTATTTGTAGGCCACACATGGTATCGCTGTTATTATCGGCAAGGGACTTCAAGACGTGCAGAGATATAAATATTTATTTTATAGCATTATAGTATTTAAAGTTAAAGTTATAGCCTTTATACGTCCTCCAGGGCACAGACCTCCTCTCACTTCTGAGAGGGTTTTTAGGGCAAGGAAGTGTCCGCCGCTATGCGTGTTGGCAGACTTCACATGTCTTTGAATTTTTTTTTTCTTAGTCATGCAGGTTTCCTCCCGATGTTTTCCTTTGCCACCGAGCACGTGATAAATCAGCACTTAAAATTGCATATTAATAATTTCATTGGTGCCGGCGGGGATCGAACCCGGGTTGCTTGCGAACTGTTAAATTTACAGCGAGCGCTAAGCGCCTGAGCTACCACGGCTTGTATTTGAACATTCCTGAAATAGGAATTATTAAAATAACTTTCAAATGGGAAATTAAATTGCTTATTTAAATATTTTTTTACAAATTATGGCCGACTTGTCATTCGTTAGATAACAGTTACCCATCAAATGAACTGTTACCTATAACCTCTGAATATAAAAGTGAAACAAATGAACTATTTTATTCTTACAACTGTAATTTCCAATTTTTTATGTTGCATTTTTAACCTATGAATAAATTTTAAGTGAAGATTATAAATCGACCCTTAGCCAGATGTTTTAGTTAAATTCTCATATATCTTATGTTATAACTGAAGCCATTATTTTCACGGTCACATGTGTTCGATTATAATATATCTGATAAGCAAAATGTGAGGGCGGCTTAATGAAATTTCTAACACAATAACCACTAAAACGATGTTTACTCACACTGCCGATTATGTTTATAACGAACTTGAAATACGTTGATCAGGTTAACACAGCGAGTTAACGCTTTTACTGTGCATATATTAACAACTCTTATAAATATTTATACAGATAATATTAGGGCAGATCGGGTGAAAATAGTAGAGTACACTAATTTAAAAATTTAGTTAAGGGAAGAACATTGTCACACATCGTTGGAGAGGAATAAGTATTAATATTATATAGTAGTTTATCAAAGAATATATAATAATATTCTTTGATGAACTACATGGGGCTGCTTGAAAAGTTTAATAACGAAATAAATCCTATTTTATTAATCTTTTCATTCCTATGAGAAAAAAGTAAACATAAATATTGAATTAAACTATGTTTACGGATTTTATCGCGTTTAATTTACTTATTTTATTTCCCGACGTTTCGGATGCTTTACAGCAACCCATGGTCACGGGCATCCTAATTTCAATAGAGAAGATGGATGGGTGCTGTCATCTGCTTGGGATCCTGTAATTAACAAAATTAAATCCAAGCCCAAGTATACCACTGCAACCATTGATTGATTTTGATTTTGATTGAGATTGAACCAAAAATTAATATTCAAAAACTGAAGGTAGCCGGGCTAACTATGACATCGGGACGTCAAACATCTCAGTCCCCCCCGTGACCATGGGTTGCTGTAAAGCACCCGAAACGTCGGGAATTAAAATAAGTAAATTATATTATTTATATTAATTTTTTTAGAAGGAGGGGAAAAAAACAAACACACAGTCCATCTGGTGGTAAGTGAATATTGTGGCCAACAGACACCTACATTAATGAGCGATAAAGAATTAAAATCAAGTGTAGAGTGGCCCCCAACTAAAGGAATTGACGACCTGTTAAGAGATGCAGGAAGTCGATGGATGCAGATAGATCAGGACCGTGCATTGCGGCATCCCTTAGGGAAGATCTATGTTTAACAGAGGACTTGTAAAGGATTGCAATGATGATGATGATGATGAATCAAAAGAAAGACGTGTTGTTAGCTCTGAGGACTTAGATAGAATGGGTTGCTGTAAAGCACCGGAAACGTCGGGGATTAAAATAAGTAAGTTAAACGCGATAAAATTCGTAAACATAGTTTTATTGAATGTGAAGTGTTCGTGCAAATATAAGAAATCATTAAACATAAAGAAATAAGAGGAAATGTTAAAATAAATTTTTTAACGGGTCATAGTTATTATCGCCAACAGAATCATAATTTCAAAACTAGTGCGTCCCATAGCTGGGCATCTCATTTCTGAGAGGGTTTTTTGGAGCAGTTAAGCTTTTCGTGTTTTATTAGATAGAAGGATTTCTCATAATGTTTTTCAAATCAACACCTCCAGGACGATATGTAGTAGCAGATTTGCTTACAATTTCATTTCATGTGGTTAAACTACGGTGCATCTACTAGTATATTATGCTGCAGTGCGAATATAACGGCCGGTTAATAACCACCCTCTCACTGAATACCAATGTTAAATAGCAGCATAACGCTACTGTGTTTCAAATAGTAAGGAGAGATTCAAAAACCACTTTAATGTATTTGTTTTTAGAAGGAAGGGTAAAAAACAAACACACACTCCATCTGGTGGTAAGTGAATATTGTGGCCAACAGACACCTACATTTATGAGCGATAAAGAATTAAAATCAAGTGTACAGTGGCCCCCACCTAAAGGAATTGACGACCTGTTAAGAGATGCAGGAAGTCGATGAATGCAGATAGATCAGGACCGTGCATTGCGGCATCCCTTAGGGAAGATCTATGTTTAACAGAAGACTTGTAAAGGATTGCAATGATGATGGTGATGATGAATCAAAAGAAAAACGTGTTGTTAGCTCTGAGGACTTAGATAGAATGCTTTATTAGCAGTATTGTTATTGATGTAGCAGGAATAGGTCGGTTCGACCAGAGCAGGACAACGCTCTCACAGAATACCAACGTGAAACAACAGAATAAAGCTGCTGTGCTTGTGTGCTTGTGTTATTGTGCACCGGAGACTCTTTTTACGGGAAACCAGACATTCTATCTTAGCTCAAGGGGACAACACATCTGCATTTTGATTCTTAGTCGAGGATATATGAAGATGCTATAGGTTATTGTTTGTCACCCTTATTGTATAAAAAAATAAAAAGGGTCTCCGATCCTCGAAGCGAAGCGTTCATCTTATTCCACAGAGCTACCATCAGATGGACTGTGTGTTCGGTTGTCGCACGTCCTCGCCTTAAAAAACCAAAAATTGCATTCAAATATGATAAATGACATCCAAAATATTTATATGAAAATGCGTCATTACTATGTGCGATGAATTTATAATTAAAAAATAATGTGAGAAAAGAACTTACGGTCTATCTGATGGTATCTACTGCAGTCCATTGAACATGATGAATATAATGAATTTAATAAATATTATGAACTTTAATCGACACTTTTATAGCACTGTGAATGGAATTCATTTACCAAATATGAATTATCACCAACGCTCAAATAGAACCTTTTAAAGAGTTCAAAAAGACCGCAACAATTCATGTTATTTCGCTAGTATTGTATTAAATATTTTCTTCATATCTTAGTATTCCTCGTGTGCAACTCAACTAAAAGAACACCATATCTATGCAGTTGTACTGCTCAAATTACAAGCGAACTTAAACGATACTGCTCTTGAAGTTAAGCAGATAAGAGTTTGCAATTACACTGTAATGGAAAACATAGTTGCAGTATAATGTTTAATATTTAGCGTACATAGTAGACCTTTAGATTTTGTTACGAAGAACACGGTTGAGGGCAATTAGCGCAATGAAGATAAGTGTGCTTTCGCCAAAACATGGTGTTAATGATGGGTAGACGATGCATGGCTAACGTGTTTATGTGACAGGATAATTGTCGGTAAAATGACATTTGAATTTCATTCACAACCATTTGTTTCGTGTTTTTTTTTTAATATCTAAAATTAAACTGACAAACGAAAATGGATACTGCAGTCCATGGACACCTGCCAGCAACTTCAAACAAAGAATGTTACAGATGCGAATTCTCCACTATGGAATAAGATGAAATGCTTCATTATGTAACTATACAGGCTCTCTATATCCTTCCAAATCCCGCTTCTTATCCCACCAAAAAGTGCGGACACTGCTGTTTGGCGGTAGAAATAAGTAAGAGGGTGTCAACTATAGATTTAGTATAAACTGATCTATGGTGGTAACTAACCAGACAAACTCCTAGGTGGTAAGGGTCCTATCACCATTCGTCATGCGTACAGTAAGTCAGGAGTCAAGAAAACAAGGAGTGTAATAAATTGCCAGCATCTGTCTTTCCATCCGAATACAATGTGTGTGTCTTCAAGGCAAGAGAGAATAAGATTTTGTTAAGCTTAGTCAGTGGGATTCACCATCTTCGGCTGCATTACCACTTACCATCAGGTGGGATAGTAGTCAAGCACTGGCTTAGGATAGCTTAAAAATCACCTAGAACCGACATTTCAAATATAGGGTTATATTTTTATTCAAGTCTGCATTATTTCTATTCTGAAATGCGTACGTGTTTTATATAACTTATATATATATTTTATATACTTACTACAAACTTAATTATATAACACGAAACACAACAACATTAAACTGTTTTACACTGGTATTCTGTTAGAGTGTGGTCCTTCCCTAGTTGAGCCGACCTATTCGTGCTGCAGCTTTAATATAACTGCAGCATGGCTCTACCACGTTAAGAAGGTGCTGTGGAATACGACCGCACGTATTAATTGTTTGTATGGCCTACAAATTACAAATAACTGAAGTTAATTAATATTGTCGTTAGTGGTGTGTCTTTCCTAGTGTAGTGGTGTTGGGAGTAGTGGTGTTGAGATTAGTGGTGACGGGGATAGTGCACGCAATTTAGGGAGGGCGGGAGGTGCTCTTCAAACTAGGTAAGACACATAATTTTACAAATGACTAAAGGACAAAGTGTAGGGTGGCTTAAGACCTGCAGAAAGTCAATTGATGCAGGTAGCTCAGGATCGTGTTTCGTGGCATTCATTGAGGAAGGCCTATGTTTAGCGGTGAACGTGTTAATGCTGAAATGATGATGAAAATACGAAGACACAAGATTGTGATCCATGTTGCTTTTTTATTTTATATTTGACAGCAGCGCTCAGTGGCATTGTTCGAGGCAGCGTTGATGAGGCCTTGAGGCGCACGGTGTACTCACGATCACGCGTTGTAATTGGAAGTCGTGTCGCTCGCGCCTCGACTACGTGTTTGCGGCTTAACTTCACCTCAATTTTGATTTTGTTTTGCTTTACGTTTTGGAGTATGTTCCCTACAGTTAAATGTTTAATATTTATATCGTAATAGTCGATAATGATAAATGCCAGAGAGATCTCATGGCATCCAATGCATCACGGTAAAACAATCGCGTAAACGATAAATGTAACACACCCAGACTCACTATGGAGAGCAGTGCAAGGGTGTAAATATATTATAAATCCGTCTACCAAGAGTGATTATCACAACAGTTCCTTCATACGATAGAAGAAATTCTTAACATCATGAAACTGTTATGAACTAATCTAACAATAAATTAATAGTGAAAAGTGTTCAAAATGGTTCAAAACATATGTGGAAAACTTGCTATAAATTTACCATAGCAACTAAAATCAGCTTTCTTTAAAAAGTAAACAATGCTCATTAAAATTAAGTGTGTTATACAATAGCACGCAATAAACATTTTAGCTTATCACATCTTGTTATAAATTAAAGAAACTTCAACAATGTTTAAAAATAATAAAGATATAAATACTATTATTACAGTGCTATCAGAGAATCAACTTTCCCCGCAATTTTGCCCGTCCATTACACCGACTCGTAACAACATAATGTAATTACTGTAATAAATTCAAAAACAATATGGCGCCGGCAAGATGGCTGACTCGATAGTCAGTGAAGGAGCATTATAAACTGTTTTAATGACTCGGTGGCACCTGCAAGAATTTGTCAACTGACCGATACGATGACCGTAAGCCTTTATTTGAAAGAACGTATTCAAAAAAGAAAGTGGATTACAATTTATTTGACTTGAACGAAGGCATTTTGCAGTTATTTTTACTTTTCGTTGTTCATAGTATATGCAAATTCGAATAATTGTAATCACGATTTTTTATAAAACTTAAGTGAAAAAAAAAAACGTGTGTGTCTACTTATATATGCACGTAGGAAGTTATACTTCTTTAGCGTAACAAAACAAAAATAACCAAAAATTATTTGACATCCTGGTGACAATTAATTGACGGCTCCGTGGCGCAGTGGCTTAGCAATGAGTTGCAGCGCTAAGGGCCGCGGGTTCGATTCCCGCACAGAACAAGTATTTGTATGGCCTACAAATAATTGTTCTGGGTCTGGATCTTTGTACTTGTGAAATCTATGTATGTACCCTCGCTATACAGGAGAAAATTCTAATGTGGAGGTAACGTTTTTAAAAAAAATTGTAATTTGTTTTTATTAAGATTTTTAAACTTTATATTTACTTTTAATATTGTTTCACAAAATAAACATACATCCATCACGTCTTTTGATCCTCTTTTATCTTTATAAAGATTTAAATAAATATATTAACGATTTTACATCATTATGCTGAAAATGAAAACTGTGCAATTATGTGCATGGAAAGAAAATCACTTAATGTTAATATACTTTGAAATGGCAGAGAATTTGTACTATATAAATATAATGTATGTTGAATTTATATATTTTAAATTTTAGATCCTATACTTTCTTTTGAACATGTCCATTTTTTACTTTTTTCTTTGTCTATTATTCTTCTCTTTAATTTAGATATTGTTTACAACCTTTCCCTCTTTCATAGTGTCACTTCAACACCACTGATTGATGTAGTATAAGCCAATAAGCTAGGTACAGGTTCAACATCTCTGTACTGATATGTAGATGATCTACGTGGAAGATGAAGATCAACCTGAAATTCAAACAAATTAAATAGATAAAGCGGACTTATTTCACAGAACTTATGTAATGCAAGGGCAATTTAACATATAATCTAGTTTAACAATAATATATAGAAGAATAATTCAACTTCTATACAATTATTTTGTCTACACAATTCTTAATGTAAGCAGTAAGTTATTAAGAACATCATTTTATTGTTATGGTCAAAATTTATGAACTATATATTTTGAAACACTAATTTTGAGCAGAATAGGTTACAGGTTTTATTATTTATTTCACTTTCTTTCAGAGAGGAATGTTAGATGATTTGAATTATCATACTCCCTTAGATCGACATCGGTATACCATTTACACACCCTATATTATAAAAAACTTATGAAATACCTCTTACTAAATCGTTGTCATCCACCTCCAAATAATTGTTGCTCTTATAACCACATTTACAAACACGTTTTAAATGCCTTTTTTATTACACTTTTGTCAAAAATAATTCGAATATCGACATTTATCTTTAGTATGGTTCTTATATCCACAAAGCAAGCAAGATATGTTATTTCTGTAGTTTGACGAACATAATTTTCTTGGGCTTGTAAAGCGAAAACGGGTTGCGCTGCCGTTGATGATATAGCCGTTGATGCTAGTCCCTCATCTTGCAATGATATAAATGCCGTTGATGCTAGTCCCTCATCTTGCAATGACCTTTGAACTGCAACTCGAGCACATCGTACGCTTTGTGCTAATTCCAACGCTTTGTTGAATGTCAAGCTATCGAAGTTTTCACTAAAAAACTTTTCTTTTTCCTTGGCTTTCGCCAATCCTAGCACAAACTTGTCTCTTAATGCCGTATCGAGTTCCATTTTAAAACCACAAAACTGTGCGAGATGACGTACCCGGGCCGCCCATTCAGTTAAGTCTTCGCCTGGTCTTTGTTCCGCTTTATAAAAACATATCTTTCCGTAATCATACATTTCTTTGAGTAAAACTGGTTGTCAATTTTTTCAATAAGAATCTTATAAGCTAAGTCTTCTAGTTTTAATGGAAAAACTAAATCGCCTACTAGGCGATAACATGTATCCTCTGCTAATGATGTGAGCAAAGAAGCTCTTCTCATACTCCTGCTTTGTCATTGTCGTCATGATAATCATTTGTCATACAGAACTGTAAAAAATCGACCCTTAAAAATATCCCACACTTGCATGTGGTGATCAAATGTGAGGTTGTTGCCGAACAACATATTTCCTTTATTTGACATTATTTATTTGTAACTATTTAACTTTATTGCACTCAATAATGCGTGAATAAGGTCTTCGTCGACAAATATTGTGTATTAATGGGGATTTCACCACTAAAACACAAATGAAATTTATACCTTTTATTAAACGACAACAACTATCAGATCTTAGTTTTTTCATAAGCCTACAATATGGCTTACATACCCTACAATAATATAAATAAAACACGTGCTGTAGATAAATATAGTTTGTTGTTATGGCTTCCGATAGATGATGGTATAGACATATTATTTACATCAGATGGTTAATACTCAGACGGTGACAGCAGCACCTTTAAACTAACATTATTTCACTGTATATTATATTTACGTAGGTATATCTCTATATATAAAAATCAAAAGTTTATGTATGTTTATGTTATGCTGTAAAATTTTGGCTTCTCCGCGAATTTAATCGACAACCATATCATTCATCTCAAGTGAACCTTCACATCTTAGTGTAAGGATCGCAAAATTTTTGAATGATCCACAGGTTAAAGGGTCAAGATTGCTTACAGAAATTAGCTTTGCCGTGACAAACGAACTTATGAGTACAGTCCAGTTAGATATATTTTATGTCCATTCAATATCCATTACAGCCTATAAATGTTCACTGCTGAATATAGGTCTCCCTCATAGGTTGACTCATGGATTTTGCCATAGTTGCCACGGAAGGCAGCCGAGTTGGCGGCCGCAGTGTTCGCAGTATAAATTCGGAGGAAGATACTACTATCTACTTCCTGTTTCAGTTTCCCTTTATCGCCTCTTCTTGAACCCACGGGACGATTTGGGGCTGTGGCTATTCTAACACTGCCACTACAAGGTTAAAAATGTCAGTCTGCGTTTATTTTATTTCGAACCTTTTTTATAGGATAAGGGTGACAAACCAGCACACAGTCCACCTGATGGTAAGTGGTTGCTGTTGCCCATAGACATCTACATCTATCTTCGTTAGCGAATTTAAATGCAGATGCATTGTCAGCCGTGAGGACTAAGATAGAATGCCTCTTTTCCAGTAAAAAGGGTCTCCGGTTCTCTACACTCACCATACGAAACACAGCAGCATTAAGCTGCTATTTTACGTTGTTATTCTGTGAGAGCGTGGTCCTTCCCCGGTCGAGCCGACCCATTCGTGCTACAACTATACTATTAATATAGCTGTAGCATGGCTCTACCACGTAATAAACATAATCTAACATTTAGATATACAAACACAAAATAAAAATGTATTCAGTGCTTAAAAAACTTTTTTTTTATTTACTTACGGAGCCTTAAAAGACACAGGTAGCGTTTGAAAATCAAATTAATTAGCCCATCAACAGGTGGCTAAGATAAATCGCTTATGATTCGAAGGCGTTCTTCAATAATTTCATTTTTGCCTTCGTCCGGAGAGTTTTAACGACTACATTTTGTCTAAGAACGTCGAAAAATTATTAGATGTGACAAACCAACTTAGGCAATATTATTAGGCACACATAGCAAGAAGATTATATTAGAGGAAGAAAAAGCTACCAGAGCCTTTAAATTTGATAAATTTTGTACACCAATTCTTAACAGTGGGTTAAATACAGGCCACCACTATGTTGTGAGTTCTTATAAAAAAAATTTTTAGGGGTAATTTTTTAGGGGTAATAATTTCATCCAGACGCGAAAAAATTGTCTGTAGACTATTTAAATACATGTTTCATATGGGTTTCGAACCGGTGGTCCACAACACCACATCTAAACGCTTAGCCACTTTTTTTATAAGATAAGGGTGACAAACGAGCACACAGTCCACCTGATTGGTAAGTGGTAGCTGTGGCCCATAGACATCTACCTACATTTATTCTCAATAAAGAATCAAAATGCAGATGCATTGCCACCTTTATTCTGTGAGAGCGTGAGCCATCGCGTTTCCGAGCCATCGTCGACTCTTACGACTGCTACGGTTAATGGGTGATGGATTTCCATATGCTGTTACAACGTGGCCGTCATTCATTACTTAAATTAGCAACCAGGCAAATGTAGCTTTTTATTTATTGAGTTGTTATAAGGAAGATGCTGCTGTCCATCTCCCTCTGTGGCCTCACCATACCCACAGCAATCACACGGTAACCGTAATGCCGCATCCAAATATTGTGGATTTACTTTACGAAGCGCCCTGAGCGTCGGTTTTTTTGTATCAATTTGCTTAAAGATTGCATTCTGTCTCTCCTTCTGACTTGTAATTAGTGATTAGTCTGTTCCTGATTACCGCTAATGGGCCGAGAAATTCGCCTCGTCTGTCGCAGACGGAACCAATTTTATTTTGTTGTATTTTGTTCTGTTTTCAAAGTTTTATTTCATTTAAAGTGGCCGCTTAATTTATACAATACTAAATGCTGTTTCGTTAAGTAAATTTATTACGTAGAGTAAACACTTTCAGCTTCTACTTTTGCATCTGCCACCTAACAAAGTAACCATAGCGACGCAATTTAGCTTTCTTAAAGATATAATTCTCCTGATTTATTTTCCATAGATTATAAAACTAAAACTTCCATAGATTATAAATCTAAAGAAACTGCCCGTCACTAGACAACCTTTAAATTTGACCTTAGCCAGTACGCACTATCGTATAAAAATATTTTTTTTCTCAAATGTTAGTGTTAAACTACAGAGAATATATTTTTGAAATCATATAATATTTCCGACTGGCATGCATGTATATATAATCATGGTAGTCCGTAAGTTCTAATCTTGTCGTCAGATTTTAACAAACATGCCTCAATTAATTTATTGTAATCGTACAAGTGCCTAATCCATCAAATTATGATTATATAATATTATGTATTTTCTCATGATACGTGGTAGAGCAACGTTGCAGCGTAATAAGGGAAGAGTTTGCCGGGGTCTAAGCTGCAATTTTACGCTCTCACAGAATTCCAGCGTAAAACTAAAATTGCAGCTTAATGATGCTGTGGTTCATATGGTGAATTTAGAGAATCGGATATCCTTTTTACTGAAAACAAGGCATTCCATCTTAGTCCTCATTGGTGACAATGCATCTACATTTTGATTGTTGATCGAAGATAGATGTAGATATCTATGGGCCACAATATTCACTTACGATCAGGCGAAACTGTGAGCTCGTTTGTCACCCTTATTCTATAATAAATATATAAAGAAAGGATATTAGCATATGAAACACAGCAGCATAACGCCGCTGTGTTTAATATGATGAGTGACGGGAACCGGAAACCATTTTTACAAGTAATGAGGCATTTCAAGTTAGTCCTTAGGGGTGACAAAGGCTTTACATTTTCATTCTTAATCGAGGATAAAATGTAGGTGTTTTTGACCCAAAGCCTTCATTTACGTGTTCGTTACGAGCTCGTGCTCTTCTGTGTGTTCATTTGTCATACCGTCCACTGCAGACCCGACTGCCCCAGAAGGGGGGTAATGTTTTTCGAGTGTATGTATGTATGTCTATTTCTTTGGTACGCTAGTAGCCTATTTTTATTATTATTTTATTTTATTTATTAATATATACAAAAAATCTACAAAGGTATTTATAAAAGTATTATCAAAAAAGAGTATAGTATAATAATGTATATTCAACACCGTATACCACATATTAGTATAAATTAGAGAAAAAAGTAACTATCACAAAAAAACCTAACTATTAAACAGTATAAAAGAATTTTGCACGAATTAAATATTAAATTTGTAATGCTTGTAATTTGGGGGATGAGTCGCTCGCGTCCGTAGGCTTCGACCACCTAACCCTAGGTCCACCCTACACGTGTCCCCCGGGTGGTGCTAAACGAGCGACAAAGCCGAAAGGATAGACTCGGCTCCTCGCCGTATGGTAGCGGCGTAAAATCTACCACCCCTTAGTTCGCACCATGAGCCAGCAAACAAAAGAAATGGCCCCGAGTTCCCCGCGCCCCTTTAATGGGGCAGGGGTGCGAAGAATCTCCGGGAGAAAAATGGCGACGAGGTTCGCCACCCGTCACGTTCTGTCTCCTGGAGGGGCGAAAAGTGGATTGCGGAGGCCCGTCTGGCTACGCTGAATGTATGTGGAGCAATGAATGATAAAATGGATGAAGTATGCGAAATGATGAATGATAGAGGAATAGATGTTATGAAAATGAGACGAAACGAAAGGAAAGGATGCCACTGCACATGGCATGTATACCGCTTACTGGTCTGGTGTAGACGAGACCGAGCGGGCATGCCAGGGAGTCGGTATCATCCTTTCAGAAAGAATGAGGCAATGTGTGAAAGAGTATGTATGTGTAAGCCCAAGGCTGCTATGGATACGAATGAAAGTGTGCTTAAAGAAGTTGTTTGTGCTAGGGGTGGACGCTCCAGACATGTCTAAGCCCACTTATATCCGAGAGCAGTTTTGGGACATAGTAAGGATGGTGTTGATGAAATGTAAGGGAAATGAGAATATTATTATGTTAGGAGATTTTAATGGAAGGGTTGGGGTGAAGAGGTCTGGTTATGAAAGGATATTAGGAACGTTTGGCGATGAAAGTATAAATGAGAATGGTGAAGACCTCCTCACCGTATGTGTGGAAAAGAATATTTTTGTGACGAACACTTTCTTTCCCCATAAGATGATGCACATGTATAGATGGGAAAGAGGTGATGATAGGAGCATGATAGATTTCATAATAGTGGATGAAAGAACGAGGAGCGCAGTGGTAGATACAAGGGTTTACCGGGGGTCCAGCGTAGGGACGGATCATTACTTGGTCTTATGTCGAATTAATGATCTATTCAGGCGTTGGCGGCATCGGACATCTGTGTCTACTACTGCGTTACAGCGTATAAGAATGGAGAGGTTACAAGATGAAGGTGTGAAAGAGAAGTATAAATGAGACTGAGACTGAGGGAAAATATAAGTGGTTTGAATGAATTATGTACGAGTGATTTAGACTTGAAGACTGTATGGAATAATGTTAAGAAAGTTTTGGTGGATGCAGCCAACGAAGTATGTGGTGTAAGTATGAGAACGAATCAAAGGACAAATAATACGTTGTGGTGGGATGATGTGGTACGGATGGAAGTTGAAGCAAAGAAGAGAGCATGGCTAGATTTGCTAGCAACCAAAGCTGGTAATTCTGGCGGTATAAATGATGAGATTGAAAGAAAAAAGGCAGACTTTAGACGTATAAATAAGAGAGTAAAAGAAGTTCTTGAAAGGAAAAGCAAGAAAGAAAGGATAAGAATGATAGAAGGATATCTGATAACTTCCAGGCAAATATTAAAATGTTCTGGAAACTCGCAAGAACTGCCAGGGGAAATTCAAAACAGCCTAGAATGAATGCTATACGAGACGAAAATGGCTGTATGCTGAATGATGAAGTTTTGAATTTAAAAAGATGGAAGGAATACTTTGAAAGCGTGTTTATGAGTGAAGAGTCGTCTGAATTAAGTGAAATAGAAACTCCGAAAGAAGTGGAGAGAGGTAGGGAGATAAGTGTATATGA
Source organism: Parnassius orleans (assembly GCA_029286625.1). Lineage (NCBI taxonomy): Eukaryota > Metazoa > Arthropoda > Insecta > Lepidoptera > Papilionidae > Parnassius > Parnassius orleans. Next base: position 1,447,588 of record JAGSMP010000076.1, on the reverse strand, counting down.
AATAATGAAAGCAATGAAAAGCATGAAAGCAGGTAAGGCAGCCGGATATGATAGAGTATCACTCGAAATGCTAAGGGCTGGAAAGGGAGTGGAGGCAGGCCTGCTGTACACCTTGTTTAATTTATGTTGGGAACTGAAGCGGGTACCGGAAGACTGGTGCAAAGTCGTTATAGTTCCAATATATAAGAGAAAAGGGTCGCAGCAGGAATGTAAAAAGTACCATGGTATCAGCTTGCTTAGTATTGTGGGTAAACTGTATGCTAAGATGTTAAAGAGAAGTATAAATGAGACTGAGACTGAGGGAAAATATAAGTGGTTTGAATGAATTATGTACGAGTGATTTAGACTTGAAGACTGTATGGAATAATGTTAAGAAAGTTTTGGTGGATGCAGCCAACGAAGTATGTGGTGTAAGTATGAGAACGAATCAAAGGACAAATAATACGTTGTGGTGGGATGATGTGGTACGGATGGAAGTTGACGCAAAGAAGAGAGCATGGCTAGATTTACTAGCAACCAAAGCTGGTAATTCTGGCGGTATGAATGATGAGATTGAAAGAAAAAGGCAGACTTTAGACGCATAAATAAGAGAGTAAAAGAAGTTGTTGAAAGGAAAAGCAAGAAAGAAAGGATAAGAATGATAGGAGGATATCTGATAACTTCCAGGCAAATATTAAAATGTTCTGGAAACTTGCAAGAACTGCCAGGGAAATTCAAAACAGCCTAGAATGAATACTATACGAGACGAAAATGGCTGTATGCTGAATGATGAAGTTTACAATTGAAAAGATGGAAGAATACTTTGAAAGCGTGTTTATGAGTGAAGAGTCGTCTGAATTAAGTGAAATAGAAACTCCGAAAGAAGTGAATAGAGGTAGGGGATAAGTGTAGATGAAATAATGAAAGCAATGAAAAGCATGAAAGCAGGTAAGGTAGCCGGATATGATAGAGTATCACTCGAAATGCTAAGGGCTGGAGAGGGGAGTGCAGGCCTGCTGTACACCTTGTTTAATTTATGTTGGAAACTAAAGCGGGTACCAGAAGACTGGTGCAAAGCCGTTATAGTTCCAATATATAAGGGAAAAGGGTCACAGCAGGACTGTAAAAACTACCGTGGTATCAGCTTGCTTAGTATTGTGGGTAAACTGTATGCTAAGGTGTTAATTGAAAGAGTTATGGAAGAAACTGATGGAAAAATTTGGGATGGGCAAGCTGGATTTAGAAAGGATGGGGTGTACGGATCAAGTTTTTCCATGCGCATGATTGTGGAGAAGTTTTGGCTAAAAACAGAAAGTTTTGTGCGTTCATGGACTTGGAAAAGGCTTATGACAGAGTGGACAGGAATGTGTTATGGCAAACACTGAACTCATTTGGGTTGGCGCTGGTTTGATACAGGAATTAGGTCTCTTTATAGGGACTCTAATGCTTGTGTCAGGATCAACGGGTCTACTCGGACTGGTTTGGCATCCAAAAAGGTGTCAGACAGGGCTGTGTAGCTTCCCGTGGCTGTTTAACCTATTTATGGACAGTTGTTTGCAAACTTTGAAAGTTGAAGAATGTGGGTTGAGAATGGGTGAATTAACCGTCAAATGTCTTTGTACGCCGATGATCAAGTCATATTTGCATCGTCGGCGGCCGAGTTGCAAATTATGGTTACTTTATGGAACTGGTCATAAAAAGAAAGGTAAGAAAGTGAACGCAAGTAAGACGAAAGTGATGATGGTTTTGAAAGAGAAGAAAGTAAAACGTTATGTGAAATAAGAATAGAAGGGATTTGATTGAGCAAGTGGATGAGTTTATATTTGGGATGTTTATTTAGTAGGGATGGTAGATATGATAAGGATGTAGAACGACGAGTGAACGCAGGAAATAGAGTGAATGGGGCTCTACACGCTATTATGAAGAGTCAGAATGTGTCGAAAGGCACGTTAGGCAATTCATAATGCTGTGTTATTCCCTACTTTATTGTATGTTAGTGAAAGTTGGGTCTGGCAGAAGAAGCATGAGAGTAGAATAAATGCTAGAAATGCGGTCATTAAGGAGTATGGCTGAATCTGAATGACAGGGTGAGAAATAGTGGTAAGAGAAAAGTGTGGTTTGCAAGATGACGTTGTGACCAGGTTTAAGAAAGGAATGCTTCGGTGGCTTGGTCATGTAGAAAGAATGAACGAGGAAAGAGTGACAAAGCAAATTTATGTTGCAGAAGTGAATGGCAGAGTCGGGAAGGGACGCCCTAGACGAAGGTTTATCGACCAAATTGGCGTTATATTGAAAAAAGGCCAGATCAGGAGTACCCTTAACCGACGAGCGTGTATGCGTAGATATATGGATGTAAAGGAGGCGAGAGAGGTGTGCCAGGATTGTGCCAAATGGAAGTTCGTAGTCTCTGCCTACCCCTCTGGGTCACAGGCGTGTGTGTTTATATATTTTTTAATTTATTCTTAATATATTTTTAAAGCACAAATGTGAGGCAGTAAAAGTATCAATATCGCTAAAATAATCATTATATGATAGCACTATGCGTCTTGATGGGGAACGAAGGCCAGCGTTAGTACGAAAGATCCTTGTCATTAATAATTTATTTTTATGACAAAAATCATGTCATAAATAGTTTAGCCTAAACGGCTTGATGAATTTTAATTTGAAGAGTGTTGTCGGATTCCTCTTAGATGTGAAAGAAGTAGGTATAGGGAATAAAAAAATTCTCTTTTCAGTAAACTTTTCGCGCAGTCGGGTTTTCTAATTTATTTTTTGACCCTTAAGCTTATTTAATACTATTATTTAAGACATACATTCTAGGGTTCATTTTCTCATGCCACACAATTCATTTTAGATTTGACAATACATTCTCCAATAGTCGCAGGTGTTCGCAAGGATCGTAAATCATAATATATATTTTCCTTCCGGTTAACGACTGCGTCTTTATTGAAGTATGCTTTTAATAAGAGAATTTATAAAAATGGACAGTAATGGCCGCAAATTGCGTTATGCAGTAAAATGGCATTAATGATAATGTTTAAAGAGAACAAAAAAATATATATAGTACCAAAGATTAAATATTTTTTTCGCTCAGCGAGCTATGGAGAGTGCTATGCTCGGGGTTTCCCTGCGTGATAAACTTAGAAATGAAGATATCCGCAGTAGAACCAGAGCAAACCGAAATAGCCCAACGGATTTATAAGCTGAAGTGGCAATGGACCGGCCATAGAGCTCGCAGCACCGAAAACCGATGGGAAAGAAAGGTGCTCGAGTGAAAGTCTCGTACCAGTATGCGAAGTGTAGGGCGGCTCTCCACTTGATGGAGTGACGACATGGTAAGATATGAAGTCGATTGATGCAGGCGGCTCAGACTCGTTCTTTTTATATTTTATTTTTATTTATTTACACACCAAGATACAGAAACAGTCTTATGGTGAGTTTGTACTGTCTATGGTGGTTCTACTTATTCCATAATTTGCTGAAATATCTTCCAGTAGACGCAACCACAAAGGGAAATATATTAAATATTATATTAAAAGTTCTTTGTGACATTCCTTGGGGGAGGTCTATGTTCAGCAGTGGACTCGTAAAGGGCCGTATTGATGATGGTGACTTGAAGCATTACAATATCTGCCAAGCAGTTGACAACTTCTGATTATTTTGAAGTTGTCGGCTTGGTCGAAATTCGGCCACAACTCGTAATAAAAATTCGACTTCTGTCGTTATGGTTGAGGCCAACCCGACATTATCAATTGGGTTCAACATTAATTTAATCGTATTAAGAAATCGAATCAATTTTGTAACATAATACATAAAATCCCGCTTTGGATATTAAGTATAGCACGAAAGTGATTTATACGGCACGCTGTTGTCGTTAGCAGGGCGGTTCGACTTCCGGTAATGGCCGCCCCGCACTTCCTGTTCCAAGCTTCCGGCGTTTTCCTTTAAAAGCAAAAGGATTCCTTTAATAGTGTAGGTAAATAATTTTCTTGAAAATTCAATTTCGTCTTTAAGTGGAAAATATATTACGGGTAAGGTTATATTTAATGTTAATTTATATAAAAAAATTCTAGAACCTTTTAGAAAAGAAAAGGTTTAAAGAAGATTAAGAAATTTAATTTCAATTGATTATCTACCACATCCATAACATGGCGATGATAGTAAGATGTATGTAAGTTCAGATAAAACATAATTAAAATATCAATTTCCTCCTTCCCGCAAAAGTAAAAAACGGAACCTTTATAGGAAGGGTCCTATAAGGGTTCCGTTCTAGTAGTGAATGAGATGGACACACGGAGGGCCGTGTCCGTCTATTAAGGTCCTTTTTCTCAGGAACGGTTATATCAAGTTAATTTTTTTATAGAATGGGTGTGACAAACGAGCACACAGTCTACCTTTTTTTTTTACATGTGGAAATGCCTACGCAAACCCGCCTCGCGGGGGCAAGGACGGGTTATGTCTGACTCGCACCGACTAAAATCCCATGGTGTTCCACCTTCGTCGCATATTGGCAAGGCCACGGGAACGCTTTCGCACACATCCGCGGCCCCACCAGCGCCGGCCACCCTATAGCGGCTCCTCCTCGGAGAAAACTACTCCTCCCCCATCTCCTTCTCAGGTAAGGCGCACCAGAACACACGGCGCACCTTTCTCCACGGCCTCCAACTACACCAGCGCAACGGACGCCCCCGTGTCCGATCCGCGAAGGTCATGGGGCCAGGAAAAACGAGCACTCAGAAGCACTAGCCTTCCTGACCCCAGCGGCGGATTTGGTCTATGGCTCCGCCGCCAACCAAGATTCGGCTGCGGAGGGTAGGGAGATCGGTGCCTCGCAATACCGACACCCCTCTCCCTCCGCAGCCACTCCGCTCCACCACCACCGCATCAACGGTGCGGCCTCGTCAGAGTCGCGGAGGATAGGGCGAGTGGCACATCGCCATACCAACACTCCTCTTCCTCCGCGACTCCACCTCGGCTGCAGCGGTAGGGCGAGAGGGCACCCCTCTCGCCGCAGCCCACCGACACACATCCGAAGTGGGCTCGCCAAGCCCACTCGGAGTGGCCACCTCGGGCCGGCCCTACACTTCGGGCGGGCTACAGCCAAGGGGTTCCTCTTTGTTCACCGCGGGTGACCAAGCTACGGCTACAGGGACACACAGTCTACCTGATGGTAAGTGGATGTTGTGGCCCATAGACATCTACATTTATCTTCGATTAAGAATAAAAATGGAGATGTGTTGTCACCCCTAAAGACTACGATGGAAAGCCTCGTTTCCAGTAAAATGGTCTAAGGTTCTCTACACTCAGTACACACCATAACATACGGAACATTAAGCTGTTATTTTACGCTGGTATTCTGTGAGAGCGTGGTCCTTCCCCAGTCGAGCCAACCCATTCGTGCTACAACCTTAATATAGCTGCAGCGTGGCTCTACCACGTGAAAGTTGAAATTAATATCAAATACTAATATCATTTAAAAAGATACGGCCATTTATATATGTCACATATTTTTATACTCACAAGCTCACTTATTAAAACCTATAGGGTACTTACTTCTCGTTGACCTAGAGACATGAAATTTTGCACGAAGTAAAGTCTCAAAGGAGTAAAGGAATAACTTCGAAAAGAGTTCATTTGTAGCTATATCACATAAAATAATTTTTATTGCGATTATAATCATAGATTTGCGTTAAAATATCGACCCTGATGTCGACCGATGTATGGGAGAACATGTTCTCCACTGGCAAGTTAAGTTTGTCCTTCAATCCGACAAACCTTTTCGTTAGACAAATAAAAGCGAAATATAATTCCTGGCATTAAAGAACTATCTACACTCTTAATTTAGTTTATACAGAACTCTTGGGGTGCGAGTTCTATTTATCCGGTTTTTATTACATTAATAGACAAATTAGTTACGAGCTAATATATTATCCACCTTAGGGTACTGCGGTCGATGAACACCTGCAATCAACCACTAAGGAGAAAAGTTATGTTAGCCCTGAGTACTAGGCTACTAAGATAACGGTCCCTCACAGGCATGATAAAAAAATAAAAGAGTAAGAAAAAGTTTCGCAACGCAGATAAAATTGTAATATTTTCATTTATCCATTACGCTACATTAGTGAGCGGTTGGTGCCGAAATTTATCGTTTGCATTTGTAAAATTTACGGCACCGGGAAAATGACGCGGGGCACGCGAATATCCCAAGAGTAGTCGTTCCCTTTAATGTCTTTCCAGAGTATGGCGTCTTGTAAATTTATTACTGAGTAAAGAATAGTTTTATTTATTTTCCTTTCTTGACTTTGAAGTTACAGTAGCTTAATGGATAGGAATACAGACTTTAAACTTGAACCTCAAAGAATATAATTAGCTATTAAAAATAACGTAAAAGATATCGTCAAGGCTTAGGTAGAGAGTTATAGCAAAATAGTAGTAGTGTTGGTAGAGTTGCTAAAATATTACACTGAAGGTATTGTCTAATTGGGTAGCAGTTACTTTATGGTATATTAATAAAATTTAGCTATTATACCCAACCAGTCTATTGCTAATGAGGCCGTTTTTATAGATTAGGGTAACAAACGAGCACACATTCCACCACAGATTGACAAGTGTATGCTACGGCCATAGACATCTATTCTTGATTAAGAATCAAAATGATGATGCCTTGTCACCCTTGAGAACTAAAACGGGATGCCTCGTTTCCAGTAAAAGGGATTCCGCATAAATCACCATAAAGCACGGTCCTAATACATCTGCATTCATCGATGCTTTATCAAGGTATAATACCCTGGGTAATATAGTTATCATATTACGATTTTGTATTTTGATTTACTCTTACCTAGTTTGAAGAGCAATTCCCGCCCTCCCTCAATTACGTGCACTATCCCCATCACCACTAATCCCAGCACCACTACTCCCACCACCACTAAGTAAGCTAAGTCTTAGCGGTCAGCCACCGTAGAGTCTACTACACCTGAAGATGCCTCGTGTAGAGGCGAAATACGTGTCGTATTGTCGTCGATGGTGTGTCTTTCCTAGTGTAGTGGTGGTAGGAGTAGTGGTGCTGGGATTAGTGGTAACGGGGATAGTGCACGCAATTGAGGGAGGGCGGGAGGTGCTCTTCAAACTAGGTAAGACACATCATTTTATTTTATTGAGCGGATATTGGCAAAGTAAATTTTTCCAACTTTAATATAATGGATTTCCGCAAAGTAACGCCTGATTCTATTAATTATTTAATGAGTTCATATTCCTTTTCAGAAAGTTGTTATCTTTTTTTTTTTTACAGATTAAGTGTGACCAACAAACACACAGTCCACCTGATGGTAAGTAGATGATGTGGCCCATAGATATATTCTACATTTATTCTCAATTCAGAATCAAAATGCAGATGCGTTGTCACTCCTAAGGACTAAGATGGAACGCCTCGTTTCTAGTAAAATGGGTCTCCGGTTCTCTACACTCACCATACGAAACACGACAACATTAAGCTGCTATTTTATGCTGGTATTCTGTGAGAGCGTGGTCCTACCCCGATCGAGCCGACCCATTCGTGCTACAACAATAATATAACTGCAGCGTAAATGTTCCTCGTAAAAATATATCTATCGTTCTTTCGAAGTATCGCAAGAATAATAGTAAAGAAACACACAATAATATAGGCTTTAATGGGCTAAAATAACCGCAGGCCGAGAAACTCTCTCTCGGCCCCCCCAAACCAGCTTTCGGCCGAATCTTCTTAAGTTGCCTCAGTTAGGTGCGACTCTCAGCGGCTACTCGCCGCCTGCGCCCCCTTATCCCTTAAGGGGGTCGCATCAGATTCGGCGGAAAGGCCATTCAGGCCAAAGCCGTTCCCAGGTGGTGTTTAGTGGGTAAGGCACTTCTTCAAAGTGAGTCCCACATAAACCACGTAGCCGGCTGCGTGGTATGCTATGAGCATTCAACACCTCCCTCTCCCGCTTCCGGAGGGTGTCCTTGCATTGGGCGCAAAAAGAAAAGCTAAAATAACGCTGATACTCAAACGTATTTACGTGGTAGAGTCGCGCTGCAGCAAAATGTTTGCAGCACGAATGGGTGGACTCGAATAGGAAAATATAAAATCACCTTGACACTAGTTACGAGTGGAAAATAGCTGCATGAGGCTGCTGTATGGTAAGTAATGAATCGGGGAGACCCGTTTTACTGTTAAAAAGGCAATCCATCTTAGTCCTCAGGAGTGACAACGTTTACAACCATTTTAGTTTCTAGCCCAGATAGATATACGTGTCTGTGGGCCAAAGTATCTTATTACATCTTAAAACGCCGTAGGGTGTCCATAATTTACGAAAGCTAAATTTTATCATATATTTTCTAACCTTCAAAATACAAATTAACAACATCTTTGTATTTTTTACAACAAAGCGAAAAAATCATTCAAAGTTAAATTTCCTTTACAATGTTCAATTAATATTCTTTGATCATACATTATCAGCGAATGCAAGAGCTTTAAAATTGGATATTGTAGGCGAATTGCTTCGCGAGACGTCTCAATACGATATAAGGAGGGTCCGTGGTAGTAAAGATATCTGCGAACAAACGTATTTGTTCGTATTAGGCTAGAGCATATTATAAGCTAAACTATAGTCAAGCTATGACGCAAATATAATCCAAAGAGGTGATAATTCTTAGTTCAGTTTTTAATTTTATTTTTTCAACTACGTTTGCGAATTATTTTTCATATTTTTTATAATCTTTATCTGCTTTGTAACAACTTTTACCTACACCTGTAAAAAAGTCTTTCTGTTTGCTTGAAAATTTGCTCATACTCATTATGGTTCGTAGACGGAATAGTGAGTGCTGAGTTGATAATTTTGAGTAGGAGCTACCTAAGTTCAGAACTTATCGACTAAGCATAACATAGGGTACAATTGTTACTCCATGAGCCACCTACGTGAAGAGAATCCTCACCTCATTTCGTTCAGTGGGTATTGTAAGAGGCGAATATGGGAAACACCTAAAAGATCTTATGTCTCCCAATAGATGGCGGTATAACTAACCATATTTTTACGCTAGATGCAAAATAGCCAGACTGGCGATGGAAAACAGTGTTGTAGGTGCGAGACAACTATTACTGTGATCGTTGATTCATCTATCAAGCGTGATGATTAAGGCAACTCCTAACTTACATGGAAGACCCTCATGTCAAATAGAGGACTTTAATAGGCTGATGAAGAAAAAGAAGAAGTTGGAGTTCAAAATATATTAATCTTTTTCTACTGTCTATCGGTCGCCAGATTTCGATTAGCAATTAAATCAGTATAGAGTGATAATATTAATGAATCGACGACCACCACCATTAAGTGATATATTTGTTATTTAATATGTGATGACAATGTGTGGTAGTGAAAGTTGTGTGTAGCAGAAGAAGTATGAGAGTAAACAATGCTGTAGAAATGCGCTAATTAGGAAGTGTGAAGGTGTGTCAAAATGTGTCTCTGTCTACCCCTTCGGATGACAGGCGTAGAAGTTTATGTATTTATGGATAGGTATTCACGTAATACTATTTTTCATAAATTAAATATTATAGCTTATACTATACAACAGGCATTAAAGGAAAATGTTTTCCCCGTCCTTTGTTCCGCTGGGTACGAGATACAGTGGCGTTCACACACGAATGCATCCCTTTTTAATCCAGCATGGATTTTTCTTCGGTAAAGAAAAAGCTCTGTGGAATGCTAAGGGTGAGCGTATATCGCTTGTTTGTGTATTATGTAGTATTTGTGCATTCTTGTTCCGTACTTAGAGTAGAAATAATTCAGAAATTAGTTTATTTTTGATCTTTGTAGACGGTTTAGTGTAGCGTAAAGTCCATAATAGACGTCATAAGAACACCACATATCTATATACCGTTTCCGTATACCGAATATCGATTGTCCTATACAAAACGTGTCATTGAGGTTTTTTACACTTTTTTATATAGAATAAGGGTGACCAACGAGCACACAGTCCGCCTGATGTTAAGAAGATGCTGTAGCCTACAGACATCTACATTTATTCTCGATTAAGAATCAAAATGCAGATGCGTTGTCACCCCTGAGGAATAAGATGGAATGCCTCGTTTCCAGTAAAAGAGTCTCCGATTCTCAACACTCACCATACGAAACACAGCAACATTAAGCTCTATTTTACGCTGGTATTCTGTGAGAGCGTAGTCCTACCGCAGTCGAGCCGCCCCATTCGCGCTACAACCATAATATAGCTGCAGCGTGGCTCTACCACGTTTGAACACACGTGTGTCCATTAAAACTAACATTTTATCCAAAACCCCTTTGTAAATATTTATTAAATAAAATAGTGACTTTTAATTGCTTCGTAAATTGCTTCGTAAAACATACACTAACGTATAAATTAATATGCTAAGTCTTTTTGTAATGAAAGCTCGGAAACGACTCGACATTTGTTTCAACCCGAACGCAATACATTATTTAGACCCATTCTTTTTAAAAACTTTTTTTAAGCATATATTGTACCTCTTACATACATAAATTGTACATGAACAAAACATCCATACTGAGAACTACCGTGGCCGAAATTCGGCCGGATGCACTATAATCTGCTCAGGGCAGGATAACAGTGCACGTGTGTGCGCAAACATATGTGCGTTCTCTATTTCCTCACTCTCATCCAAAACAACCGGAGAGACATCAGGCCCAGGAAAACGACTTTCCGAGGCACGGGGGTGAAACACCTCAAACTTCCTGACTTCAAGCTGCTACTTACTACAATATTGCTATTACTACTAGAATTTATTATCAGAAAAACCAAATCAGTTATTTTGGCCCGACCAACGCAGTCGCGCTTCCAACTATACTAGACCAACGTGGTGGAGCTATGTTGCAGCTATATCATGGTTATAGCACGAATGGGTCGGCTCGACCGGGGAAGTACCACGCTCTCACAGAATATCAGCGTAAAATCGCTGCTTAATGCTGCTGTATTTCGTATGGTTAGTGTAGAGAACCGGAGACCCTTTTTACTGGATACGAGGCATTCCATCTTAGTCCTCAGGGGTGACATCTGCATATTGATTCTTAATCGACGATAAATAAAGATGTCTATGGGCCACAGTATCCACTTACCATCAGGTGGACTGTGTGCACGTTTGACATCCAAATTCCATTAAAAAAATTGTATTACATTTATAGAAATTTTAAATGATACTGACTTCCATGACAGGTGTAGTTAAATTTTAATATTTATTGTAATTATGAATAATTATATATTATCATCGTCACATTACATTACTATTTAACGAAAGCTGATTGGAGATGACAAGAGTGGAATCCTTGGACTCCTAACGAGCTTTCGCGTCACCAGTTTGGACGTTTAAGATCTGACATTTTTATAGCCCACACTGCAGGGAATGCATTAATGAATTTTGCAATACCTGGAAACATGTATCTAAATTATATGGTTTCAAATAAAATGCAAGTTATTTTGAAGCACAAAGAAGCGCGTAGAAATATTTTTCATATTTTTTCACTAATTACAATCTATTTACAACGGAATTTACTTTAAATTACCAGCATGCTATCATTAAATCAATAAGCGCTACTTCATTTATTTTGCGGCTACTATCTCAAGAATCTTATTGCAGTAATCGATTCTAATTAGACCAAACGATTACCGACAGCAATGAAATTAAGGTTAAAGGTGTTTTTATTGAATTTTTAGCGAGTTTAATAATCACATAGGTACTAGAAAGAAAAATATAACTTGATAACCAACACAGCTTATTCCGAACGCAAAGCACGTTACCGTCGGCAAGTTCAAAAGGAATCGAGCGCCGGCGGCACTTAGATATCAGCGGCCGTCGGTAAACTGAGACTTTGATGTCACAACGTGTGGTTACATCTTGTTTTTCTGACCCAATTATTTATAAAAGTAAGCCCTTATTCTGTTTATTTAACGTGCATATTAGTTGTACATAAAAAATATAAAAAAGATAATGCATGCTTCGCAAAACTTTTAAACTAGAGTTGAGGAAAACATTTCCACTGATTTAGTATTATATTGAGGAAATGATAGATACAAATAAAACATCTGTTTAAATATCTTTTGTATTATTGGAACTTTCAGTGTCACCATTTCAGTTTTATTATATTGAAAATAGCAAAACAGCAATACTAAATATAAAAACAAATTTATATTGAGTATATGAACATAATAATAAGAATAAAAGCACAAAATTGCTGCATAAAAATATAATACTTTATTTTGTATTCAATTATTATTAATTTTAAGTACCTATTTGGCCCTAATAAAAAATGCAAAGTTAAGAATTAAAAAATTATATACTTAACTTTAATTTTTTCAGAAAAAAAATTAAGTTATATAATTATAAATATATTTTTTATATTATATATATTTTTTATATATATTTATTTTATATTTTAATACAGAATATAATAAAAATGAGATACAAATTCTATAATAATAGGTAAAACTTAATTAACTTTAAAATGCTTAGTGAAATTTTCACAGTAGGGAATAAATGAAACTAATACAGTTTTTTCTGTATTCTGAGTAATACACTTCTTTGAGAAAAAACGCTTTTATTTAATACTATCCGAATTGTCCATTATCGCACACGTTTTTTACAGATGACCCTTTCGGGAGTGACCCAGTTATTGGTGAGTGCCAGGGCAACAAAACTGGGGTGAAAGTTCAGAGAGATGGTCAAGGTGAAGGCGACGCCCATTAACGTCTCTACTTAGAACAACTCCGCGTGCCGGCATCGTCTTAAGATTGTTACCGCGATCATCGGTCTTGATCTTTTAATAATTAAAAACATTCTTCTCAAAGTAATAACTTTTTTTATAAATAATTGAGAAATACGGTATGCATATCTCAATAGTCCATCGAGAATACAATATTTTATAAATATTGACCTCTTGTATAAATTAATGACCTGATGAATGTATAAAAGAATAAAGAAAAAATTTACCGTTGTTTTTTATATAAGAGCAATAAACTTATAGAAATGTAGGGTGTGTTTTTATAAGAATTTTTTTATAGGTAGTTATTTATATTGCGCAAAAAAATACAGATTGTTAGCTCGATTTCGTACCAATGACGGCCTTGTGGTAGGACTCCTTTATGCGTGAAGTTCTGGGGACGGCTGGGATCAACAGAGGTCAAAGTTGTGACGTTTACCTATTGTTACGTCGCACTTATTTTTAAGTAAGTTTCCCTATTTCATCATCATCATCATTACAGCCCATCACAAGTCCACTGTTGTTTCCCAATGTTACTAATGATTTTTATTCATTTATGCGGCGTATTCTTTATTTATTCTTGGAAAATGATTACATACATAAACAGATTCATATCACGATACTTAAAATCGGGTTATTCCGTATTTATCCTATGACGTCTCTTTTTACGATATTTTGCTCTTACGGATCGGACAGAGGCATTTTTTTACACTTTTTATAGAATAAGGGTGTAAAACGAGCACATAATCCACCTGATGGTAAGTGGATGCTGTTGCTCATAAACATCTACATTTATCCTCAATTAAGAATCAAAATACAGATGCGTTGTCACCCTTGAGGACTGAGATGGAATGCCTCGTTTCCAGTAAAAGGGTCTCCGGTTCTCTACACTCACCATACGAAATACAGCAGCATTAAGCTGCTATTTTGCATTTTAGAATGAAATAGAATATGATGTGATCTTTTTTATCAAATGCCAACCTCACGTGCACGGTTTGCATCTGCTAATTGTCTCAATTAAAGGAAAAACCAAAGCCATTGAATACAAATTTCACAGATAGGTAATACTGCGAGGGTATCAATGCTGCATTCACCAACCTGCCAGTCCAGTGATATAAGTATGCAAATTACCCAAGCAATGTTTGCTAGCGCATTCTTGGAAATACCTATGTCCTACCATGACTGTTCACGTGATTGATAATTAAAATAAATCTTATGTTTTTAATATTTATTCTTTGCGCACTCTGAGTGTCAAATTATACAAGTCGCGGTGTACAAAGTTGGCTAAGTAATAAGATAATGAAGAAAAGCGGGGTTGGGATACGAATTAAAACGAACTTGGTGTGCATTTAAACGGTAATAGCCGTTATATATTCGTAATATATTTCTTTCCATTATTTGTATTTAGTTATTGTATATCAATAATTCTTATGCGAAATGATATAAAATATATTTCTAAGAATTTAAGATAATATGAGAATTTATATTACAGTTATAGAAAAAGAAATTATATTATAACACTTAAAATGATATTATAACAAGGAATTTATTAAACTTTTTTATTTACGGTTTTTGGTTAAATTTTGATGTCAGGATGTAGGAGGTCGCTTAATGCTGCTATGCTTCATATGGTGAGTGTAGAGAACCGGAGACCCTTTTACTGGAAATGAATCATTCCATCTTAGTACTCAAGGGTTCTTAATTGAGGACAAATGTAGATGTCTATGGGCCACAAGGACTGTGTGCTCGTTTGTCACCCTATTCTATAAAAAAAAACAGAGGCAGTTATGTACACAGGCCGCTATACTACGCGTAGCTAGTCTGGCGCTAGCCTGGCACGCTTAGCTGCAAACACTTACGCGCAATACGTCACGAGCATGTCGAGGTCATCGGTGACGCGAACCCATAAGTTTTTCCCTACTAAAAATAGCTCAACGCGGCTAAAGAAGTTTACAATTCAAAAATAGTTTAGAAGAAGTTTTGGAAGTAAAAGTAGAATGAAATTCCGTGTGTTTTCTATTAATACCTAGACATTTCAATTAAATTGTTTCCTCTACTTTTATACTGGTTCATTCCACACTCTACACCATAGTCGCCTGTTAAACGGCGAATGGTATACAAAATGCTCCTTACAATATACAAACTTTAAAAACATTAAGATAGTCTTGCCGATGAAACGCAAACCAGTTCCTTGTTTATTTAATGAGTGAATCCGAACGCCGACCTCGTTATGACGTCATTACTTCAACATAGCGTTGGAAGAAGAGGGAAATATTAAAAATTTGTGTTTAAGAACGAGAGGTCTGCATCAGCTGATTCTGAATGAATAGATTTTCTTAAGAAAGTAGCTGCTCTTAATGAAATCGAAGTGAGAGTCTGTGATAATGGCGCTCACGCTAGACGATTTTAATACGGTTCAAGGTGACAACGTATGACCTTCCTTACTTAAATTCTATTTTCAATTTAACAACGTTTTAGGAATAACTGTGGTGAATGGCCTTATCCATATTTGTTTTAATAGACAGAATTTTCTTTTATTAAATTGAAGCGATAAACAAACTTATAGTCCTCCTGATGGCAAGTGGCTACTGCAGTCCATGGACATCTTCAGACAACTTTAAACAAAGACTAAGATGGAATGTCTCACAGCTTATAATTGCACTGGCTCTAGGCTTTAGACTGAAACACAATAGCTTTTTGGCAGCAGAAATATGTAAGAGAGTCTATTAGGGAGTACCTACTCCGACGGATTCATAGGCAGAAAAAGAGTCCTACCTCCTAGTGAATATAACGAGAAAAGTTTCTTCATTACTAACTCTAATATGATTTAGTCAAGTAGAAGATAGTAGCCAGTTTTGTATGTGATTAAAAATATATATTGTATTGTTTGGATTTTATTGAAGAAAGAGTTTAAATTGCTTCAAATAGATTTTCTCAAAATTTTGAATTGGTGTAATATTATTATTTAGAAATCTAATAAGTATTCATTTTACTAAATCTCATCACTGATCTTCCCTTCTTGTGTGTGATCTGACTTAGGTATAGCTCACTTCTAATAAGATTAGTATGCCTAACATCAAATAAAAAATATGACAATTTGTTTAATAGTGTTTCTTTGGCAGCATTTATTTTATTTCGTTGTCATCATTAAAACCTCAAATGGAAACTTGTTACCGAAAACATCGTTACTCAGTACAGCACATAGCTTGCAATATCAATAGGTAAAGCTCTTATGAAACATTAATAAAAATTTAATCTAAATATCCTAAAAATCTATAAATCTTTGTCCTTCATGTTGATTTTATGTTAAATGTATTTAATTTAAATTTAATATAAATATTATGAAAATGCCAGAAAAATCACTTGGCTTCTGATATGTGGAGATATAACCATCTCTGTTTACGTCAGAAAATACCCAGACAAGCGCTGATTTTTTTTGTTTTTTGTTTTTGATTAAAAAAGTTTGCTTTTGTCCTGTATCGTGGAGGCAGTTTACAAACATAAATTGCACAAGGACAAACATCCAGACCCGGAACAATTATTTGTAGGCCATACAAATACTTGTTTTGGGCGGGATTCGAAACCGCGGCCCCCAGCGCTGCGACTAGAACTGAGAGCTTTTTCTTTAGAATAATGGTGATAAACGAGCACTCAGTCCACCTAATGGTAAGTGAATGCTGTGGCCCATAGACATCTACTCGTATATCTACCCTCAATAAAAATCAAAATAAAAATGCATTGTCACCCCTGGGGACGAAGATGGAATGCCTCATTTCCAGTAAAAAGTATCTTCGGTTCTCCGGTATTTTACGTTGATATTTTGTGAGAACGTGGTTGTTCCCCGGTCGAGCCGACCCATTCGTGCTTCCACTATAATATGGATGCGGCATGGCTCTACCAGTATTAAAATATGCTTAATACTTTAAATAATTCTTACCAGGTATTATAGCAGGTGTTAAAACAATAAATTAATAAACTTCGTTAGCTTGCACGCAACTCTACAGAATGTTGAGAAAATAAAAATAAATAATAAACTGACGTTCTGACATTTTATTTATTCTAAAAATAACAATAACGTTATGTGGGTTCACTTTTTAATTTTCTTCTAAATTTATGTTGATTTCGTTACCAACGTAAACCCATTTCAGGATTTCTTTTTTAACATTCGCGAAGCTATAGGCCGTATTTATAGTCAAGTTAGAAATTAAATGTAGATAATAAACCGAAATTTTCGAAACCCTGCATTCAGCTTCATTATTTTTAAAAATAATTACCTTAAATTTTTAAAACAGCTACTGATGAGTGATATTTGTGTTGTTAGACAAAGAGCCATTTTTAACTCGGTGGTAGAGATGTGACTTTCTATAATTTACTAATAATAGGTATTCTAATAAGAGCCAAGGTAGCTAAGCGATCGCCGTAAATTTTCCAGTACGTAAGCAACCCGGCTCTGCAGGTACGGGTACCGGTACTGCAAAACCCGCTACTCCATATCGTCCCATGGGAGTCATAAGGGTATCAGAGGGAACGTGAAACACGCGATGAGCAGTAGCATCTATGTGATGAACAGCTCAAAATAATAAAGGCTGCGGTTACCAAACCGTCTGCCAAACGTGGCAACTACGGCAAATAACCCCTCTGTGAGGCAATCTATGGCGGAGGCCTATGTTTAGCAGTGGACTTTTATAGGCTGAATAAAATGAAATAAAAAAAAAGAAATTGTTAATTGCAATTTGTAAGAGCTGTTTTACGACAACTGTCCATGTGTTTGGCGGTGGAGAAAAACAACATGTTGTGGAAACCGGCATATCTGTGGAATCTAATACTTCGGGGACATGTAAGTGGGGAATAAGTCAGCCGCACTGGAGCATTGACTTATAACATTTCAGAAATGAAAGGAGGCCTGTGCCCAAGATTTCTAATAACATATTAATACCAATAAGATTTTTTTTAAAAGAGTTTCTGTTATAATATCCCATTTAACAACTATCTACTATAACGTTGTATCTATTTCAAAATGCTGACCCAAAATTGTAATGCTAACAGCATCCCCAGTGCGAGAGTATGAGCTATGGCCCGAGTTTTATGTTTGCATGTTATATGCCGCATTCTTGAAAGGCTTATATTTAGAGGGACTGTTATAGCATAAGATTTTTCGTGTATTATGTATGCATGTGTGTTATTATCTACTTAGAATTAATGTTACATTTTACTAAGTCTTTGTAGCTTCAACAATAGCAAAATTACGACAATTAATAACTGGTTTGTATACTTTATAAAATCAATCTTCCTCTTTTCGTTCCTTGAGCTTCGTGAAAGACTATTGAGGGAAGTTCCATACAGATATCTATGCAGCTCCGATAGATGGGTACAACCATATTATATCAGATATAAAATACCTAGTGTGCTGACAGGGAGCAGTATCGAGGCATCTAGTACCTAGTAGTAGTAGATGTGAGTTATTATGTAATATATGGATTGTATGATGTATGTGCTGGACATCGGCTTCTACTATAATATATATGATTATTGACAATTGATACGCTTTGCAGGCGGGATGATCACATCAGTATCAGAAGTCTCCCACCTTTGAAGCTACTCTTCATCATCGATCAGGATATTTTACACTCTCAAAACTTGAAAATAAGTGTTTACAACCAGTATGTGTTGCCAGTGATGACAAATAGATCCTAGCGAGGTATGGAGAGGGCTTTGCTCGGAGTTTCTCTGCATGATAGATTCGTAATGAAGATATTTGAGGTAGAAACAGAGTTACTGACATAGCCTAACGCATCTGAGTAAGCTGAACTGGCAATGGGCCGACCATATAAGCTGAAAGCGCTGAAGCGCGGAACCCAACTAGATGAAGTAACGATCTGGTATGTAATGGAGGAAGTCGATGTATTATTTAGTAGGAGCTCATAAAAATAATTCTCGTATTTAATAAGTCACGAAAATATATTATAATTTCTTTTTATTCACAGTACCATCTATGATGCGCCAGCATTCACAGCTGACCGGAAACGACGAGGGTGTTAGAAGGTGGTTCAGGACCGTGTATTGTTGCACTATGTGCAGCAGTAGACTTGTGCTGTAATGATGATGATGATGAGATCTTTCTGGAATTTTCTATATTTGATAGATAGACAGAATTATATTAGGTATTCTCTTAAGCTGTCACCACACTGCCATATCGTCTCCTTCAACAGCCCGTAGAAGTCTACCGTTGGGTTTGGATCTCTTTCATTGTAGGAAAGATTTGCTTTAATCGACACGCTTGGCAGAGAGATCGACGATCGTAGTGCCATACGTCTCGCACCTTTGACGCTGCTGCCCGTCGCCGTTCAGGTTATTTTCCGTCTGGCGTAAGCGAAATATATTGTCATTTACTAGAAGCCTTTAGATTTTCGTAGCATTTTTAACAATCGCCTCTTAGGAAACCCATGACATGAAATAAGGTGATAGTTCCTCATTCGCCACTTGGTAAATATAGGAAATACTAAAAACATCTATTAGAATCCATTATTCTTTTATTTTATGAGTAGACACCACACAGTACTATGAATACAGCACTAGCGTTTTTCATTAGGCTACGATCACATTAGGCGGGCGGACAGACGGCAGGATTATTGGATCCGACGGACGAAAGACTTCGATCCGTTGCCTTTTTTACTTTTTTTCCCTTTTTCCCGGGCAGGCACCGTCTGGAAAGCCTTTTCCTCTTATTTATTGCTTATACGAAGCCCGAATTGGATATTTGCAAAAGGTTGAGTTGTTTGCCAATGGGAAAATATTACTTTTTATATATCAAGTAAGACTGCGTTCTTATTTGAAACGAAATGAGATTTGCCGCAAATACTTTTAAATAATTTTATAATTAATTGGTTATGAATAAGGAAATCAGCTGAATAAAAGGTTTTTAAGTATTATAATGTAAAGTTATAAAGTTGCTTATTCATTTCAATATCCTAAAATATTATAAACTTTAACTGAAGCAAGTACTTAATCCTTTTCTTATTTCTGTATTTTTTATTATTCAAACAAATTGTGGCAACACCTCGCCTTTGCCATAACATTCACCTTAATTACAGGTATAGTTACACGTCAACGCTTTCCAACCTTTTTTTTTTGCAATGACAACCCTATCATGTTGACTTTTAATTTAGCTTGCCTCACACTAATTGCGAATATGTCTCCCAAATGTACTCCAACGTCCTAGGCCTTCATATTTATATTTAACGACAGACAGACATTTTGAGGGCTTGTCTCATTAGCGTTAGTGAAAGGGTCGTGAAAAAAAACA
This sequence comes from Parnassius orleans, assembly GCA_029286625.1. Classification (NCBI taxonomy): domain Eukaryota; kingdom Metazoa; phylum Arthropoda; class Insecta; order Lepidoptera; family Papilionidae; genus Parnassius; species Parnassius orleans. The sequence continues at coordinate 1,427,551 of JAGSMP010000076.1, read as the reverse complement.
CGACGCGCGCCCTCAAGTGACATTTTAAAGCTCGACGCTCTGCTAATTAAAAGATTTTCGGTTCCAGCTTCGCATAATAGTTCCCGCTTGATTTTAGTGCTGCCAGAAAAATGCAAACATAACTACACTTATATATAGCATAAAATTTGTATTTCAATTTATGTTTCAACAAGCCAATTTATTTCACAACAAAAATTGTATTTGTAATGACATTGTAAAATATTTTTTTAATTTGTATATTCATCATTATTATGTAATATTTTTAGAAAATACAACATAAAACTTTATATACAAAATTAATAAATAAAAACTTTACCCTAATATTTCGTGTGTTTAATAAGTATTAAAAATAGGAAAGATAATTGAGTGATTTGTTCACATCTCTTATCAGAGGGACTGGCAAATAAGATCGTAGAAAATTCCATCACAATATCGGAGTGTGAGAAACTTTCCAATACATCGAAGACCCGAAAGGTGGAATAGACTTTACTCTACAAGGTTCAGAAGAAATGTATTCCTACATTGACTGTCAGGACCACCTACTAAGATTATCTACTTCTTTCTGTACATTGTACGAGAATACAAGAAATATTATTTAGTTTACCAACTAATAATGTTTTGTAAATATTGCGAATAACTTATTTATTTAAAATTATCTATGCTAAAATTTTCGAAGAAATAACCAAAAATACGGTTTGATTATAAAACTTGGCACTCAAGCTACCCTTATAAAATTGACATCCACGTATAAGCTCGCAGCTAATTTAAAACTCGCAAAACACATTACACGCAACGGAAAATTCCCTAAAAACTTATCTGCGGAGCACCACCGTACAATCCATCATCATTATGCCGAAACTCCTCTTGCCAAAATTCAATAAAAAAATACTTTCTTATTCACCCCCATCTAGTGGCAGCGACACGAACCTCGACGGATATCCCCCACCTCTCCGAAAGTGGAGGGTGGTCGCCACCCCACGTTGTATCCCTTTTTTCTTCCCTCCACACCCTTATCCGTACCTGAGCTTTCTTTATCCGCAGCCTGAACTTTTACTTTACACCCATCCCTTTCTCGCCTCAGCTTATCTTCAAATAAAATGTGACAGCCGAGAGACTATCTCGCTCTTGTGCAAAGAAAAAAATCTGTTTATAAAAATGAGAGCGTAGATGTGTTTGGGGTACGGCTCCATTGGACGCATTGTGGGGTAATGTTTCATATGCGGAGGGGTGTTTTTTGTACACGCGTTCGGATTGAAAAAAATGCACCCCAACAGAAGCTGAACTTTCTTTTAGGTACCTACGGATATATTCGTTTCATTTCCAATTTCGATAACAAAGCTCATTTTTTTCATCTGTGTATTTTCTTTTGTTCGTCTTGCCCGAAATAATTGTGCGGGCTTCCGGCCTAATTCGTTTCGGTTTTTCATAAATTTTCAAAGCCATAGTCTTCTATCTTTGACTGGTAGATTAATAATATCCTAGTATGATCTGAATGCGTGCATGCTTCACTTATTCTATAAAGAAATATACCAAAAGTATATTTTAATTGAAAACGTGGATTTCTGATTGTTTATTTCTCAAATTTACGTAGACAATGGCCATTTTTAATGTGTTGTTTGTTATTCGTAAGTTTTAAAATTATAAGTATCATAAAGCTTATTAGATTATTTTATAATGCTAAATACTGTTTTTTTAAATTAGTGCTTATTAAACATCTTCTAAGTAAATGTTTTTAAATTTCGAAACTACGCAACTTGTAGGTATTTATTTTTTTAATAAAAAAAGTTTTCCCCACAGTAGGATTTTCTCCAGCATTGTGGAGGTATACATATATTGCACGAGAACACGCATAGAGACCCGGAACAATTACATGTAGGCCAAAAACAATTTTTCGTGCTGGATTAGAATTCGCGTCATTGCAGCACCGCGGCCAAGCTACTATTCACTGCATGACGGAGCCGTCTCGTGTTCGGCTTAAAACTTATTCTATTGTAGTTCTTTATTAGTTGATTATTAAATAGGTATATAAAAATTTGGAATTATATTTAGTAGTTTAAAACAAATATATATTTAACATTTAAAACAAAAAACAAGAAGTTTTTTTATATTTTAAAACTGTCATTAATATTCTAATCGGTTCTAATATCAGTAGTAAGCGGTTCTAAATATATAATGTTTTTTATGTCAACGTTTATTATTCCAATAAAAAATCAAATCTAAAGTTTTTTCTTGAACAATATTTTTCACGAGTGATACCGCAGGGTTCCTTCCTGGGGTGCGAAGTCAGAAGTCCTCCACGTGTGCCTGGTAGTTGCAGTTCCTCTCGATAAGTCTGGAGGAAGAGCAGCTACTGGGCCAGTGCACCCTGGGCGCGGCAGTAATCTTCCTCGAGAAATGAGAAGAAATTCTTACTCCTTGGGAAGGTTACTGCCGCGGCTAATTATTCTGACATGGGTGGGGTCCGTCCCGGACTAACGGCGCGTTCACTGCGTGACCCTCTGATCAGCAGAGGGCATAGCAGAGGAGTGAGGGCAGGCTCGGTGTGCACTTACCCTGCCTCCGGGCAGACAGTGAAGGATTCATCCTTTGCTGTCACCGCCAGTCTCGTAATCCCAGTATCGAAGTGTCGTGGATCATGTCTCGCGGCTTTGATTGGGACCGAGGTCTTGGCTTAACCGCCCGGACCGCGAGGGAAAACCTCTATAAAAGTTACCCCAGAATCTCAAGCGGCGACGCACCGCGAGGATGGATGGCTGACGGGTTCTACGAACAAATCAGTCGATAGTGCGCTCCTCGCCAGGGTACCTGCAGACCCCTGGCGAGTAATAAATCCTCTAAATCTGCTTACCTTGGTAAGGGTCACTGCAAGGTGGACCTTTAATTACTCCCATACTCGTGGGTACAAATATGGAAATAATAACCAAAACCGCCGACAACGGCAACATAGAGGAGAGGAGGAACGATGCGGGGACAGAGTCCGACGCCGCATCGAGCAGCGTGGGAGGCTCAGAGCTCCCGACGCGTGGAGCCTGGGACCGCGGAGACCAGTAAGTTCTTCCGCAAGCGGTCAGGCGGGATGGCGACCAGGGTCGTCAGCCAATGAAGAGGAGGCTTCGGCGGAAAATCCCCACCAACAGGCGGGGCGGGCTGAGAGGCAAGGGGAGGGGGCCCTCTGACAATCAGAGGGCCGAACAAGCGGCAAAGCATGCCGAGGAGGGGCGCCACCCGGGCGATACGGCTCGGGTATCAGGCGAAGAGACGGATGCGACTGGCGGCTCCGAGGTGGGCGTAGGCCAGATTCGCAAAGGAGGTGGAGGCCGCGATCAAGGTCGTGGCCCACAAGCAAAAGGCCTCCTCAAAGTTAAAGGCCATTCCCGCGGCCTCCGCCTCCATCATGGCGGCTGCGGAGGCCAACTTGGTAGCGGAGCTGCGGGCGGATGTGGCCCGCCTGACGTCCGCCATGGAGACTCTCCAGAAGGAGAATGAAGCTCCGCGCAGACCTGGCCAGTCTACGTGAGCCTGCCTCTCGCGCGGCGCCCCAGACGCAGCGCCCAAGCCAGCCCGTGCCGATGGAGAACCAGGTTCTGAACCTGGTCCGGCAGGAGCTGACTGCCTTCAACACCGGTTCTCCGTGCTGGAGGGCATCGTCCTGCGGCCCCCCCTAGGGGCAAACAAGACGGCGGCGAGGCCGGCAACGGTCTCGTACGCGGCGGCCACAGCTGCCGCATCCAAGCCGGGGCCGTCCAGCCAGCCTTCGGGCGGGGCTGCAGTTGCCCTCCTCCCCTGAAAGCCGGCTCCGGCAAAACCGGTACCGGCTGAACCGGCTCCGGCTAAGCCGGCAACAGGAAGGAGGCAAGGCGAAGGCAAAAAGGGCAAAGCGGCAGCACAGGCGGTGGCTGCGCCAGCCCCAGTGCCTGCGGCGAATGTGCCAGCGCCAGCGGCTAAGCCAGCTGCCGCCGCCGCCACCGCCCCTCAGCTCCCTACACCTCCCGCGGCTGAAGCCGGTTGGCAGGTGGTCGGGGAAAAAATAAGGAAGAAGGCAGCCAAAAGGCCAAGAGCAGGAGCAGCGCCAGTTCAGGGCGCGCAAGATCGCGGCTAGGCTCCGCGCCCCGAAGACCGCAGCTGTAGTGATTACACTACAGCCGGACGCGGAAAAGAAGGGCGTTACCTACCGCGATCTGCTCGCAAAGGCGAAAGAGGCGGTGGATCTCGGGGAGCTCGGGATCACCGGGGGCCTCCGGCTCAAAGTCACCCAGACGGGGGCCCGTATGCTGGAGATCCCCGGGGAATCCAGTGGCGCGACCGCGGACGCTCTGGCTGCGAAGCTCAGAGCGTCCCTGGACGCGGACGAGGCCCAGTGTCCAGGCCCGTCAGATGCGCAGACCTGCGCATCATGGGTCTGGACGACTCGGTATCGGAGGAGGAGTTGGTGGCCGCCGTCGCCAGGTCCGGGGGGTGCACTACTGACCAGATCAGGTCAGGCGCCATACGCCCGGTCCAACAGGGTATGCATGCCGCCACGGTGTGCTGCCCTGTTACGGCGGCAAAACCATAGTGGAGGGCCGAAGGCTTCTGGTGGGCTGGGTCTCAGCGCAGGTTAAGCTGCTGGAGCCCAGACCTCTGAGGTGCTACCGCTGTCTCGTGGGGCACCACGTATCGGTGAAATGCGCCTCGGAGGTTGACCGCAGTGGCCTTTGCTTCCGCTGCTGTCAGCGGACACATATCGGCGACCTGCTGCGCCACGCCGCACTGTGATGCATGTGCGGCGACCGGCAAGCCAGCCGATCACCGGGCCGAAGCAGGGCCTGCGTGCCACCCGCCAAGGCCAAGGCCGCGGGTGAGGAGGCCCTCCGCCGCCACCGCCTCTGTGGCCACCGCCGCAGTCGCGACTGCCGCCGCCGCCGCTGTCGCTGTCGCTGCCGCCGCCGCCGCGACACCGACGCCCGCAGAGAGGCGCCCCGTGGAGGAAGCTGAAATGGAATGCCTATAACGGCCCCATTAGCTTCCTCCAGGCGAATATCAACCACTGCGCCTGTGCTCAGGATCTGTTGCTCCAGAGCATGGCGCAGTGGTCGATTAACATCGCTGTGGTCGCTGAGCCGTATTTTGTCTGGCCTAGGAGGACTGGGTGGCGGACCTTAACGGCTCAGTGGCCATCATTTCTTCAGCCGCCGCCGGTACCCCGACCCTTGAAGGTGTCAGGAGGGTCAGGGTACGTAACAGCACAGTTCAGGGAGTTCGTCATTGTGGGGTGTACTTCTCCCCGAACCGATCTCTCGCCGAGTTTCACAACTCTCTTGCAGAGCTGAGAGCAGTCGTCGTCGGAAGCTATCCTCCCGTACTTGTCCTCAGGGACTTCAATGCCAGAACTTGGCTTGGGTTCTCGTCGTACAGATGTGCGGGGTAGGATGGTGGAAGACTGGGCTCTGGAGACAGGCCTGGTCGTCCTAAATCGGGTTCTGTCCCACGTGTGTGCGGATGCGGGGCGAGTCGGTGGTGGACATTTCGTTCGCCAGCCCCGCTCTGTCGCCGCGTGCCATTGACTGGCGTGTCATGGAGGGGTGGAGACCTACTCCGACCACCGGTACATCCGTTTGACGTCTCCACCCAGCCCTCGAGCGCGCCAGTCCTACAGGCCCCAGTGGTCCGCGTTGGGCGCTGAAGCAGCTGGACCGGGAGCTCCTCCTGGAAGCCTCGATCGTGCAGGCCTGGGTGTCATCACCGGACAGGCCTGCCGACGTCAATGATGAGGCAGGGTGGTTCCAGGAGGCCATGTCCGAGATATGTGACGTGGCAATGCCCGCGTCCGGCCAGGAAGTGCCCGGCGTCAGGTGTATTGGTGGTCGCGTGAGCTGACGTCTCTGCGCGAGGCGTGTGTCGCCGCGCGGCACCTGTACGCCAGGCATCGCAGGCTCCGCATTCGTCCACCGAATGCGGCAGCCGATGAGGCGGGGCTGTACGAGGGATACAGAGCGGCGAAGACCGCCCTCCGGAGGCTGTCCTGCGGGCCGGGATCGGGCCCGTGAGGAGATGCTGGAGACTCTCGATAGAGATCCGTGGGGCGCCCTTACAAGATGGTGCGGGATAAACCCGCACCTGGCCCCGCTGACGCAGAGTCTCCGGCCTCAGCTCGTGGAGGATGTGGTGAGCGCTCTGTTCCTGCGCGCGGGGAACATCCGCCCCGCCTATGGCTCCGCCACCTGCGGTGCCGGAAGCGGACCACCAGGACGACGACGACGACATCCCGGAAGGGACCGGGGTAGACCTGAGTGGCGGTACGTAGGCTCAAGGCCAGGAATACCGCCCCAGGACCCGATGGCTTGCCTGGCAAAGCCTGGGTCCTGGCCTCGGAACTCTCAGGCCCCGACTGGAGGGCTCCTAAGCGCATGCTTGGAGAGGCCAATTCCCGCTTCGTTGGAAGACGGGAAGCTGGTCCTCATTCGGAAGCCGGGGCGCCCTGCGGACTCTCCGTCCGCATACCGGCCCGTGGTGCTGCTCGACGAGGTGGGCAAGCTCTGAAAGAGTAATTGCAAACCGCCTCGCCGAGCACCTTGCGAGGACAGGGCCGGATCTTGCGGAACACCAGTTTGGTTTCCGCAAGAGGCGCTCTACGGTGGACGCCATCATGCGCGTGAGCCCTCACGACGGGGATGCAGTGGCCAGGGGTTGTATTGGCGGTGTCTCTCGACATCGCCAACGCCTTCAACTCCATGCCCTGGAGCTGCATTAGGGAGGCACTCGGTATCACCGGGTGCCGACCTATCTCCATCGTATAGTCGGGACTATCTGACGGACGGGGCCGTCATCTACCCCGGTCGAAACGGTGAGTGGAACCGGCGAGAGATGTCGTGCGGTGTCCCACAGGGTTCGGTTCTGGGGCCGCCTGTGGAACATCGGTTACGACTGGGTGCTGCGCGCCGACCTCCCTACCGGCGTCAGCGTAGTTTGCTACGCTGACGATACGCTGGTACTGGCACAGGGGGGGTCGTACGAGGCGGCGGCGGAAACTATGACACGTGGGGCTGCGATAGTCGTTGAGAGGATCCGGCAACTGGGTCTCGGGTGGCTCTGCACAAGTCCGAGGCCATGCACTTCCATGGTCTCGGAACAGGCCACCACTGGGATCCTCAGTGATGGTAGGAGGGTATCCGTCGGCGTCGAGTCGACGTTGAAGCACCTAGGACTCGTCCTCGACGGCCGATGGAACTTCGTTGAGCACTTCCGACGTTTGGCTCCCAAACTGGAACGGACCGGGGCTGCCTTCAGGCGGCTCCTGCCGAACCTGGGGCCAAACGCCTCCTGCCGGAGGCTCTACGCGGGATCGTGAGGTCCATGGCCTTTACGGGGCCCCGGTGTGGGCGCGTGGTTTGGCGCGGCTTGCCGTCCACCACCTAAACGCGCCCCAAGGGTGGTTGCCGTAAAGATGGTTCGCGGCTACCGCACGATCTCCCGCGAGGCGGCGAGCCTCCTTGCTGGATTGCCGCCATGGGATCTGGAGGCGATAGTCCTCGCGCGCCTGCACGAATGGCGCGCGGAGGCACTGCCGGGGAAACCCGCTGCCGCGGCAAGTTGTCGCGCAGCGACAGACTTCCGGCATGATCTCATGGCGACATGGAGAGCGACTGTCGCAACCCGTGCTGGGCACGCCACTATAGCGGCGATAAGACCCTCTTTGAGGTGGCGAGAGACGCCACGGTGTCCTCACCTTCCGCCTGACGCAGGTCCTCACCGGACACGGTGTGTTCGGGAGGTTCCTGCACCGAATCGGGCGGGAGGAAACGCCAGGTGCTCCCACTGCGAGGATCGACCGGAGGACACGGTGGAGCACACCGTGGAGGTGTGCCCTGCTTGGGCGGAGCACCGCCGTGTACTCGTAGCGGCGATAGGCGGCGGCGACCTCTCGCGTCCGGCCTGGTCGAAGCCATGGTCCGGGCGAGACGGAATGGGATGCCGTCACCACCTTCTGCGAAGCAGTGATGCTAGCGAAGGAGGTGGCGGAGCGGGAGAAGGAAAGAGCAACAGCTTCTTCCCGGCCGCCGCGGAGACGCCGGGCGTCGGGGCTACGTCGTGGCCCCTGACCACCGTAGGCGCGGACCTGTGGACGGCGAGCAATGGGTAGCTCGCCGTCCGTCCGTCTAACGACGACAGGCCGTGTCGACGGCGCGTTTTGTTCCACGCGCGCCTCAAGAGCTGTCAGCAGCGTGAAGGCCCGCAAGGGCCGACGCCTGCCGGGGCTGCGGGCTGTTCGAAAGAGATACCGCGGCTCCGGAACGTAAGGGCACTGAAGGAACACGGATGGTTTTAGTCAGTAAAAGTCGGCACTCCCTTCCGCTCCACCCACAGCGAAAGGCGTCATTAGATGATTTTCCATCCGCAAAAAAAAAAAAAAAAGGGTTCCTTCCTGCCCTAGTATATATCATAAATTATGATTCATAATTTATGTTTGAATTTCCACATTAGACAAAATATTACGTAGTAACTGAATCAAATTTTAGCCTACACAATTATAATATGTGCCAAATACCAATCATGTGATTATGTACATGTGATATGTAACTGTGTTTTCCTACATTTTGCATTTCCGATATCTTTCGAATCCCAGTCAGAACCAATATTTTCAAATATTTTCAATTAAGTAGAATTACAGGCTATAAAGGTCCCGCCTGTATTATTCACAGGCTGGTCATCATCCCCATATTAGAAGGGATTGAAGCATGAAAGAGTTGGCCACGTTACTCCAGTGATGGTTGCCTTCATATGTCCTTGAATTTTTTAAATTGCTCAGGAATTTTCGTTAATAAGTTTTCCCTTAACGCCGAGCTCATTCTTTATAAACTGAAAAGACGACCGCACTTACAGCTAACTTCAAACAAAGTAGGCTACAGATTCGTTGTCACTTCTGAGGACTAAACTGGAATGCCTCACATTCTGTAAGCTGGTTCTCTATACTGTTCAAATCGGGATAAGTACTGCAAGTACTGCTATTTGCCGGTAGGAATAGTTAGCTGGTACCTAGTAAGACTGTCATCTAGGCAGAAAAGGAGTTCCACCACCAAGTGGTAAATCATTATGGTAAATTAGCACTTTTTGTTACGTGAAGAGTCGGCGAAGATCAAACTTGTTCTGGTCGCATGCCACAAAATTATTGCGAGCGTCTGGCCCACGGCGAAGTCACTTTCTGTAACTACGAGTATTTACGTGTTTTGTCGAATGATATGTTTGGGCTCGTTTTGTCCTGGCAAATGAACCTCTCAAATCTTTCTACTTGTGTATGAGCGTGCATTATATACCTATATAGTATATATAAATTAATAACCTTACGATAATATTCACAAATTATCGCTGTGGATATTGAGCAGGGAAACATTATTCATTCTTCCGATTCTATAAATATATATATACTTACTTTTATATATAAAAATGAAGGCAATGCTCTTAACACTTCTAAACTTCGATCATACTACTCTCAGACAAAATAGCTGTGCTAGTACAGTCGATAAATGGCCGATTTGAACTTGAGACTTTTAAGTTTTCGATATACCTTTACTACTTTTTGGGTCGGCTCAACCGGGGAAGGGCCACGCTCTCACAGAATACCAGCGTAAAATATCAGTTTAATGCTGCTGTGTTTCGTATGGTGAGTGTAGAGAACCGGATATCCATTTTACTGGAAACGAGGCATTCCATCTTAGTCCTCAGGGATGGCAAAGCATCTGCATTTTGATTCTTAATCGAGGATAAATGTAAATATCTATGGGCCACAGCCATCTACTTACCATCAGGTGGACTGTGTGCTCGTTTGTCACCCTATTCTATAAAAAAAACCATTAAGCAACTGCCGCTTAAACTTAATTTAATAATTATATGTAACAGACTATTTGTATTACTTATTAGGAACCGCAGGTAATTTACTTTCATATTATTTACCTCTAAGTAAGAACGTTCTTCACTTTATTGTATGTTAAGTTTTATAGTGTAGTAAGCTTAGGCCACAGGGTAAGGTTTGAGTGACGAGCGTTTGGCGGGAGGTGTGGCGTAGCTGTGCGTTTCTCATACTTCGAATGAGTCTCATACACTCAAGACACTAATACAAGAGTTTTTGCTATGAGCTGTAAAGCTTTTCATAATTTTTTTTGGAGGTCGCTGTGGAAAAGAGCCCATGTGTAGGGTTGCAGTGGTTTTTTTAGAGTTCAGGTGTTCAGTAGTGTTAGGCTCCAATTAATTCTTATAATTATTAAATTAAAACCGTGCTTAACCTATCACTTTATTACATTCTTCATTATTATCATTCTCATTATAGTCCATCTCAAGTCCACTGATGGCCCAATGGCTCCCCATCGATCTACATTAATCATCACCCTGCATGTTTCAAGTCGTTACTATATCGACTTTGGAGTCGCCCAATACTGCGCTTGGCATTACAAAGCTATCGGGCTACCGCTCATCATCATCATCTTTATGATCATGAATCTTTATTCCGCATCAGTCCATCCTACATTACTCCATATTTTGATACTTCTGCACCAATTGCACTCATAACTAACAGAATATTCCCTTGTTGAGTTGGAGTTATTATGAGTTATTAATGAGTTGGAATAATTTATTTTTCATTCAAACTTATCTAACTTATTTTATTTTGTAAACCTAAAACCGTTACACTTACACAAGAAATGTCTTTTGCATCGTGGAGACTTTTACAGACGAAAAATTGCGCATAGAAAAACATATTATGTACTACAGAGCCGGCACAATTTTTATAGGCCAAATTGCCGTGCGGAAAGCGCTAAAATAAAAATAAGTTATTACTTTGAAGCATCATTTTGTACACAAACAAGAATGAACTTTTGCGGTTAGGTAAAGTATACACCACTTTATGTTACGAAAAAAAAATTAAGGGCATATTCAGTAACTGAAATAGAGCATAACTAGAACTTCTTTTGTACTGTGTCCATTTTATTCGATTAAAAAAAAAAACAAAAGCGAATAGCTTCGTCAAATTCAGTTAAATTAAATTTCTGATTTCATGTTATGTGAAAGGTAAGTACTGCTGTATAAGCCATTTTTCTGACTATTAAAATTTTGTGGTATTAATCGCTTACTTTTAAATTTAACCCATTCGCTGTCCTGTGTACTACGACTACATATAGTTCATTGCATTGTCTTACTATTTTGTCTGAAACTCGGACAGTGAAAGTGTTAAAATATACCCTTACAAGTTTTGAACAATTATAGGCCAGTGCTTGAAAATTGAAAATTCTACTTGATGGTAAGACATTTAATGAAGCCGAAGTTGCTAGAGAAGGTAAAGTGTACTGACACAGCTTAACAAAAGCCTATTCCCTCTTGTCTTAAAAAGTGATGCTGTCTAATTATTCCATTCCTTTGCTGTACGCATTACAAACGAGAAAGCCAACCGTACGGTTCGAATACGGTACGGTACGGTACAGTCATGTTTTGTACATGACTGTACGTACATGATGTACTGTGTCTGTATTAAATTAAATAGGATATTAATAGAAAAAATAACTCATAATAAAAAGTAAAAACCACCTTCAAAGAACCAAAAAGAATAAAGTCATTTCACATTCTGAAGTCGGTGATAAGACATAATGTATAGAAGAATTATATACTACTAGCGATCCGCCCCGGCTTCGCACGGGTGATTTCTGCACCTCGACAACAGCTCCACCTACCGGGTCCAGCTGTGAATCTGAACCATCCTGAACAACCCACTCAAACACACAAAAAAATTTCATCAGAATCGGTCGAGTTAGTTTCGAGTTTTAGCGAGACTAACGGACAGCAATTGTTTGTATATATAGAGATTAATAGTCCCGTCTTCAGAATGTGAAATTATTTTGGCCAAGTTCAAAAAAAAGGACGAGGTTTTCAAATCAACTCTATGATTTTTGTTTGTATGGTACGCGATACCTTTGTCTATAGCTGCAACACGAATGGGTCTATTCAACCGGGGAGGAAACGGTTAATTAGCAGCATAATACTGCTATGTTTCGAATGGTGGGTGATAAGAACCGATGGGTTTTTATCCCATCTTAGTCCTCAATAGTGACAATGCATCTGTCATTAATTGAGAATAATTGAAGATGTACCATTAGATGGATAGTGTGCTTGTTTGGCACCCCTAATTATTTTATAACAAAATTGAATATACTAAATACAAAAGAAAAAAATGAACCCTTAAAACCACTGGACATATTTTGTATAAATGTCATCAAGAAAACTAAAAGCGCTTTGTCTAATCTACAAGAGCAATGACAGGGCAACCCTATCATTACCATCCGGTTCTTAGGAGACCGGGTCCGTCATTAAAGTGTCCTTTACGAAACACCCGGCTAGCATATTAAATGGAATAACATATTATAATACCATTTTTCGATTTCATTTTAAAAACGGATAATTAAAAGACTGTTACATGAGCACTTACGCGAAAGCGTTAAAACGGAGGCGTCGTAAACGGGAAAATAATTAATGAAACCTATTTTATTTTATTTTTAATTCATTATTTTTATAGCAGCGTAATATGGCTTTAAATAAACACCTGAATTAAAAATACTTTTATTCAAAAGTTATCGACGTCACAACAAATAAAGGACGTGTTTATAATTTTTGTAGAAAGTTCTTTGATAACATTTTTAAACATGGAATTCTAACGCGACATTTTTTTTTTATAGAATAAGGGTGACAAACGAGCACACAGTCCACCTGATGATAAGTGAATGCTGTGGCCCATAGACATCTACATTTATCCTCAATTAAGAATCAAAATGCAGATGCGTTGTCACCCGTGAGGACTGCGATGTAATGCCTCGTTTCCAGTAAAAAGTCTTCGGTTCTCTACACTCACCGTACGAAACATGGGACCATCGTAAAATAGCAGCATTAAGCTCCCCTCCCGGTAGAGCCGACCCAATCGTGCTGCAACCACAATATAGCTGCAGCATGGCTCTACCACTTAATAAAACAGTTTTCTGATACATTAAAAATAAGTGTTTTTTCTAAATATTTAATTTAACTTTAACAAAAGGAGATGGGCCACAACATCGTCCTGATCGCCTCAAAAAATAAAAATAAACTGCTTTTGCTAAGCCTGCGAAGCCTGGCAGCTATAGAATAGAATAGAATGATTTTTTATTCAATATTGATTGTTACATAATACTTATTGAAAGTCATTTTTTATTTACCACTGGTTCGGAAAATACCTCTGCCCTGGGAAGAACCAGCAAGAAACCCAGCGGGACATTTTTTTTAAACATATTTCACTTAACAATAATTTTGTTTATACAATTTTTAAATGAATTTTCATAGAACCAGCATGGTGGCGATCATCCTATTCCCAGGGGTTATTTTCATTCATGTATTCCTTGATATTGTAATAACCCTTTTTGTATAGTTTTTCTTTAATAAAACTTTTAAACTTGTTTACTGACAAACTTTGAACATGTTCTGGGATTTTGTTGTAAAAGCGTATACATTTCCCCATATATGAATTATAACAGATATCCCCCTTATTATGCAATCTATTGACGAAGCCTGTATTCAGCAGTGGACATTTCATAGGCTGTAATGATAATTATGATAATGATTACTAAAACTAACTTACTAAACAAAGAGCCGAGATAGCTTTTGGTGTATACAAGCAAACTGAGTTCAACCCCCTTCAGCTCCAAAGAAATTGCAATATTTTAGTGCTGATTTAACATAATATGGTATTGAAGCAAAAAATAGTGTCAAACTACATATCTGACAAATTTGAAGTCTACCAGCACGCATGGTAGGACACTACCTTGCTTCAAAACAATGTTATAAAATGAGAGGAGGCTTGTGCTTAGCAGTGGGATGCAATCAGACTGATACATTCTTTCATTGATATCAGCCAATTAAAAAATCACTGCTGAACATTTGCCATAATTGCCACGCTTGGCAAGCGGGTTGGCAACCGCCGTTTTTTATTATTTTCAGTTGTTATCAGGAAGATACTGCGTCCATCTTCTATTTCATTTCCCTTTGTCGCCTCTTACGACACCCACGGGATGATATAGGGTAGTTTAAACAACCGCTATACAGCTAATGATACTTTACTTCTATATAATATTGAAAACTTAGTTCTCGGTTATATAACACAGAATAAACTTACAATGAAGACCATTAGAATCTACATTATATAAGGTTAAAAAAATTTGGTCAGCCAATCATATTGTGTTACATTCCTTTTTGATAACACATCTATTAACAAGTCAACAAGTGCCATCGAGAATAACATGTCAAAATATGAAATGTTGAAAAGGAATGACTTAACAATAGCAGGTATTGAGTGCACCGACAAATCGAACTTTGAAAAGAAACGTGAAGGGGAATTTGAAAAAAAAAATCGATACGCACGAGTCAAGTGCCTTTATCGATTTATTCTATTTCGATTAGCGGATAAATTCTCTATCGATTCGTATTAGGGTTGTATTGTGCTTGAATTGACATTATTGACACGTAAATAAGTAGTTTTTTAATATGTAATTGGTAAAACGCCTTTTTAATTTTGTTAAAAGTGTTTATTAAGGTTTTCAAGTTGTAGGAGTTACGTTAGAGGTTTAAAAATACCGTATGTGTTATCAACATCTTCTTTTTTAAAGTCTATTGCAAAACTATAATGCCCAAATACTCAAACACTACTCAGTTTTAAGATGCCGTTAAGTCTTGAGCTGTCTCTATCACTTCAAATCAAAATTACTGTGACACCACGAGACTTACGACATTTTAAAGTTGAGTAGCATTTGAGTATTTGGCCATTAGGCTCATACTTAATATTTAACCTTTGGGTCCATAAAAGCCCATAGTTCAGTCCACAGCTGGAGATGGAGATTTTCCTCAAAGGTTTAATTTTTCTAAGTAATGTCTAGAGAAAAATTCACAAGATCATAAATGACGAACATTTATGATATTATCTCAAGAGAGAAAGGTACACGAAGTGCTCAATTTTTAATATGACATTTTGTACATAAAATTAATTAAGACGTGGGAAGGAAATCCCAAAAGTGTCCTCACGCATAATTTAATAAAGCAACCCGTTTTCAACTTGAGAAATTAGCATACCGTGACATGGAATCTTTAAATGAATGTAAATATGCAAAATAGACATTTAAAAAGTAACGAACGCACTTTATTCGATACTAGTTCAAAAAATTACTTCTTAAATTTCACTTCCTTATAAATATTTATTTTTCGAATAATATGCAAAACACCATAATTATAGGGCAAGTTAAGAAATGGGTTACCTGATTTGCATACACGATATTAGATCTTAGAATGAAACAAGTTTATCAGTGTAAGTACAAAATGGAGCTTTAGTTCGAAAGCTTAGGGTTCTTTTTTTTATTTATTCGTTTGAAATGCGGTTTTAAAGAAATGGAATTGTTTAAATTTGCAAATTTCACACCTTGACATGGGGTTACAACAGGTTTTTAAAGACGATTGCCTTAAAAATAAAGAGTCGTCGCAGTTTGACGCGCTTTTTTGTTCGCAACACGATAATTTCGTTCAATTTATGCACGTTGCAAGTTAGACAATTAGCGGGCAGATGTCTATTTGAAATTTATTTAGCCGCCGGCTCTTTGCTGTGGGAATGAGGGTTGGCGATATCACCATAATTTCTTAGTTAATAGTTAATTTTATTTTAAAAAAACATGCGTGAGTGTCGTGGAACACTCGGTTGGAACTTGGAACGAAGTTCCTTTCGTAGTATATTATTATTGATAAACGTATTATATAATTGATTAACAAATGCAAATAGATGAATTACTGGCGTCTACTAAAATGAAGCGTCATTTAAAATAAAATAATATTTCTTTCATAGCAAGATAAGAAAAATTGCGAGCGAGATGGATATTATTCCATCTCGCTTCCTTATAGCCGCCAAGGCCGTCTACACTACATCAGAAGGGGTCGTGACGGAAAAATCTTACACTTTTTCTCGCCTAGCCCCCATCCGCCAAATTCGTACCGTCCGATAAGGAACTTCGTTTCAAAAACAAGCGCACAATATCCGCAGTAGAACCAGGGTAACCGACATAGCCTAACGGATTAGTAAGCTGAAGTGGCAATGGGCCGACCGTATTAGCTAGAACCGACAACCGATGGTGAAGAAAAGTTCTCGGGTGGCAGCCTCGTACCGGTAGGCGAAGTGTAGGATGTCACCCCACTGGATGGAGTGACGACCTGGTAAGACATGCAGTAAATCGATGGATGCAGGTAGCTCAGAACCGTGCTTTGTGGCATTCCTTGAGGAGGCCTATGTTCACCAGTGGACTTGTGAAGGGCTGTGATGATGATGATGAAGCGCACAATCTGTTAGACAAAGAAAATCGTTTTTGGGCCCACTAGAAACTTTAACGTAACTTAATTTTATTACACATAATAAAATCTGAAAAAAAAAGTTCTTTTGTTATTCGTGAATTGGCTAATGTAATATGAAAAAAAATGCGTATAAAGAAGAACGAACTACTAAAAACTTTTTCCATCAACCTTAAAGTACCTATAAATGCTGAATGTACCTACAACTTTCTTTTATACTATTAATTATTGACCAGAGCACTATTTTAACTTATAATACCGGTGAAAACTACTAGACAATCGCTTTTAGTTTGTTTTTAGTTTATTGTGATATTCATATTTTAATTGTTGATTTCTCAGTATTCCCGTTAGATACGGTATAAAACTAATACTACTATTGTAATCTATTGGTTATAAGGAATAAATGGACATGTGTCTCATTGAGTTACGCCTGGTTACGGTGGTGGGCCCATTCTCAATACAAAAAGAAATTGTCCCCTTTAGATGATTGTTATTAAATAATAATAATGTTAATCAATCCGGATGATTAAATGTTAATACAAATTTCATAATACAAATATATGCATGTTGACCGTGCAGTGGCAGTGTAAGAATATTCACTATCCCATATCGTCCCGCGGGTGTCATAAGAGGCGACAGAGGGAAATTAAACCAGGAGACGGGCAGCAGCATCTCTTTAATAACAACTAAAAAAAATGGGGATGCCAACCACCTGCGTGGCAACTATGGCAAATGAAAAAAAAAATTTTAAACCAATTTTTTTTATTATGTGCGTTTATTTAATTTGTAGGTCACCAAAGATGTTATTTTAAATATGAGTAGGTACATACAGTTTTTTTTAAGAGCAAGCCTTTCTTTCTACCCTGCAAGCCTTCGCTATACTCAAGTGTCGATGGCAAATTTAGTGACCAAGACTTTTAAAAGAAACTATATACTATATAATTTACATAATATTAAAATACAGCGGAGAAATAATTTAATTATTTTCTATAATCCCCAGAAAATTTCGATGTAATATTTTTATAATGATTTTATCACGTTTAATTTACTTATTTTTAATTCCCGACGTTTCGGGTGCTTTACAGAACCCATGGTCACGGGGGGACAGATGTTTGACGTCCCGATGTCATAGTTAGCCCGGCTACCTTCAGTTTTTTAAATATTAATTTTTGGTTCGACCTACGCAGTACGAGCTTGCAGTATCTTAAAGTCTTGCGGTGGTATGCTGGGTTTGGATCTAATTTTGTTAATTATTGTATCCCAAGCAGATAGCAGCACCCATTCGTCTTCTCTATTGAAATTAGGATGTTTTTTTAATTTCAATAGCCTCGCGTATCATCCTTTGTAGGAATCGGTGTTCTTTTGTGAGGATTTGTGGTCTATTAAATCTGATGTAATTGCGGGGACAGCCTTGAACATGTTTACAGACTGGAGACTTCCCAGAGCTTAGTAGCAGGGTTTTTATAGATATTTTTGTTTGTCCTATGTTTGAAAGACCACATTCACAATCAAGCTTGTGCACTCCTGCATCTTGTAGAGGGATATTATACTTGACGAGTGGCAATAATATTTTTAATAATTTATTACAGATTTCATTCAGTCATTGAGCAACCGTAGTAAGCTGTGATAGTTTAGGGGTTGCGCTTCCCCCCACCATATCCCCGGCACCACTAAATATATTGTTAATTGCAATTTTAAGTGCTGATTTACCACACGTTAGTTGTGAAGAAAAACATTGTGAGGGAACGTATGTGTGAGGAATAAAAGAATTTGAGAACATGTGAAGGCGGTTAACACGCACTTATGAAGCGCGAAGGAGGTCCCTATAACAAATGATGACCTATGGTTGTATTTTTACTTTACATTGAGTAAACAACCTTATTAGCACGTAAGACACCATCCTAATTGACTTACGAGCCTACGGCTACCGACTGAAGGTTGCAAAGCCAAATTTTATGCTGGACTCAAATTTCACCAGTAAGGGGTAGCAGATAAACTACCAGCGTGAGGTTAACCCTTCTGCGCTAACCCACCCGTCTTCTTAACTTGGTCTATATGAGAAATTCTTCAAAACAATGTATACAAGTTTACACATTCTTGAAATGCTCCATGATGATGATGGTGGTGACTATAACTAAGATTAATAATTTGTAAGAAAGTAGACGTCAGCAAAATTTAAAGAGTTGTCATTCTAAATAGAAACTTAATTGGTACTCCTTCGAACCACATATACCATAAAAGCAGCCAATTCTCCGTTTACATTTCTAAATAAATTAAATGTGATATTATATCAAAACACACTTTTCAATAACTTATCAAAACCATCACCCATATAAACCGAGTTAAGCATTATTTTTAAACACCGTTAAAATTTCAATAATAATAAACCCTAAAATATGTTACAACGCTTTTGACTCCAAGGTCAAAACGCATAAAATATATTCAAATCACAAAACAACACAAGGTTCCGAATCATAGAAAAGACAAAAAATGTCGCGAAAAAACTACACCAGCTGCGTTCCAATTTCAAAAAGTACAATTAATGACGAGGTATTATTCATAGCCGGTTTTCGAAAGAAAAAAAACAATAATGACATGCATGTCCTACTTTCAGAACGCAGTTGAGACAAAAAAACAAAACTATCTATGAATGGCAGTCTTTTTTTGATAATTTGAATTTAGGGTTAGGGTTACCATTCTCAATCTTTGAGGAAGAAAATTATTAAAAAATCTGCTCAATAGCATTTGATACTAATTAGGCTAATATATCTTTTTTAATCTTTAGCACTCATTCAAGCTACACTGCTACAACTTTTTAGCTTACATTATTTCTTTATTTTCGTAGTCCAAATTTAATTATACTGTCATGTACTTAACTGGTCGGGAATGTTCGAGATTATGGTAACCCTAATTTAAGTTTGCTCTCAGGGGTATCATTTACAAGAGTAGCGTATTCATTTAAATCACAACACTGAGTTATTGTCCCGCTGCTGAATAGACCTAGATAAAGACGTGTTTTAAGAACAGAGCCACTTAAAGTGCACTTTTATATCAAATTTCTCTATGCTAATTATGTTGAAACTCTTTTTTGTCTACTGTTTCTTTGATAAAGTACTGAGATACACATTGTTTCTTCTAGTAATCCCATTTAAGCCATCAGTGTTACGGTATGTTGACAAGCTAACTGGCTCCAGGTGGTCCGCGATGCAAAACCACCACCTAACCTAAACTTAGTTTTTTTACTTTGGGAAATGGCTACGTATGTCACCAATCTCCCGGGGGCAAGAACGAGTTATGTCAGATGCGCACCGACTAAAACCCCATGGTGTTGCACCTTCACCGCCTATTGGCAAGGTTAACGCTATCGCGAAATCTGGGGTCCCACCAGCGCCGCCTGTTCAATCCTTGGGAGCGGACAACTCCCTCCCCTTTTTCCTTCTCAGATATAGCGCATTAGAACACAAGGTGCGCTTTTCTCAGCGGTTTCCAATTCTATCTGCGCAAAGATACCCCGAGTCCGACACGCGGAGGCCATGAAGCCAGAATAAACGAACACTGACCCCAGCGGTGGATCTGGTCTATAGCTCCACCGCCGACCAAGTTTTGGCCGCGGAGGATAGGGAGAGCGGTGCATCGTAATACCGACCCGCGTCTTTCTCCGCGGCCCCACTACCGCCTTATTGCCGGAAGATAGGTGGAGTGTCGCATCGCCACATGTTGATGTAGAATCCTCTTCTCTCGCGACTCACCGTTGGTTTTCAAGCCACGGCTACTAAGCTCTCCGTTACGACAAAGCAGGAACGCGTTCTGAATCTAACCTAACCTTACCTAAGTTTTTTTTAGTTTTTACACATGTTGGTTTTTGTGTTATATATGTATATTTTTTTTTTATAGAAGAGAGGGCAAACGAGCACGCGGCTCACCTAATGGTAAGTGACTACCGCCGCCCATGAACAACCGCATTTTGATATGCAAAAGAAACAGCGTTGGTGATGATAGCACGCAGCCTTGTGGAACACCAGCGTTAGTAGGCTTGTACTAAGAGCATGCACCGTCTACTACGACCTTGATGCTCCGATCAGCAAGGAAACTGGTGATCCAATTGCACAATTTCTCCGGAAGCCCATAGGAAGGGAGCTTCGAAAGAAGCGCTTTGTGCCAGGCCTGATCGAAGGCCTTTGCTATGTCCAAACTAACGGCCAATGCCTCCCCCTTGGACTCTACTGCCTCCGCCCATCTATGAGTCAGGTAGACCAGAAGATCACCAGCTGATCGACCCCGACGAAAATCGTATTGGCGGTCACTAATCAGCTGGTGATCCTCAAGGTACCTCATGAGCGGGCAGTTTAAAATAGACTCCATTAGTTTGGAGAACAAGGAGGTGATGGCAATAGGCCTGTATTTGGACGTGTCTGAGCGGTCTCCTTTTTTAGGGATCGGGTGGACCAAAACTGTCTTCCATGAATTCGGGACTACGCCTTGGGAGTAAGAGTACCGGAAAAGACGTGTTAAAACCGGTGCCAACTCTGGAGTACACGTCTTCAGCACAATGGGAGGGACTCCATCAGGCCCACTCGACTTGCTGATGTCCAGGAAGAGGAGTTCTTTACGAACCGAGCGCTGCGTAAACCGCACATCCGGTATGGAGCACTCACACCGCGGGATGGTCGGCAGTGTGTTCCCCCCGTCATCTAGAGTCGAGTTGGACGCAAAGAGAGAGCCTAACAGATCGGCTTTCTCCTTTGCGGCATGGGTCAGTGGGTCGTCCTCTCTGTGCAGAGATGGAAGAGATGGCTGACAGAAGTTCCCTTGGACAGCCTTGGCGAGAGACCAGAATGCACGGGTTCCCGAAGGAAGGTGAACTAGCTTCTCGCCAATTCTGCCGATGTGCTCAGACCTTGCCTTGGCAATGACTCTTTGAAGGACCTGGAGGCGGAATTATACTTCTTTTAAGAGCGCTGGTGTTTACATCCCGAGACGTAAACACCAGCGCTCAGCTCAGCCCAGGCCTGGTAGCACTCCTGCTTATAGCGTGATGCTATTTTACAGGAGCGACTAAACCATGGCTGGGATCTGCCTCCGATGGGCACCACAGAGGATGGAATAAAAAGTTCCATACCCTGAAGTACAATATCAGCAACAGAATCAGCAACAACACTGGGATCCTCCGGCGAGAAGCAAACCCAATGAAAAAAACCCAAGGGTAGGATGCAAGAAAAGACCGCATCCTATCCCAATCGGCCGACCTATAGTGCCAAACACGGCGGCAGCATGCAGAATGCAACCGCGACGTTAGTGTGAGTGGCACTACACTCCGGACAAGACAATGGTCTGACGAGCCTAAAGGAGCGTCGATGGAAACCTGATAACCGTCCGGATGAGAGGTCAGCAGAAGGTCCAACAGGGAAGGTGCATGATCCTCCACATCTGGAATCCGCGTAGGCGAAGTAACCAGCTGTGTCAGACCATATGCCAAAGCAAAGTCATAAACAGATCTCCCCGCATGATCGGTTGAACGTGAACTGAGTCATTCGGCGTGGTGGGCGTTAATATCGCCAAGGATCACGATCTCTGCGGATGGGATCTGCCGTAACAAGGAATCTGTAGCCATTTGGACGTGGTCGATGAGTCGGTCTGTTTCGGCATTACCGCTATGGGACCTATAGAGGCACCCGTAGACGCGGGGATGGTCGTCGCTGTCTACGACCATCCCCGCGTCAGCCATAGGATGGACAGGTCCGTATCTTTAAGACTGCCGAGGCGTCGAAAACATGTGATGTCCTCTCTGACGTATACGCAAACTCCAGCCCGGGGCACAAAGGAGTGTTCTAACTCAGAGGACACCTGAGCAAGGCTGGCTTCGCCGTCTCTAGATAGAAGTGGACATTGTTAAGTTGGAATGAAGTCCCCTGATGTTGCAAAAATTCACGGATAGCGTGACAGGGGTCGGTCTTATTACTCCGCTTGCCCCGAGCAGTATTAGTCGGGAGCGGAATTTACCCCCCCCCCCCTACACCTCCCTCAGAATACGCGGGGCGGCCTGAGCACCCACGCTCAGGAGTGCAGTAGCTTAGACGTGGATCCTCAGCGAAGGATTCTCCAGGGGTGGTGGTACCCTCCTGGGGTAGTCTTTCGTTTAATTCCGCTACCATGTTGATCGGGGGGGGGGGGATTTAGTATTCTGTGAGGTCGTGGTAACACCCCGGTTCAAGCCGGCCTATCCGTGCGACAGCAAAAGCTGCCGCGTGGCTCTACCACTATATACTCGTGTTTCAGGTATCAGTGTCGGATGTAGACTAGAATTCAGATTCTAGTGTACCTCCGATATTTTTGCAAAATGGTAGGCGGAAGTGGTTATCTGAGCATATTATCGATCGCTCGAACAGACAAGGGACATACTTACACAAAATACCAAACTAGACCCGTGCGTGTTACTAGTGATGACTTACGGAACTTAAACGTGGGTCTCCACAGCTGGCCTTATGAAGAAGCTCACAGTCACTCAACTTGCGATGGAAAGAGTCCTCGGAATTGATTAACAGACACAGCCCACAGTAAGCTGAAGTGGTAGTGGGCCGGCTGTATAGCTCGAAAAACTGACAACTGATAGGGAGAAAAGGTTCTCGAGTGGCAGCTTCATACTGGCAAGCGCAGTATTGAGCGACCTCTTACTAGATGGAGTAACGACCTGATATTACATGCAGGTAGTCAATGGATGCAGATGGCTCTGGCACGTATTTTGTGGCAATCTATGGCGGAGGTCTTCGTTTAGCAGTGACCTTTGATGAGTTATAGTATGATAGTGATGCCATAGAAATTAATTTAATGAGTTCGCCGCCATATAGGACGTTTATGAGCATCGTGAATCCTCGACCCTGAAAACTACCTATATTTCAAAAACACACCTAGTGTTTTTTTTTATAGGATAAGGGTAACAAACGAGCACACAGTCCACCTGATGGTAAGTGGTTGCTGTTGCCCATAGACATCTACATCTCTCCTCGATGGCGTTGTCACTCGTGAGGACTAAGATGGAATGCCTCGTTTCCATTAAAAAGGGTCTCCGGTTCTCTACACTCACCACAAAAAACACAGCAGCGTTAAGCTGCTATTTTACGCTGGTATTCTGTGAGAGCGTGGTCCTTCCGCGGTCGAACCGACCCATTCGTGCTACAACTATACCAGTACCTAATATAGCTGCAGCATGGCTCTACAAAGTGTTTTTTTATCAGTATTTTCTTATCATAAGAAGTGACACTAGCCTAATGGCAGCTGCGGAATGCGAACTCAAAAGGTCGTAGGTTCGAATTAGCCATTCGACTACTGTGAACTATTCCTAACACTAGCAATTTAACCCTTTCGCTGTCTCGTGCACTACATATAGGTCATTGCTATTGTCTTACTATTGTATCTGAAAACCGGACAGTGAAAGTGTTAAACTTACCAGGAGTGCTTAAAAGGGAATATTAGTAATGTTAATAGCATTGCGAGTATTTAAAAAAACAACACACACAATTAACTAGCAAAGTGACGACAGAAACTCTACGGTTAATTTTAGCTTTAGTTAATAATAAATTAACACTCAGAGTTTTATGACGTCATTAAGCTGTAAAAATGGTTTAACTTATGCTTTTAAACTTAAGTATAAACCGGAAATAATATTCCATCAAATAGAAATTACTGCGGCCAATAAATATTTAATACAAATTGTCGTTTCGCATGCGAACTTAATGGAGATCGTATCTGTAGTTATTTTAATATTTTAGTTTACTTAACGTTATTAAATGGCTCTGTAATACTATTTATTACTGCCCCTTTCCTGGCGATGTTTTAATTTAGTATTTGTTTATTTGTTTGTGTGTTATTCCAAATTTAAATTTTGTAAATATAACTTAAAATTAAATTATATTTTTATACTTTCATTCAACTTTATGATAAAATATAATAAACAACTAAACAGGGAATGTAGCAAATGTAGCAAAGAGGAAGAACGTAGATTAATGTTTGAAAATTTTAGTCGAAATCGGACCGAAAAATATACGTATTTATCTGTTGTAATTGGCCAAAAGTTACATACATTGTTAAGGTGGCAACGAATGAAAAATACACTTATTTTGAAACTAGGTCATAAACAATTCAAGTTGTTGCAGTGTTTATAAAATGGGTTTACTGTCACAGTAATTGCTTTCTTTCTGTAATATTAGACGTATTATTATCATCCTGGGGAAGTTTACTGTTGGACATAAGCTTCTCGCCACTTAGCCTGATCTTTTGCTTCTCTCATAATTTTTCTCAATTACTCGACAAAACGCAAAACTAATTTATTTCATTCATACGTTATAAGATAGACGATTAGAGCTCGACGCCATCTTTGACTTTTTCAATTATATATTTTGCGAAGTTACCCCATTTATGTCTACAGAGTCAATTACCACTTAACGTTATTATTTGTTATTACGAAAAAAAAAACTAAAAATTAAATGCTTGGAAACTTTTTGGCCAGTATCCTATCACCATCAATTAACATATTTTTTATAAAGACTTAGATATTATAAACGTCTTACGTACCGGTTATTTACACAATAAAAATATTATCTAAATAGTTTGCAGTTACTTTGCAGTTTGTAATTATTATTTAATAGCGAAATTTATGACTGTCTAGTCTTTGTGGTTATCGCATGTAAGTAATTCAAAAAGTTTCATAATTTGACAGTGATAAAAATAATTTTGCAGACCTTTTAACAATTGTATACATAATTACAGTGTATTTTGTTATTATTTATTATATAACTTTAAGAAAGACGTACAATAAAAATAATTAAGTTGAGAAGTGTTTTGTTTTTCTAGCGAAATGTTAGAGTTAAAAATTAAAGAAATCAACGAGTTTAAAAATTACAAAACATTCTTTAAATGTATTTATCGTTGGTAAAATAACCCTTCCTACTTCGGCTGGTCACAATTTGCATATTTTTTTTCTTAACGCGAAACAATAACACTTTTTCTTCAGTTTTGTTTAAACGCCTCTTACGATTATTTTGTGCTTGTACAATGGGGAATTATACCTGCATTGCGTTGAAATGTTAATAAGTTTTTTATTCAAAAAATTTTTGCTGTTTCAAAAATACATTGCAGATGTTTTGTTACGCTGCATAATATTTAAATTTCTTTTTAAGAACGTATTTATGCAACATTTAAAAGCAAAATTTCAAATTGATTTCGGCGCGTATTTTTAAAACTTTGTTTAAATTAATTCTTTTAAAAAATTAAAAACTTTATTTTTCAAATGCCTCTCAATGAAATATTATTTATTTTTAATGTGAAGTTGACATGATATAATATGTTGTCGATTATTTACGAGTGACTTTATTCACATAAACATTCAAATTCTATTAAAAACAAAATAAAAGAACAATGTAGA
Organism: Parnassius orleans; assembly: GCA_029286625.1. Taxonomy (NCBI): domain Eukaryota; kingdom Metazoa; phylum Arthropoda; class Insecta; order Lepidoptera; family Papilionidae; genus Parnassius; species Parnassius orleans. The sequence continues at coordinate 1,401,771 of JAGSMP010000076.1, read as the reverse complement.
ATCGCTGTGCTTGCAAAACCCATTATGTACAAATCACAACTTTCAAAGTTACTTTGTTACAATTCCGTACACTAATATTAAAAAATAGTATATCGACAGTCCAACAATCTTGTGGTAAAAACGCTCGGACCACCGCAACGAGGAATTTTCTGTCGCCAACGGTTTTTCCGACAGAACAGAGAGATAACAGACAGATGTGACTTATTCAAGAAAAGAACCTTCTTCTTTCAGAATAGCTGGCAACGTACTTGAAATTCATCTGGTGTTACACATGTTCGTGGACGGCGTTAGTCGCTAGTCGTGTATAAATAATCGGCCAAGTGCGAGTCGGACTCGTGCATGAAGGGTTCCGTACTATCGTAATACACGTTTCTAGTTAATAGTTAATTTATTTTAATTAATATTATTTGTTGTTATAGCGGCAACAGAAATACACATTCTGTGAAAATTTCAACTGCCTACCTATTACGGATCATGAGATACAGCCCGCTGACAGACAGACGGACGGACGGACGGACGGACGGACAGCGAAGGCTTAGTAATAGGGTCTCGTTGGTTACCCTTTGGGTACGGAATCCTAAAAATACTGGGGGGGTTTTGATGACTCCGACAGTTTGAACTGTCAGATTTGTTGGCTATAATCTATTTCACGAAAGTTGACTTGCGGAAATATGCAAACTAAAATGTAAAGTATGGAGTTTGACAGCTAATATCAATTTAAGAAAGTGGCGCTGCAGCTAAAGGACTAACTTTAGTTAGAGTCATAATAAACCATAGTCTAAATCCAAGACCAAAAATAAATTACTTTTTGTAATAAGACGGAATTCAGTTTATGAATTTCGCATCTATTGCAACAATGTAAAAATATTTTAAAATTTTACGTGGTAGAGTCATGCTGCAGCTATATTGTGGTTGCAGCACAAATGGGTCGGCTCGACTGGGGTAGAACCAAGCTCTCACAGAATACTAGCGTAAAAAGAGCAGCTTAATGCTGCTGTGTTTCGTATGGTGAGTGTAGAGAACCGGAGACCCTTTTTACTGGAAACTAGGCATTCCATCTCAGTCCTCAAGGCTGACAACGCATCTGCATTTTGATTCACAAACGAGGATAGATGTAGATGTCTATGGGACACAGCAACCACTTACCATCAGGTGGACTGTATGCTCGTTTGTCACCCTATTTCTATAAAAAAATCTTATAATTTCAATAATACCTAGATAATACCTAGATGAGAAATAGCAGCTTAATGCTGCTGTGTTTCGTATGGTGAGTGTAGAGAACCGGAGACCCTTTTTACTGGAAACTAGGCATTCCATCTCAGTTCTCAGCGGTGACATCTGTACGCATCTGTATTTTGATTCTTAATATGTATTTTGATTATTAGTATGACGCATCTGTATTTTGATTCTTAATAGAGGATAAATGTAGATGCTTATAGGCCACAGCATCCACTTACCATCAGGTGGACTGTGTGCTCGTTTGTCACCCTTATTCTATAAAAAAATATATAACACTGCAAAAACTCGAAATAAATTCCAAATTCAAAAGTTTAAGCGTCCTCAGCTTACCCTTTATTAACCGGCCGAATATTTATAAGGTGTTCTTCGCAATTTGTCCCGGCCGAAGGTAATACGCACAAAAACAGGAATTCATTATGGTCGGGAAGATGTAAAAAAAGCATAATAGTTCCCCGACAGGAAAGAGGTGACTCTCACAACCGCATTTAGTGGCGGTTTGTGATTTGTGAGAGACGTGTCTTAGTGATCTAGAAAATTGGTAAATAGTGTATTGTTTTAAAAATTTCAACTCGTAAGCTGCCAGTAGTAGAGAGTTAACAAACCTCATTGAAGATACATAAGTTTCTGGTAAATTGACGATATGCGGACGTTTCATTTTCTATAATTCCCCTAATTTGCAAAATTTTAAGAGTTTGATGAAAGATAAAAAAAATATAGATAAAAAAGATAGATGAAAAAAAAAACTTAGTATTTCTTTTATTTGAATATAACAGTTTTTAAAATGGCTGCGTAGGGCTTTTGCGCTTGCGCATATACTTGTGTCAGTATCACCTATCTAATATTTTTTTTTTAACTACTATTAGCCAGGGTTTGACTACAGTCCCTCCTGGTGGTAAGTGGTGATAAAGCTCTAGATAGTAAATCGCGCTCTCTTAGCGTCCAAAAAGCTCCTATTTACTCTTGCCTTGAAGACATCCGGATTGTTATCGGACAAAAAGACAGATTTTTTTAAATTTAATTTTGAATTACAAATTATTCCACTCCCCAGTTGTATCTTCTAATATATCTAAATGGTCGGTAGCGCTATGGCTGAATGTTTGGTTGGACGCAACGGGAAGCAAGTATATATAAGGACCACAAATAACTTTTCCAGGTCTGGGGTACTTGTTTACGTGCAAGTTAGATATATAAACGCCTATACGATACAGTAGAAATTCCTAGAAATGGGTTATTCTTTTAAACTCAAGCATTCCTAATGTTAAAATTCTTTAATGATGACATTTTCTCTTCAATACACTTTATCTGTGTTATTTTTTATTACTGATGATTGTAAATTAATAAGCTTTCTCAACAATGTCCTTTGAAAATAATTTCTTATATTCGATAGTTTTTTTTTATAGGATAGGGTGACAAACGAGCACACAGTCCACCTGATGGTAAGTGGTTGCTGTGACCTATAGACATCTACATCTATCCTCAATAAAGAATCAAAATGCAGATGCGTTGTCACCCGTGAGGACTAGGATGGAATGCCTCTTTTCCAGTAAAAAGGGTCTCCGGTTCTCTACACTCACCATACGAAACACAGCGGTGTTAAGCTGCTATTTTACGCTGGTATTCTGTGAGAGCGTGTTCCTTCCCCGATCAAACCGACCCATTCGTACTACAACTATACTACTAATATAGCTGCAGCATGGCTCTACCACGTATAGCCGACCCATTCGTGCTACAACTATACTACTAATATAGCTGCAGCATGGCTCTACCATATATAATAGTTTAAACTCTATACAGTTAAATTTAGTTTCCGAGTAATATATCATATTTTTTGTAATTGTAGGTCATTTACATTTAGTACTAGGAAGTAGCAACCGCTTAGTATGGCCTATATAATCGACATAAAAATCGCTGTAAATATATAATATTAATTAAAATAATGAATTTATTTAAAGTGCTCATGCGTTCGGACTCTATAATAAATTCGTAAAAGCATAATAAAATAACTTGCTTTTTAAATTTTCTTCTATAAAATCTTTATCTTCGAACACGTGCAAAATTACAGCTGAAAAATTGTAAATTAATTACCTCAGTGGTATCAGTACCGGGAATAGAGAATAACATTCGAGTTACTTGAAAGTGGAATGAAAGGTGCAGTCCCGTTAAAAAAAAACTACATAAAAATTCACTAAGTTGTCACTATTCTTAAATTTGGCAGAGGAAACTAAAGATCCAAATCGTAAATGATGATAAAAAAATATTAGAAATTAAGATATGTTTAAATTAAATATGGTAATTTAAAATAGCAATCGGGAACATTTCTTAAAGTAGGTATAAGATTTTTCTAACTTTAGTACTTAAAGCAATATTTGTAAGCTGAAGCAATTTCATAAGTTATCAACTTAATTTTGTGCCCCAATAAATAATAAATAGATTTTCTATTCATAAGCATAATTGTAATCTAAAACAAAACATGGAAAATAAATCGACTCGATTAACATTAAATTATAATTGCTTTTAAAATTAAATTCAATTAAAAACTCGTTTATAAATAAATTAAAACGTAACCTTCATGTAGAATTTTTTTCATTTGAAATTCATACGTCGACAGATCGTTCAAAAAGTTAGTAATTAAAAGTTTCGCATTGCTGGTGGACTGGCTAATCCAGAAAACACTTATTTTTAATGAATATATCCTTTTAAATTATATTTAAAAAGAAAACAATTGATATTTACCGTTATTTAAAGTTATAACATAGGTACTCCGCTGAAATATTTTATAGTAAAATATTAATTTTACATACTCAATATTCTTATCAGATATTTATTCTGAGACTAGGGATCAGCCTCAGCTTCGCACGGGTGATTTCTGGATAATAAATCTAAACCATCCAGGTCCATCCAACCATCATTTAACCAACTCAAACACACACAAAAAATTCTTCAAAATCAGTCGAGCCATTTTCGAGTTTTTGCGAGACTAACAGACATCAATTGTTTTATTTTTTATTTAAAGAGATAATATATTAACATTGGAACGCCTTCCTTTATTTTTTTTACTAACGCACGGAGTAACCATTGTCACGAGGGTATGAGGTGCTTGACGTCCTTTTTTGTTCCACGTATATATTTTAATCTATTTTAAATTTGAATTTTCCGTATAACAGCGTTATTCGAGAATCTATGGAGTCATATGGGGCGGAAATATGAAATACGAGAAAAATCTTCAGTATCCTTGCGTACCCCAGCGTCAATACGCCTGTCAAGCGTGACAATTACAAATCCTCTCTACATTGGGAGATGCCCATGTCCAGCAATGTACTTTTAAAGGTTGATGAGGAAGAAGAAGAAGTCGGAGTGCTTTAATTTTTTTTGTTTACACTATATTTAAGTAATTGTCTGAAGTATGATATGAACATACATTGCTCATTTTCACAAGGATACTGAAAAATATATCACTAAACCAATTGCCTTTGCGAATCTCAAGCAAATTAAATAATATATTAAATTTGGTAAAAATTTCTTTGCTTATATCCGCTTAATGAAATAAAATTATGTGTCTTACCTAGTTTACAAACTAGTTCACAACTCTGAGTTGAAAGTAAAATACAGTTTGCTTTATTTATATAGGTGTAAACTTAAAAATTTAATGAATTCCGGTCGAATTTCGACCACTAGTATTGGTAAATAGAAATCTTAATAATTAAAAAAAAATTAGTGATATACATAGGTACTACTGCACATTGCAATTACGAGCATTTTAAAAACAAATAACAATTTATTTTATTTTAACATCGTTAACAGTCCTGAAGAATGCCTTACAATACCGGCCAAAACATGGGAGATTATTAAAGAAACCCGATCAAAGCCGGCACACGAGATGTTCCGTATATACGCCCGCATATAAAATTGAAGGCATTTTTAGTAAACACGGCTGCGAGGGTGAGGGCTCGCGGAGGGTCGGAGTAATGGCTGCCGAATGTCGCTCGAATCCATTTCGTCCCTCCCCCGATCCGCGGTAAGGCGAGTTAGCATAATATATGACACAAGAATTGCTTAAATACTTCTATATATAATATATTTTTCATATACATTAAAAATAAGGTATTATTTGATACAATTATGTAAGTAGTCACGTAACGTAATCATTTAAAATTTTCGCCAAGCTTTGTTTTCTTTAGGTAACTAATGCTGACTTACCATGAGCTCGGCAGTGAAGGAAAACATCGTATGGAAACCCTGTGTGAAGAATAAAATATTTAGAGTTTATATATTTTTTTATAATTGTTTGTATACTATGGCACATACATAGTGGGACGTATATGTAGGTATATATGTCGTAACTTCACTTTTCTACTAACTTATTACTTGAATTTTTAATCTCTTCAACACGTTATGTAAACCAGTTTTAGTTATAACTAGATGTAAACCCAAAGTTTTTTTTTATACTGCTCGTTATGCAACATGAGGCTAAAGTATTTCACTACCCAATTGCCGCGGTGCTGAAAAGAATACTTAATTATTTTGACTTGCGCCAAATCTTTCTGTTTTTTCGTAATTTCGCAGATATATTGAAATTAATGTATAAGATTAAGTCTTCTTTTATTGTTTAAGTTTTATAAAAGTAAAAAACAAATAATGAAAAATAATTACTTCTAAAATAAGTTAACTTTTATTATTAATTAATAAAAAAAGACGATGCTTGAAACTTCCGAAACAATTTTTATATAAAAATGATTGTTTAAAGCTTTCAATATAATTCTTGTCATTACCTTGAACGTTATTACAGCATTTAAATATCAGCAAAAAGCTGTAATTAAAAATAAGAAGAGCTATAATTAAAAGGGTATATTCACACTTCAACAAAAAAACGAAAATCTTTAAACAACGTCTTAATCACAGACCCATTAAAATTAATACACTCATTACGAAACCGAGCTGTCAAATTAAAAATACCCGGAGGTAGGATTTTTCGCCCCATCTCTGTATTAGAACATTCCTCTGGTCGATTAGACCCAATTAAGACGGACTAATACTTTGTGTTATTATTCGATGATATTTTTTGCTCGTTATAAAATTTACCTCCCTTCTGCCCTTGTTATGGCAGTGACATCTTATTAAAATTCAGCCTAGGGCCAATCCCTGTTGCTTTCTTTAGAATACAGTGTCGGCCGAGATTAATGTGCCGAGGAAAGTATATTTGTCGTTGTTATTAGACCTGAATATAATTTACAAAGAGCCTTGTCATAATTACAGTAAAGCCACATAAAAGGTTTCATTGAATTAAGCACTTGATAAATGTTGCCCTTGAGTACTTTTGGTTTACGTTAAGTGTTAATTTAATTTTCACAAGTTAAGCAAAATATGTTTAAAATCACATTTTAAAATATGATATTTTAAACAAACATTGACTATGTTTTGAATATTATCATAACATTTTTACGTATCTGGTTGCTTTTATGTTAACTTGTAATTCCTGCCGTTCTGGGACCTTTACAGCACCCATTATCAGTCAGGAGGGTATGAGGTGCTTGACGTCCTTTTTTGTAGAAGTAAGGTTGACATAATATTGCACAGTCCACCTAATCGTAAGTAGATGACTGTGACGAATAGACACCTACATCTATCATCGATTAAGAATCAAAAAATTAAGAAGCAGATGTGTTGTGACACTTGAAGAATAAAATGGACTGCTTCGTTACTAGTAAAAAGGAGTTTTCGGTTCTGTACACTCACCTTACGAAACACAACATCATTATACGGCTATTTTACTCTAGTATTCTGTGAGAGCGTAGTCCTTTCCTGGTAAAACTCACCCTTTAATCCCGTGTTATGACTGCCACGTGGCTCTACTATTATTCTACCATATATAGTTTAAATCCGGGCTAATTTAGCTTTTTTGATTAATGAATAAATCAAATTAAAACAAAACACAAACGTCAATTTTCGTAAATCTGACAAAATTAATAATTAAAAGCTCTAATTAACCTGGGTTATCTAGGACATCATGACGTCGAAAACCTTAATACCCCCCTATGGCCATGGGTGCTGTAAATACGCAGCACGCAGTACACACGATGGCAAGTGGATGCTATGACCCATAGAATCTTAAATCTATCGTTGCTTATGAATCAAAATACAAATGCGTTGTACCCCCGAGGACTAAGATGGGATGCCTCGATACCAGTAAAAAGGGTCTCTGGTTCTTTATACTCACCACACGAAAGACAGAAGAATAATTATACTAAGAAAAAGTGAGGCTCACAATGCTAGTACGTGTTTTAACATCACCTTTAAAGCAATTTCAGACTACGCTTTTCTTCCTTTTATTTTATTTCAATAAAGCGCAATGTTGATGAGTAGTCAGTTGGAAATATTTTTGTTGTCTGCTTTCCGCTTCAAGTATGGGAAAACACTCACTTTTCCGTTCGCAAAAAGGCCATTATTGCTTAAAAGTATAGCAACGTGGAATTGTATTAAATATTATCCTAATAACGTAGCCGGGTGAGCCCGGGCAAAATTGATTGTTATTTGAAATAAATTTTATATGAGATGTACATCCCCTCGACTGTTTAAGCGCGCTTATATATTGTTGCTGAGTTTTTGTGTCGTTTTTAATCTAAATTACATTTTTTTTTTGTATTGTAGGAATTGCATGTCTAAAACATGGTTTTTATTTATTTTAAATACATAATATAGTTGGTTACCATCAAAACCCGAATGATAAATTTAGTGTAGAAAAACTTAAGAAGTTTTGAATATTATTTCATAAATATGCTTAGAATTAGAATATTCAAATAATTACAGTCTGAGGGATGACCTTACATTTACTTTACATCTGTGGGTTCCATGCGCGCTGAAATTTCTAAATAAATAATATCAGCTGAAAGCTGGTTCTTTTCTTATCCACAATCTAAGTATAGCCATTCGGTAAGGAAACACGTTCAAAGTCCAAACATATAATATATTTTGCCTAAATAAACGTTGAAACAGAAGTTAAGTTACCCGATGAAACTTGAAACTTAAACTGATTAAATATGAAGCTACCAAAGCAAAATCAGAAATCGACAGTAAAAAAAAATGCTCATGACTGAATTAAGGTTCTGTTATTTAGATAATAGGTATATTGGCCAATATGAAGTTTCCTTACAACGTCTAAGAAAGTCGTTTTTTAAATACAGGTAAAAGGTAAATGTAACTACTAAATACTCTCACCTATTATTGCCTATTATTGCGTAGCTAGTCTCCGCTAAGACTGGCCGTCTTGACCGGAATTCGGTGTAGAGAATAATATTATTATTATTGATGCTAAAGAGTCTTGTTTATAGCTACAGGTTGTGAGGCAATTCTGGATTAGTCCTCAGGACTTATAACGCATCTGTAGTTTATTTGAAACATGTTAGAATATCAACTACCCCATCCCGTGGCTGTCGTAAGAGGCGACAGAGGGAAACAAATCAGGAGAAGGGCAGCAGTATCTTCCTAATAATGATTTTAAAAAAACTGCGGTTGCCAACCTGCTTGCCAAGCGTGGCAACTAATACAGATATCCCTCCTATGAGGCAATCTTTGGAGGAGGCTTATGTTCAGCAGTGGACTTTAATAGGCTGTAACGATAACGGTAGGTATTATTAATGTTGATAAATTATATTAATTGTTTAAGAACATAATATTTTTGGATCAACAGTCTCATTGCATTTATAATTCAATATTTGATTTTCGTCACGAAGATGATTTTTGAAAAGCTTCTTATCTCAATTTCCTTTCAGACAATGCACCGAACGGCACACACTTGTGGGGGAGGCAAAATACCATTAATAACGGGATTAGGGGCCTCCCAGAAAGAATAAATTGCGAGGAAACCGCCTCAGGGGGCAAGATTTATCGGGTACTTAGCATAAGTTGCTCGGTGATGCGTTTTTCATTAATTTTTCATTGGCTGTCACCGCTTGATGTGGCTTGTTTATCCCTATGCTTTATATACTACTTTTCTTTTAAATTTTCGTCTAAAGAAGCATCGGTAATGCATGTCTGAGAAATTAGAAAAAAATATTTCGAAGACATATGAAGTTCATCAACACGCATTGGGGCAGCGGGACGGACATTTCCTTGCCCTAAAACCCTCTCAGAAATAACAGGAGGCCTGTGCTCAGCAGTGGGACGTATATAGGCTGTAACTTTAAGGATCGGTAATGCTAATAATAAAATATTCACCAGTACTTTGGTGATAAATTAATATAATATACGTAAGTACATAGGTCCCCGTGACAAACTTTAAGAACGAAACCAATGTGAAATACCCATTACACTATTTATTCATATTATAAATTATTTACTTTAAATCGACAGCCTAAAGAAATATTTATTAATGTAAAGAACTAAATTAAAAATTATTCAAGTAATGATTTAAAGGCATCCATTATTCTTATCATCAATTATAATTAGCATAAATCAAACCAGTAAGTAATTAGGTTGGAAATATTCTAGAGATGTTATTGCGATTTTTTAAATTAATACCTACCTATAAAAATTAAAAGCAGGCTGTAGGGTTTACAGTCGTACGTACTTTATGACACCTTTTTTGTTTTTGAATATTTAGGTAATCCCTACATGGCTATTCAATTTTAGTGTACACACAGATTTATGTTTTGTTTGTGCAAATACAAATCATGCATTTTTTATAGTTGTGTGTAACATTTATGTATTTACTAATAATACGATAAATGTAAGGGCAACGTAAGGGTGACACTGAAAGTTCTTAGAAAATAAAAAACTGAACAAACTGGCAAGTTATTATTTTTTTATATCTTTTCAAAATAGTGTCCATTTACATCAATACATCGCTGCATCCGATGGAACCACTGAGAAAAGCACTTTGCCCACTCGTCCTTAGGGGTCTCTTCGACGGCATTTTGAAACGCAGCCACTGCTTCCTCGGCGTCCATAAAATGCTGACGTGACACAGACAGTTTTCAATTTGCCGCCAAATCGTAAACAAATGACAAATTAATAAAATACATACTCAATAATATTGGTAAAGAGTTCCATTTTTAAAATTTGAATTTTTTTATAATATCGTCACCCACGTATCTAGTTATTAAATTATTGATCACTTAAATCTTGGAATCAGAAATGATTATTTTAATTTTAAGGTATAGACTCCTGTATCAGCATGTAGCAGATTATTTATCTATTTTTAAAAGTATTCTTAAACTATTTTCAAAACTAGAAACTGAAATTGCAAAAAGTAAAATCTATAACATTCTAAAAAAACATCCTTAAACGTTTTAAATAAATGTAATATCACTGCCACTGACATCCACATTGGAAGACAAAAGCGTTTGCCGATCTAATTGATAATTACCGCGCATTAGAACCCTCGATTTGTCCGGGCTCGGGGGCCGGCGACTGTAAAAATTAGCTCGGCCTTGTCGCGCTCCCTGGAGACACCTCGTTATTATGGAGACGCAGGTAGACGATTAGCGACAATCAATTGATTTTATTCCTGAACAGAGACTATTATATTAATACTAATAGATATTTAATCAGAAATTGCTCAATTTTCTTCTGAAAATAAATTACGGAACATTAGAATTTTCTCCTGTTTAACTTTTAACAACTGCGGGACCGCACCGAACTCTTTTTAATGATAATATTCATAAAATAATAAGTGTGGGTTCTAATTATAATATTGTTGACTCACATAGCTTAGGGGTTTAGTGCTTGCCGTAAATTTTGCAATATGCGAGTAGCCTAGGTTCGATCCCCGCCGGCACCAATGACATTGTTAGTAGCCATTTTAAGTACTAGTTTACCATATTACTTGGTGGTTATGGAAAACATATTTTTTATAGAATAAGGGTAACAAACGAGCACACAGTTCACCTGACGGTAAGTGGATGCTCTGGCCCATAGTCATCTACATTTATCCTCAATCAAGAATCAAACTTCAGATGTGTTGTCACCCCTGAGGACTAAGATAGAATGCCTCACTGCCAATAAAAAGGGTGTCCGGTGTTTACACTCACAGTACGAAACACAGGTGTATTAAGAGACTATTTTACGCTGTTGTTCTGTGAAAGTGTTGTCCTTCCCCGGTCAAACCGACCCATTCGTGCTACAACTATAACGTTATAACTGAAGCAAGGCTCTACCACGTAGTGAGGAAACCTGTATGTCTGGGGTATAAAATATTTTATGTGAAGTCAAGACGCACACCAGAACAGCGCGGTGGATTAATGGATCGAGACCTCCGCCCAGCTGTGGGACGTATATAGGCCGTAACATTACTATTTTTATTTTATTACACGTTAAATAAAACTAATTACAACACGGCGTTGTTGCGGTGTAAGAATCACCTACCCCATATCGTCCCGTGGTAGTCGTAAAAGGCGACAGAGGGAAACTTAAACAGGAGATAGGAAGCAGCATGTTCCTGATAACTCCTCAAAGTTATTAAAAGTGCAGTTGCCAACCCATGCTGCAGCTGTATATTACGTGGTAGAGTCATGCTGCAGCTATATTAATAGTATAGTTGTAGCACGAATGGGTCGGCTCGACCGGGGAAGGACTACGCTCTCACAGAATACCAGCGTAAAATAGCAGCTTAATGCTGCTGTGTTTCGTATGGTGAGTGTAGAGAACCGGAGACCCTTTTACTGGAAAAGAGGCATTCTATCTTAGTCCTCACGGATGACAACGCATCTGCATTTAAATTCACAAACGAAGATAGATGTAGATGTCTATGGGCCACAGCAACCACTTACCATCAGGTGGACTGTGTGCTCGTTTGTCACCCTTATTCTATATAAAAACCTGCCAAGCGTGCCAACTATGAAGGTAATCTGAAGAGGTGGCCTATGTTCATCAGTTGACTTTTAGAGACCGTAATGGAAATACAACAATACCAAAGTGCGAGGCGTCTAAGACAACGAGACGTCGGTCGATCCACGCCTTGTATCATAACGGCAGGAATCATAGAGAGTAGACGACAGGCACAGCTGAATCCTGTAACCATTTCCTACGGCTTTTCTTTTCTTGTTCACAGCAAGTTACACCTCGCATATAATACAAGTGTTAAACAGCAGCATAATGTTTCATATGGTGAGTGACGAAAACCAGAAAACCTTTTTACTGGTAGCGAGGCATTCCACCTTGGTCCTCGAAAGTGAAAACACATCTAAGTTTTGATTCTAAATCAAGGATAAAAATGTACACGTAAGTGTCTACGAGCCACTATATCCACTTACCACGATGTGCTGTGTGCTTGTCATCCACAAACATAATTTTCTAATTATATTTTACAATAATTTCCAGCTATTCTTTTTACATCATCATGATATATCAATCTTGATACATCATCTGGGATATAAATCGGAGTTCAGTCTTGTTCAGTGTCTGAGGTATCTCCTGATCTATTCGCCACTTTCGACAAGAAAATGAACGTGAATGAGCCAAATGGGTTAGTCGCCTACTTGTTCCAGTAGGAGTTAAGACCTTAGTGTTTTAGTTGACTTATCCGCAGATGAAAACCGTTCCGAAGTTTCCCTCCCTTGTGAGTCGCTGGGTTTTATTGCTATTCAATTCAAATTCCATGTTTGGTAATAAGTATTTCTACTAATTTATATTTTTATATATATCGTAGCTGTAATTTTGTAATTTTAAACAACTAATTATTGTACAGTAAGTTATGTCATGAAAACATAAATTAAATAAATAATTATTTACATAAAAGGTGCTATTTTCTATATGATATTATTGTCATTTATATTTTAAATATATTTTGGTTTAATATGTGTTACAATTTTATATTAAGTAGGAGCGTAATATCAAGGTTGTATGAGTATTTCAACACCTGTGACTGTATAAATTCATTTTCTAATTTATAAATGTCAGTTAGTAAATAAAATACGTGTTATTTCAAAAAACTAAACTCTATGATATCAAGTAAATGTCTATTTTAAGTCCCTGACTTGTTTTAAATAAGCTTTTAGATTACACTGTTTATTGCAATAATACAAATCAAATTTTTGTCGAATGGTTTCATTGTGGAAACAATTATTTAATTTAAGTGTTACGGTATTAATGAAAACAATAAAAAATATATCAAACAAGTATTTTCTTAATTGATCTTTAACTATGTGTTTAGTTTATGTATAACAGTAATATATAATAGTTATAGTAATAACAATATTAACGTACGATTACTGATTGTTTTTTTATAAAATTTGGATGACACGAGCTGCAGTAGTTACGCCATGTGCAAGTAAATATATTTCTATAACAAGAAATTGACAAGCATTCTAACAGTCCAGCAGATGGCGCCTATTGCAACTCATTGATATCTGCAACCAACATCCAAAAAAGACGGCAAAGATGCATTGTTAGCCCTGAGGACTACGATGAAATTTCTCGTAACCTGTAGAAAATAATTAGAGTGGCTCTGACGCGCTATAACCGGAACTCATCAGTTGATGAATGACATCAACCAACTCTTATGTAAAAGTCCTACTTCTAACTCAAAGTATTTTTCTAAATAAAGTATATTTGAAGTATTCAAATCTATATAAATAAAATGATAGATTTTAATTAGGTTTTCTAAGTTTTATTTCTTAGACACTTGGCCCTTATTTAAAAATAAATAATGCGATATCTTCATTTAATATAAAGTTATTAAAGTTTTAAGAAACAACGATTTTTATAAGCACTACGTGTTCAGTAATGTGTGTAAGCAACGCGGACGAAGTCGCGGGTATCAGCCAGTTTGTAATAAAATTATAAGTTGCAATAGCATACACACGATATTATAGATAACTATTAGTTTGTATGTCCTACATCTTAGAGATAAACCCTCGCCTTTGATTTCTGCCGCCACCAATGGAGTTGATAAGTGCACTTTTTAGTATCGATTATGATATTGATTTTATGACTCTTACTTGCTCCAAAACCCTTTTAAACAAGACAATATCAGTTGTCACTTTCTTTTATTGCACTTGATGCTATACAGCCATAGACTTTTGGCAGTGCCCTATAACAAGGCTCATTTTTTTTTAATTATAAGCCTGTAGTAGCAGTAATATAAACCAATAGAGAAGATGGCTGGGTGCTTGGGATCCGATAATTAATAAAATTAAATCCCAACCCAAGCATACCACTGCAAGACTTCAAGGCACATAAGTTCTTTCTGCATAGATCGGACCAAAAGTTAATAATTTGAAACTGAAGGTAGCCGTGCTTAACTATGACACTGGGACGTCGAAAACCTCAGTCCTCCCAAGACTATGAATGGTGTAATGTACTTCAAACATCGGATATATAAAATAAGTTAATAAACGCGATAAAATCCATAATAACTAGTTTCATTCAATGTGTAGTGTTCACGTAAACGCAAGAAATCATTATATAAGCCAGTGTGTTACAGTCTCACGGTGGTAACCTTTCAAATAAACGTAAAACATGGAATAAAAATGTATTATATATTAGTCGTTAAAGAACCGATGCGTTTACACATAAGAATATATTTGAACTTGTTTCAGCCGCGACAACGTGGCCCCCATAGAATTTAATATAGCGGGGGCGACCCTCTGCACCGTGGGGTGGGGTTTTTTTCACCATCACGACAAAACTCCATATTTTTTGTTTAACATTGCCTCATAATATTGCGGCACGCTATTTCATCCGTGCCGGATTGCGAATATTAGATTTTAGTACAGCTTACAACGCAAGTTTGATGTATAGGATACATAATGTGCACCGATAATGCATCTGTAATTTATAAAATAGTTCTTGGTTTTTATACTTACCTTTATGTACGGAGTTAGTAAGTAACAAACTTAATGATTTAATTGTGTCAATTATTATAAGTTATTTATTTTAAAGAAATATGTATTTTAATAACATAATATACAATATTTTATTATATGCAATATTGAAAAACTATAATAAAAAAGCTAAAACTGATAACTTAATTATTATCATACAGTCCTACTCCCCGTGGTATCGTGCCAAGAACGCCGACTGCGTTTCCTCGCTGAATGGCTATACTTAGCCTTTGAGCGAGAAAAGAATCAGCCCTCTTATCACCAGCAGCAACGGCCATAGAATTCCTTTAGGAACTTAGGAATCACACGTGAACCCCACGGACCGATAGTCTCTACAGCAAATGGCACAAATATTGTGTCAATTAATTTTCTGCGCTGCTTAGGTTTTTAATTCAGATGATATTATTATCTAGCCACCATTTACAGAATAATATTAATACCTAAGTAACTTTATCTTATGTGAGCTTTTAGCTCTACTTTTTTTTAATTCTTTTTTTTTCTTAATAACAGAATCTAGTTAATAACTTAATAACAGAATCTAGTTAATAACTTAATAACAGAACTTATTACTACTTAATTGTTATTGGCCCATTTTAAGCAACCACAACTTACAATCAAATAAATCGAATATTGTCATATAAAATAAAAGCCTTTATATCCCACAGCGTAGGGGTTATTTTATAGGATGGGGTGACAAACGAGCACACAGTCCACCTGATGGTAAGTGGTTGCTGTGACCCTGCTAGATGTCTATCTATATCTATCTTCAATAAAGAATCAAAACGCAGATGCATTGTCACCCGTGAGGACTAAGATGGAATGCCTCTTTTCCAGTAAAAAGGGTCTCTGGTTCTCTACACTCACGATGCGAAACACAGCAGTGTTAAGCTGCTATTTTACGCCGGTATTCTGTGAGAGCGTGGTCCTTCTTCGGTCGAGCCGACCCATTCGTGCTAGAACTATACTACTAATATAGCTGCAGCATGACTCTCCACGTATAAAAACCACCACTGGCCACAAGCCTCTTTTTATTTCTAAGGGTGTTTTTTAAGGGTGTGCATGAGAATTACATGCTTTCTTACACTGAACTGAGTAGTAACCGCTCAAAAAAATGGATGCCGACCGCAGCACCGCAATGCTGCCCGCACCGCTACGTCAACCGCGCCGCTACGGGAGACTATAGCCATCTGCGCAGGACAGGATTATGGTGCCCTATAGTGTATGCGCAAGCACAGGTGCACTCTCTATTCCCTCAATGTCCTAATCCGATTGGACGGTAATCCGGCAAGATCGGAGAGATATCAGGCGCAGGACCAACAGCTTTACGTGCTTTGGTGAAACATCGCTAACTTCCTAACTCCGGGCTTTTATTTGTAATCAGAAATTCATTTTATATGTGGTAGAGCTGTGCTGCAGTTATATAGTTGCAGCTATATATTGTGAAAGGGTAGGCTCGACCGGGGAAGATCACGTTTTCACAAAATAACAGCATAACCGAAACGGAGACCCTTTTTACTGGGAACGTGGCATTCCTTCTTAGTCCTCAGTGTGACGACGAATTTGTATTTTGATTCTTATTCGAGGATAGACGTAGATAGTCTATGGAAACAGTAACCACTTACCATCAGGTGGACTGTGTGCTCGTTTGCCACCTTTATCCAATAAAAAAAGGCACAACAAGTTCCAGCGGATGGACTGAGTGCTCGTTCGTTGTCCTTATTCTATATAAAAAATATATTTACAATCAATTATTTTTAAGCTGGTATTCAGAGATTTATTTTAGCTTAAACTCAAAGTCCACAATGTCCAAATTCGACTTCAGACCATATTACTTTACACACCTAAAGTCAGTGCCAAAGCAATACAGAATTCTAGTAATGGGTGGACTACTTGATTTCATAAAATTAGGATCATATTATTAAGGCGATGCAAAATAATGACTAAAATAAAAATAAAAGTGTGGTTGCCAACCTGCTTGCCAACCGTGGCAACTATGGCAAATATCCCCTATGAGGCAATCTATGGGGAGGCCTATGTTCAGCAGTGGACTTTAACGGGCTGAAACGGTAAGGCGATTCAAAAGTCCAAGACCACAGTTAAACAATTCTACCTTTCTATTTGCATCTTTTATGTACTTAAAAATATGGATAAAGCTATTTGATGTCAATTAATAAAATTAAAATAACGCCATTCCCACGTAATAAGGTAATTACCCCAAGGATCGGTCGCTCACGCCCTCTTTTTATAGTTAAAAACCTCATGCACACTTTACAGGGACGCCAACGAGGTCATCCACCTAAATAAGCGAGGAAACCTTTTTGAAGCATCAACGTCCACGCGTGATCGAACATCGGAAAAATTAGTTTGTTAGGGTGCGTTAACTGTAGCGCGTTGCCCTTATGACCGTGGATTAAGGTTCATAATATAATATAGTTTTAGTTAATATACTATATATGTATGCACGAAGTGTGCTCTAAATGAAATGTCAATAATAAACAACGTAACACAACTCAATTGAGGGGGCGTATTTGTATTGATGAAAGACTTGTTTTTCTTTTAATTAAATGCCTAATGTAGTAAACTTTGAACTTTTATGTTACCTTAAAGTAATGAATAATGAATATAGTAAACATTTTTTATATAGATTAAACTTAACAGAAATTAACTTAAAATGTCTAGTCAGATCTTATATGAGTATGGCTTCTAGCTATTCTCATCAAGTATTATATTATGTTCTGGACAAGAGCTTCTCTTATAGTGAGGAGGATAAACCGTAGGTCGCCACATTTGGTAGCTAACGCAGTACCGAAATTCTCTTCTCTATATGGGTATTTTAAGTGAAGAGTATCAGCGTGAAATAGCAGCATGGTGCTGCTGTGTTTCGTTAGTTGAATAACAAGAATCGGAGATATATTTAAATAAAAATTTTATATAAAAAAATCCAAATTTATATCTTATAAAAATACAAAAAGCAGTTATCTAATATATAAAAAATAATGTTTGTTTATTCGTATTTTATATTTTATACCGTTCATCAGGTTGCGTTAAAACTTTGTCAACTTATTGCTTTCACTTGCGCAGGTTAAGGCATAGCACAATTAACTTACACTAAGTGGCGCGCGTATAGTACCGAAAATTTGGTTGAAAATCATATATTATTCAATTTCAATGAATGAATGTATTGTCATTCCTTATTTAATAATATAACTCTTCCAAATTCAAAACTATATTTGTACAATTATTCCATCTGCGGCAGCAACCTGCCGGGTACCCGCTAGTTTTAAATATGATTTGCGTCGAATATTTTTACAAATTCCAGAATATGTTCAAGAGTGTAACATAAAATCAGCAAACGATGAATACTTGGCTTATAGCCCGTATCATCATAACGCCCTAAATGGAGAATAAAAGGAGCAAAGAATAATTGCGGAGCTGAGGGCCGTGTGTTCGAATCCCTCACGGTACAAGTATTTGTATAGCCTACAAATAATAGTCTGGATGTTTGTGAAATTTATGATTTGTCTTGTGAAATTTATGTATGTAAACTGCCTCCGCGATACAGGAGAAAATTTGTGTGGGGGTAACGTTTCTTTCAAAAAGAAAAAAAAATACTTTATTTAATTTCTCTCCACCATTACTTCACTGACTTCACTCTATAATATACATTATAGAGTGAACAACAATAAATATATGCTTATATCTGAAACAATACTATTGACAAATGAAGAACTGCCTTTACGTGGTAGAGTCATGCTGCAGCTATATTAATAGTATAGTTGTAGCACGAATAGGTCGGCTCGACCGGGGAAGGACCACGCTCTCACAGAATACCAGCGTAAAATAGCAGCTTAATGCTGCTGTGTTTCCTATGGTGAGTGTAGAGAACCGGAGACCGTTTTTACTGGAAAAGAGGCATTCTATATTAGTCCTCGCGGTTGACAACGCATCTGCATTTAAATTCGCAAACGAAAATAGATGTAGATGTCTATGGGCCACAGCAACCACTTACCATCAGGTGGACTGTGTGCTCGTTTGTCAACCTTATTCTATAAAAAAAAACTGGTATCTAAACTAGGTAAGCCTGTACTCTGGACCACCAGGTCTCCACAAATACACAAAACAGGCATTGTATTTTATCCATTCCACCCATTTCGCTTTTAGCGCCTGTAATGACACGCACAGAATGACAGTTTCTTTTTAAGATAAGGGTGACAAGAGAACACATAGTCCACCTGATGGTTATTGGGTGCTGCGGTCCATAGATATCTACATCTATCCTCGATTAAGAATCAAAATGCAGATGCGTTGTCACCCTGAGGACTAAGATGGAATGCCTTGTTAACAGTAACTAGGGTCTTTGGTCTGTTCGTTATTGTTTTTAGCAATATGATGTTAAAGGTCTTGCAATTCTGTCCCACCGCTGCCATTCAGGGCATTCAGAGCTATAGTGAGCACGCCCAATCATTTGCCTTCTTGTTGATACAATTTGTGCAATTTGGATCTTCGTTTATATTGCAACACTCTCGTGTATCGTGTGTCTCAGTGCAATAGGCACAAATCGCTGTATCAGCCTTGCATTCACTAGCTCGATGTGAAAATCCCAGACAGCGGTAGCACTGAATCAAGGGCGACTGGTCTCCGGTTCTCTACATTCACCATACGAAATACAGCATGATTCTGCTGTTTCACGCTGGTACTTTGTAAGAGCGTGGTTCTACTCCAGTCGGGCTGACCCATGCGTGCTGCAGCCATAAAATGTGGTGATGAATAAGCAGCATAAGACACGATTTATTAACATTTCGTTTTAACTCATTTTATTTAGGGTATTATACCTACATATATATTAAGACCATTATTAAATATAGTTGTCGATTATATCCTTATTAAATCTATGTATGTTTTCTAAGCACATAAATTAAGTTATAACAATTATTTTGTAAATGGTACATATTCATTAATTTTGAATAGGTTTTTGTTTTGCAACGCTAAGGCAGTGTAATTTACCATCTCAGGTTTCATCACCGTACTACCTTATGAAAAGTAAAAAAAAACTACGAACTTCATTAAAAAATCACAACCTCCAAGCTGTAGTGAATGTACCACCGCTGTTCTCCGGTTCACAGGTCGAGGGAGCCAATATAATTGTCTGCGAGTGATTTCATCATAGTCCTCCGGTGACAACTAATCTGCAGCCTTCTTTGTGTGAATTGGGTTGCAGGTGTCCACAGGTTGCAATAGATACTTGCTATCAGGTGGCTAACAGTCCACCTGATAGCCATTTGTAATATTATAAAAATGACGTGACGGTACAGCTATATATTTTTTTAAATAAACCAGTTACTGTTTTTATATCATAATTATCGTCAGCTTCATAGCCTTTCTTGAGTCTACTACCGTTACCGTTACAGCCTATTAAAGTCCACCGCTGAACATAAGCCTCCCCCATAGATTGCCTCATAGGAGGGATATTTTCCATAGTTGCCACGCTTGGTAAGCGGATTGGCAACCTCAGGTTTTTTTTTAGTCATTATTTTGCCTCGCCTTAATAATATGATCCTAATTTTATGAAATCAAGTAGTCCATCCGTTACTAGAATTTTGTATTGCTTTAGCACTGACTTTAGGTGTGTAAAGTAATATGGTCTGAAGTCGAATTTGGACATTGTGAAGTTTGAGTTTAAGCTAAAATAAATTCTTTCCCTCTGTCGTCTCTTACGACACCCACGGGATTATATGGGGTATCTAATGAATATTCTAACACCGCCACTACTCGGTAACGGTAAGTCTACTAATCAACATAATAATGTCCTCCAGACCGAATTTCGGTCAAAGCGGCCAATCTCAACGGAGACTAGCCATCTGCGCATAAGAAGATTATAGTGCACGAGTATTTGCGCAAGCACAGGTGAACTCTTTATTCCCTTACTCTCATAGTTCTTTGCAACACCAATCCATCACGGTCGGAGAAATATCAAGAGCGACTAACGACTTTACATGCTTTCTGTGGTACAAGGTTGAAACACTGCCAACTTTGTGACTCCTGACTGCTACTGATAATTTATTGACAAACAAACCCAACAACACTATATTAATATATAATATATTTTTGTTCCGACCCGGGATTCGAACACAGAACTACATGATCAGTGTTCGAACTTGCGACCGCAATACTAACGAGGCAAGTCAACTACTGAATATAGGCCTCCCACAAGGAATGCCACAATACAATAGTCTTAATAGGTCGTCACTCTATCCAATGGGAGGCCTGTACCCTACTTACCGGTAAGAGCCTGCCACTCAAGACCTTCTTTGATATTACATGCAGAGGAACTCCAAGCATAGAAACTATAAATTGCTAAGCTATTTTTATATTTTTTAATTAATTAAAGGGAACGCGAAAACTGTTGCTCTTTTAAAATATTAAAGAAAAACTGTAATCGTTTAACGAACTTCTTATATTTCAGATACGCCATCTAGTTACAGTTTTTATGTATTACTATCTGCGGCTGGTGTGCGTATCAATAACTCTTTTTGCCAGAAACTTTCGCAGGCGCTCGCACAACATTTCCCCAAAGTTTCATCGTAATCGAATGAATAGTATAGACACGGAAGAAGAAGAAAACACAAACAAATATTAATTTTATTTGCAAGACACGTTCTTTAGCGTGCACATAATAACTCATCAAAGTTTCATCGTAGTTAAATGAATAGTATAGGCAAGAATAGAAGACGGAAAAACAAACAAACAAACATATATTAATTTTCTTTTTATCAATAGGCCTGTCAACAGTAGGACGTATTCATCCTGTAACTTCACTAATCCAATTATAGAATATAAATTAAAAAAAAAATATCGGTAGTTTTAATTTCGAAAACAGAAAAATAAATAAAAAACTCTAGCCTGCTTTTACATTTATAACATCTTCATGCTGGTAATAGCTGTAAAATTAGGTATAAACATAATTTTCGAATCAAAATTTGACGAGATAATATACAGAATTAAATCGTCAAAAAGATTTCAAGGTAATTGTGTACCGCCTGTCATAGAGATAGGTAATTGGCTGGAAGGAATCCCGCATTTTTCTGTAATCGTTGAAATTCTGTACCTGGAAACACGTCACTGAATCGTCAATTTGAATATCCATTTACATGTTACTTTATGGTACAGTGTAATCTTCGTTTTTTTCCAATTTATACTCCTTCCACTTTTATTAGTAAATGTTTAAATTTTGCCTATTATACGTATTTTAAAACTAACGGAATTTAAAACGGTAATATAAAAGAAAGTGAAACATATAACTGAGGTTAATAGAATTTCAAAAAAGTTGAATGACATTCCATTTTTGATTTTTTTTTTTATAAAACTGAAGTGACAAACGAACTTGCAGTCTACCTGACACCTGCAGCGAAATTAAAACAAATAACGCTACGGATGCGTTGACACGTCTGAGGACTAAGATGGGATGCCTCACAGTCTCTAGGTATACTGACTCTTCATAACCTTCAGACTGGAGCACAGTGGTACAGGCACTGCTGTTTGGCGGTAGAAATAGGTAAGAAGGTTCTAGGCAGAAAAGGAGTCCTACCACCCACTGTTTCGTAATGTTAAAGATAATATATTTTTACGTCGTAGAGACACGATGCAGCTTTATTTTGGTGGCAGCACAAATGGGACCGTTCGACCGTGGTAGGATGAGGACGGGGTAGACGCTCTTATGGAATACCAGCTTGTAAAGCAGCATAATGCTGCAGTGCTTCGTATAATGAGGTTAGAGAACTGGAGACCCTTTTAGTCGGAGGCCAGCCTACACTTCGCTTACCTTTTCTTACGATATATGGCCAGTGCATTGCCACTTCAGCTTACTGGTCCGTTGGGTTACTTCGTTTACTTACACAGAAGCATAGTCCTCCCCGTAGCTTTGAGTGACCTTGAGTTTCCCCATTTTACTTCCAGACCACTTCACCTATTCATATACCTATTATCACTTGTAACATGCACGGTTATATACTCTTGATTTTAGGTTTTAAGGAATAGGTTTTCTTTAAAGGATAAGGGTGACAAACGAGCACACAGTCCACCTGATGGTAAGTGGTTGCTGTGGCCCATAGACATCTATATCTATCCTCGATTACGAATCAAAATGCAGATGCGTTGTCACTCGTGAGGACTAAGATGGAATGCCTCGTTTCCAGTAAAAAGGATCTCCCGTTCTCTACACTCACCATACGAAATACAGCCACGTCACGCTGCTATTTTACGCTGGTGTTCTGTGAGGACGTGGTCCTTCCCCGGTCGAACTGACCCATTCGTGCTACAACTATACCACTAATATAGCTGCAGCATGGCTCTACCACATCTGTGACGAGAGGATGTATAGTAATCTCCCGAAAGCTAGCCAGCCAAGTAACATTCGTGAAGTTATCTCCCGGTCGAAGTTGGTTTACTTCGAGCCTAGTGTTTCCAACAACTAGCAGCATATGCGTGACATGGATATCACACATGATTTTTGTATTGATCATGATCATCTTTTGATCTAACCGGTGGGAGATTATTGAAGTCATTGTATATTATGCTTTTGGTGATGTATCATCTCTGCTTGGGGAAAAATCTGTACTGTCACCGCAACTAGCAAGCTCGTCAAGGGCTCGTCAAGGCTATGTGCTAAGTCAAGAGCTGACGCTTCGTGATAGTCTGTGGAACACGGAGACGTGTCATCACTTGTGTTATCTGACCCATGTGGCATTTGTTAACGTTTACTGCTTGGTAGGATATACTTTATTATATATATACGACCATATTCTGCCATATATGATATACATGACTATATCGTCTGCAAATCGAAAGTGAGTGATGTACCTACACCATTGATGTTGATACCGTATCTTTTCCAATCTTTAAAAACATAATCCAATGCAGCGGTAAAAAAAATCTGGGATTCAATGTCACCATTTTGTACACATCTTTGCAGTTGCACAGGTTTCGTACTGTGGTTCTGTACTTAGGTGATTTAGTAACAATGAATATCGTAACTGTTACAACCTTTCAAAAGTCCACTGCTAAACAAAAGACTCCTTATAAATTGCCTTACGGAGTGATTTTTGCCATAGATGCTACGCCTGCCACGCAGGTTGGCAACCGAAGTTTTTAATTCTATAGTTGGTATTTAGGAAGACGTGGGCCCATCTCCTGGTTCCTTTCCGTTCCTACGACACCTACAGGATGTGGTATAGTAGATATGGGGTAGTTGGGTATTCTTACACCACCACTTGACGTTCATTGATCGTGTATTAAAATTAATATTTTGCAATAATTACAATATGCAAATATTCAATATTTAAAATTACAAATACTATAAAGAGTACAGCTAGGAATTTTCGCCAGTTTTTTATATAAAGTTTCCCTCTGCATAAAAAATAATTCAATTTATCTACAAACCGCTTCGAAAAAACCGCGCTAAAAAGTTTTTACGGTAATAAACCCAAATCCCGCGCCCGAAACATAGTTATTGTAAACTTCATAACGCAATTAGGAATAAAAAGTTTGGCGTTGAGTTTTAAGTCCAAGCGTTCTACTGTCCCGAAGCATTCAGTAAAGTGAAACTTTTATCGTGCTATTTGTCAAGAGATGGCGCTAATAGGCTTAAGGCTTTATTATCCAATAGGAAATACATTCTTATAAGCATAATATGACTAATTAAATATTAAATAATACATAAAATCACAATGAGTGCTATGCAAATATATTTTAAAATATCTTACATTAGCTTACATAGTTTAAAAAGACTGTTTAAATTATACAGTTTTGCCATTTGATTTTGATTAATATGATTTGAAGAAATTTTCTTGCATGATAAATATTTTTTTATATGCTATGGTAGTAAATAAATTCTTACAAATAAGGCTAATTCACTTTTTTAAGTTCTTTTTTAATATTTTCTTATTAGATTTCAATCTATATAAATATTTTAATAATCCGCTCACAGATGGCGCTATATATTTTATTTTACCACCATATCCAAAAACTAAATAAAGATGTCGCTACGAAATACAATTTACAGCGAGATTTGAGTCCGCATTTTTTTAAAACGTAACCTTTGCTATGGGATTGTTTCTTTGTAATGAAGATGGTTTACAAATTGAATATAAATTTTGACTAACCTGGACGAACGAGAGACTCATTTATCAGAATTTTTATTAATAAGTAGATACATATATTGTAATAGTTAATAAATTTTATCACATTAAAAAAAAAGAGTACATATATGAAAAAGTGAATATGTAATTTTTTTTAATAAAACTAAATATTTTGAAATTATTAACTTCTAGTTAAAAAATATAAAAGTAATGCAGGATTTAGAATCAAGCAAAGGCAACCGTCAATTACCATTAATTGTAGATTATTTTACAAATGAACGCTGCAACAAACTAAGCCTGAGTAATAGGTAACTATTATATTAATCTGTGGTCTGAGTTCGCGGTAGGAAAATGGCTCGCTCATTGATTTTCTTATAAGAATCCTGTTTACCGTCATGCATGTTCAATCACAATGTGCATGTACTTCTTCCTCCGCATTTACATAATATCGACGGTACAGGCGCTAAGAAAAGTGATTCAAGAATCTTTACAATAATAATCATACATC
Source organism: Parnassius orleans (assembly GCA_029286625.1). Lineage (NCBI taxonomy): Eukaryota > Metazoa > Arthropoda > Insecta > Lepidoptera > Papilionidae > Parnassius > Parnassius orleans. Next base: position 1,376,074 of record JAGSMP010000076.1, on the reverse strand, counting down.
TGACTTCCAGCCAGTGTCAAAGTTCGAATAAAAAAGTATTAATAATAGGATTTGTACGGGGATTGTGAATTTTTGTCAAAAAATTAATAAAAGATTTTATTTATTTATTTATTTTTTTATTGTAGTATCAGATTTCTTACACATTTTAACCGCATTGCCGGTCTAGAAATTTCTTTAGAGATGATTATACCGCCATCTATCGAAAGCCATGAGATATACTTATTTGCGTTTCCAATAGGCATCTTTTACAACACGATGAGACGTATTGGGATGACAAATTCTCTTACTAGGACATCGCATGGAAATTACATTACACATGCACTTTTGTTTATTAAATTTTGAAATTATTTTTATTCAATTCTAACATATATATACAATATACAATACCTCATAAAACTGTATGAAGTATATTATAGTGTGTTTCTTTATGCATAACATTCGAAGGATACATTTTTGTGTTTATTTTCTTTTTCCTTTTGCAAATTAAAATAAAATATAAGCAGAATTGTCTATGTGACTGTACCACGAAAAGAGGTAGCGCTGCGGGGAGTTGACAATCTCACCTCATAATGGAGCGTTCAATATCCCATCCATCTCTATGTTAATGCTGACCTTATTGGCCCAGCGGCGTAGGCAGACATTGGTCAAAGGTTTGATTTTATAATATGAGTATTTGAGAACTAACCATTTTAAAGAGCCAATAGCTTCTTAAATTTGTTTTATAAACTTTTAATGTCCAAAAAAGAAATTGTATTTTTTTACTTATTATAAGCTAGTGCTTGACTACAGTCCCAACTGGTGGTAAGTGGGGATATCTTAGATACAAAAGCCTATTCATTCTTGCCTTGAAGACGCCCAGATTGTAATCGGACGGAAAGACAGACGCTGGCACTTTAGTCCACTCCTTTGCTATACACATCACGAAAAACGAAGCAAACCGTTCGGTTCGAATGCGTGGAATATCGACAACAAAGGGGTGAAGACCCATCGACCGCCTGGTGCACCAATGGTGGACCACAATCATACTTAATTACAGCAAATGTAACTATCATTAAAGGATCTGTGTATGAATAAAGAATAAAGAACGGAAATGTATGATGTACTGTTTACAGTCTACACATACATATATTCCAGAGTTAAGCATCGGCCTTGTCCAGATTTTAAAGATTTTTTTAGCAGAGAAGCGTCCGTCGCGTTGCTACATTTCCTGTTGACTGATTTTACATGTCTTCAAAATATTTTTTTTAAATATTTTTTTAAAGGTTGCAAGAACTTAAGAGGCAGCTTATGAAAAACCATTACCCTATTTAGTCTTGTGTGTGTTGTAAGAGGCAACAAATTCTTCGTCCGTTGTGGTGGTGACTGACTGAGTGTTTTTTTATAGAATAAAGGTGACAAATGAGTTCATGGTTCACCTTATGGTAAGTGGATACTATGGCCCACAGACGTCTACATCTATCATCGATTTGGAATCAAAATGAAGATTCTTTGTCACCTCTGAAAATTTAGATGGAATGCCTTGTTACTCGTAGAAAGGGTCTCCGGTTCTCTACAATCAACATACGGAACACAAGCAGCATTATTCTGCTGTGTCACGCTGGCATTCATGCTGGCAAATAAAGGAAACTATACTCTTTTTACCAGTAACGAGACATTTCATGTTAGACCTCAACGGTGACAACTCATTAGCATTTCAATTCTTAATTAAGGATAGAAGTATGTAGGTATCAATGGGCCAACGAATTCACTTACCAACAGTTGGTATGTCTGCGAATTTATCATTCTTCTTCTCCATCATCATAATCATCATTACAGCGTAATGAAAGTCTTCATAGATATTTGTCATTGTTACCATGCTTTGCAGGGGGTTAACGACCGTATATTTTTATTTAGATGTTATCAGGAAGATGCTGCTGCCCATCTCCTTATTTAATTCCCTTCTGTCACCTTTAACGACACTCACCCCATAGGCAGGTGGGGGTAAACCCAACTGTCAAGCGTGGCAACTATGTTAATATCCCTCCTATGTGGTATTATAAGGATGATGAGAGGGTACAGCTATGTTCAGCAGGGGACTCTACTGGGCTGTGATGGTAGATGGATGGATGGATTATGCAATACTTCGTTTGTGAAATAAATAAACGTACCCTCATTTAGATTCGCCGCAATGGGATGAAATAACACCACAGTTCATGGAACACATTTATTCAATATAATTATAATTACAAGCGATGACATTTAAATATTTTTTTAATTATTGCATGTCTGGTGTAAGAGGTGTAGAGGCCCGGAAAGCAAGTAAAGCGGTTGTTACTGCGCTTGATCTCTTTTCGGTCGTGTCGGATTGCTGTCATGGGACTATGAGATCGCGGGAATAGAGAGTGCACCTGTGCTGTGCACACACTCGTGCTCTATAAAACTGTTCAGCGCAGATGGCTAGTATCCGTTGAGACTAGAGGCAGTGACAAAAATCGATCTGGAGGACATTATGTGCAGTAGTATCACCAGTGCAAAAATAGGAGGTGAAAAAATTAGATTAACCAAATTTTAATTCCTTACGACGAAGAAATTACGTAATTAATATAATACATTTCATTTACAGATAAAATAAAATCTAAGTATCAAAATAGTTATTCAAAACTATCTTTAAAAGTGCGCATTAATACTAAGTACTTAAATGTTTAATATTATTGAAATCTCACAGCTGACCTTTTAAGGCCGCTTGGCGGTAAACATTAACAAGTCTTACAAAACCGAGTAAGGTAGCCCATCCCAGATTCCTCGAGACCGTCCGTAGTACTTTATATTGTTAATCTGTATTGTTATGATACCGTTACAGCCTAACGAAAGTCCACTGCCGAACATAGGCTCATATTAATAACAGTCACAGTTAATAAAAAGTTCAAATTAACATTCTCTAAATCGAAACGTTAAACAATACCTTAAACTTAGATATTGTGAGTTTGATCCCTTTTGCGTAGTTACGTCCAATTATTATTATAATTAAAGTACAAAATACAATATTGATATCATTCGGGTGCCAAAACAGTTAACAATGTTTATTAAAATAGCAAGTATATTACAACGAACAATGCTACAAATCTAAATTCAAATATTCATAACTATTTCGAAACATAAATGCGTAGCTTTCAACAACTACTTACAACTAGAAGGGTTTCAACAGCCTAGTTCTGTCGTCCCTATAAATTATTGTTATCTTTATGAGCAATAATGTGTCAAAACCACCCAACATTTGTGGCAATTGTCAAATAATAAGGTTTTAGATAAATTATCACAATATCGCTTACTTATCCGGAATCATAAAGCTATCAAAACCAGCAATGCTGAGAATTCAACTTGCATCCGGCTTAGGGTATCAAAATTCAATCTACCTAAGAGTAGAAGTTATTTTTGACAATTGTTATTAGAGAGGCAATAATCTGGCGTTACATGGTAGAGCTAAAGTTGATCTAAACACAGCTCAATCATGACTTTAATACGAAGAGGTCAGCTCGACCAGGAAACTACATATACCAGCGTGAAATAGCAGCATAAAACTACTGGGGTTTATGATAAATAGCTAGACCGGGAGACCCCTTTTACTGGTATCGAGGAATTCCATTTTAATTTTCTGTTTTTTTTTTAGTAAAATACTAGCAATGCTATAAACATTACTAATATTCCCTTTAATTGCTCCTGATAAGCTTAAAATGCTTGTGTTAAGAGCGGTTCACGATAGTAGTTGAATGGCGGATTCGAACCCACGATCTTTTGAGTTCGCGGTCCGCAGCCTGCCATTAGGCTACTGTCGCTCTAGGGTTGCCATCGCATCTGTGTTTTGATTTTCATCCCATTTGGAAGCTGTTGTGATGGATCAGATTTTGAAACAAAATATTATGTATCTTTACATTTCATCCAACATTTATGCATATAATTAGCATCTGATTAAGCTTCCATTAATTATAATATAGCAGTTTTTTTTTAAAAACTTAACCTTTTATACCGTTACCGTTACAGCCTATTAAAATCCAATGCTGAACATAGGCCTCCCCTATAGATTGCATCATAGGGGGGACATGATTTCCATAGTTGCCATGCTTGGCAAGTGGGTTGACAACCGCAGTTTTTATTTTTAGTCGTAATTCGTAGTTCTAATCGAAAATACTTACGAAAATGTTGGGTTAAATTCAGGTCGTCTAAGTTCTCGTAATGCCTCAGGCATTTGAGAACTATAGTGGGGATACCCAATTTTTTTTTATATAACAAAAGTGATAAACGAGAGAAATTAGTATCAATAATTCTCGTAAAGTCGTTAGCTACACGGCGACCACTCGTTGACAACTCGTCATCCATTCTCCAACTCTTCTTCCGCTTGACCTCTCGTGCATGGATACATTGTCATCGTCTATACGCAGAGCAAAATGGCAATGCTGGTTGATGGAGTTGATAGTAGTGGTAACCGTCATTGAAAGATGTCAGAAATAGATGTCGGCTGTACACACAAGAGCTAGATTATCTATAGACTTATTTGACATGTAATATGCAATACATCGTGTTTATTATGTTTAAGGGAACTAAAATATAAAGTAATAAGAACAATTATTCGGTTGATTATACACAAGCGAGCACACTTCCGGAGGCATTTTCGTTACGAATGGAATAATTGTGCCGTAATGATATATTATTTTTATCTATCCATCGCCTTGTCTTCGATTCCGTGGTCAGTTGATATGCATCTTACATTTTACGATACGATAGCCCCCTAATTAACGGCATACATGAGTTATGTTGTTTTATGGGTCGGACTATTGTTGTAAGTTTAATGCATGGTAAGCTTGAATTCAAAATAACTCAAGTATAATAAAATATTCGTAATAATACTTGTTATAAAAATATCGGAAAGGCCTTAAGGTATATTTCATTACGGTTTTTTAATCACCTGTCCTTAAGTCAATTTTTTAGTACTTACATAATCCTCTACATGACGGTTCGGACAATTACCTATAATGGATTTGCATATGTTGACATTAAAATGTCTTGTTAATATCATTAAGTTTTAAATTATTTTCTGTTTTCCAGTTCTTGAATTTATTTTCCTAACAAGAGGGTGTTTTATAATGATATAAAATACATAAATAAAGTGATTAACACAGTGTAGGACGGTAAAAGTACTGGTCACATGTAAAAAAAACTAAGTCTATTTGTTATCTATTACAATCATTCATTATAAAAAAATGTAGGAAACGGAACCAACGACAGATGTGCGTGATTCTTTCTTTAAAAAAACCGTATGCAAATGTCGTCGTGCATTTGCATAATACTGAAGTGTTCGTTTTCAATAGAGCAAAAAGTTAACCCTTTATTTTTTACCTTGTCAAAGTCCGTTGTATATGCATAATTAGAATAATATGATTGGGTATAGTGTTTGTCATTTTTTGTCGCACAGATGTAAGGTTCAGGAAGCGGGAAAAAAACTTGATCGAGATCGAAAGTGGAGGGCTCGTTTCTTTTTTTTTAACAGCGTATTATTAATATATGTGTTGCCATAAAGAAGTTCCTGTTTTTGTACGTTGTTTTTGAAATTTGTTGCATCGCGGCGGTGTAAACTAAAGTAGAAAGTTTCACAAATTACTATATGTCGGTAATTTTTTTAACCCCTTAATATTATCACAAAGATCTTGTACTTTCAAATCTCAAACTTATCCACAGCGTTATTTACATTTTTAATACAGTCGACAAATCAATTCATGATCCACCTACGCAATTTTTATTTACGCGTTTACATTAAATTCGATATCTAAATTCAAAATTCAAAGCGTAATTTCAGAGATATGGAGCATTTTTAATACAGTCTGAGGTTCATTTTAAAGAGATTTTCGTAAATAACTCATGAATGTATAAAATGCATGATACGATATATAAATAAGCCAAACAGAAAAGAAAGATATATTGTTAAGAAAAGCATATTGTTCAGGATTCTAATATCCATTATAATAAATTAAAAAAAAATCCGCAAAAATCTAACATGTCCCGCATTGCGTACATAATGCTGCTCTGTGCGCCGTTTTTTGTTCCATTGGCTATTGCACATGTGAACATTAAAAAATCAAAAAAATCATCACTTAGAGTAAAGTTTATGAGCACAGATTTAATAAAAAACCAGTCATGTTCGTTATTTTCACTTTTCGATAGCCTTAAAAAATTATCACTGTCGAAATCATCGAACATTTTGAATACATTTTAGGATTTTAGAAGGAATATCATCGTAAAAACCGAACCAAATTCCCGTAATAGATATAAATTGATTACGTTGAATATTTTTTATAAAATTAAAGGTAACAAAAGCTAATAGGGCAACGACACTGGAATGAATTAAATCACGACAAGCGCCAGTAACCTAATAAATTTGTTACGTATAATTCGTCATTGTATGGGAACCGGTGAGAAACATTAAATTTTTATTAAATATCCCACTTTTGCCTATTTCAAACCTTCATCGAAACGTAACCATTATCATCATCATCATTACAAACCTTCGCAAGTCCGCTGCTGAACATAGGCCTCCCCCAAGGAATGCCATAAATACGGTCCTAAGCCACCTGCATCCATCGACTTCCTGCATGTCTTACCAGGTCGTCACTCCATCTAGTGGTGGGCTATCCTACACTTCGCCTATCGGTTTCCCATCAGTTGCTGGCTCCAGCCAGCAGCCAGCAATTTAATAAGCTGTAGTGGTAATATTATTTTATAACAATACCTACCAAGGACAAAATACGGTCCAATGAATGAAGCGTGCGTCAATTTCAGAGGCTAAGCAAGCGAGCGAGTTTCATAATCCGTTTTCCGTCTACGCTTAACCATTTTTTAATAAATATTTTTAATCAATACGCTTGGCAGGCAGATCGCACTATAAGACGCCTCGCACCATTGACGTTGACCAGACAGAATATGTTATCCATTACAACCTACAAAAGTCCATTGCTTAACGTAGGCCTCCCCCATAGATTGCCCTATGGGGATACTACCACCATAGTTGCCATGCTTGGCTATTGGGTATAAAAAACGGAGGTAACAATTTATTTTTATTATATATATATATATGGTTACACTTCCATCTAGAGGAATCCATGTGCTGTCTGGGATTTCCTAGCTATTTTTCTATTTACCACACCCACGGGAAGAATTGAGCTGAAAGATTATCTTACGGCGCCACTACACGGCTTGTGCCTATTATAAAAAAATTGACATCTTTTAATTCAATGGTGAACTAAGTAATACGTCAAGCGAAATCAGACTTACAGACAAAAGTTGCATGCAAAGTTGACCTAAGAGTGGGTTATTATTCCAGGTGGTCGAATTTATTTCAGGCTTTGTTTATGAAATAAAAGTGACAAACGAGCACACAGTTCACCTTATGGTAAGTGGACGCTGTGGCGCAAAATGCAGATGCGTTGTCACCCGAGAGGACTAAGATGGAATGCCTCGTTTCCAGTAAAAATGATCTCTGGTTCCCTACGCTCAACATACGAAACACAGCAGCATTAACTGCTATTTTACGCTGGTATTCTGTGAGAGCGTGGTCCTACCCCGGTCGAGACGACCCATTCGTGCTACAACAGTTGTTTAACTGCAGCATGGCTCTACCAAGTTAAAAACTAACAATAAATGTTTGTACCGCAATGGTTAATTAATTAAATATAAAGAATTAGGTAAAATAAAACAATCAATGATCACTGCGTGGATTTTATTTATTAATAAATCAGCATTATATAATACAGTTGCATATTGTATTACATTAAGCTTATACACAAACATTATAAGAAAAGTATTGCTGATGAAACCAGTACTTTATTTAAATGCAATGAAATAAAGAAATAAATAAATAAATTTAGCCGAGAGAACTCAGATCAATGGAGATCAATTAATGTTAATACTAACCATTGAGGAATTCCGTCGTAAGAAAACCCTCTTGACTCCAACGTCAGTTCGATCATCATTATGGTAACATCTTTTATTTCACTTCGACGTGGGCCTATATCTACTAAATTTATGGTACGATTTTAAAATTTTTGATTATGATTACTATACTAGTAACCGTAAAAGAGTTCACCCCTAAGAGATAAATCTTAGCTATAGCCTCAATTATCACATAATGTGTATTATCACAGTTTGCGATGAAATCTCAACTTGCATAATGTGTATGTTAAGATTTGATTTTCAATAATGAAACTAATGTTAAATAGTAATAAGCTTCTTAAGCCTGTCCATCGTTCATTCAGAAATTGCGCAATCTTGAAAAGATCTATATTCAGAAGTAGATTATAAATACTGACAGAGAAGACATGAATTTTGAAATAAAAATAAGAAGTCAATAAAAATTATTCGAGCACGCCATGACACGCTAAGGTAAACTCTTACACAGGTAGAGTTACACGCTTATAACAACGGAAAAGGGTTACAAACGAATTATTATTAAAGATGACTCTCCGGTCGATGCGCTTGGGAACAAACTCAATTGCGTTGTGTAAGTAATTTATTCAAATTTCACAACAATGGAAGTTGTAATTTAATAATTTCTGTTACAACTGCTCTCCGTATTATGTTAACGATTTGCATGCGGTTATTCTTGGGGAGTTATCGGCTTCTTTTAATGTATTAAGAACTCTTGGTGTGAATTGTTATAATACAAGCAGGTGTTCGGTTGCCATGTTGTTTGAAGTTTAGTTTTATGGCCTTAAGTTTAGAACTTAAGTCTTTTCAATCTACCAACAATAGGTAACGATATTAACGTTAAAGACGTTAGGCGTTACTTTGCGGAGATCTATTATATGTATTAAAGTTGGTAAAAATTATTTTGCTCATTTCCGCGTAATGTAATAAAATAATATGACAAGTCACTTAGCGGTCAGCCACCGCAGAGTGTACTTCACCTGAGGATGACTCGTGTAGAGGCAAAACACGTGGTTGGTGGAAAAACGATGGTGTGTCTTTCCTAGTGTAGTTGGGAGTAGTGGTGCTGGGATTAGTGGTGACGGGGATAGTGCACGCAATTAAGGGAGGGTAGGAGGTGCTCTTCAAACTAGGTAAGACACATTAGTTCATTACGCGGAAATGAGCAAAGTAATTTTTACCAACTTTAAAATAAGGATTTCAAACGAGCACACTTTCCACCCGACGGTAAGCGCGGCCCATAGTCACCCACATTGATCTTCGATTAAGAGTCAGATGCGTTGTCACACCTGAGGGCTAAGATGGCGTTAAGTTTTCCATTCCATTTCCATTAAAAAGGGTCTCTGGTTCTCTAGTCACCTTACGAAGCACTAGAGTATTCTGTGAGAGCGTGATCCTTGCCCGTTCTAGTCGACCCATTGATGCTACGAACATAATATAGCTGCAGCATGTCTCCACCACTTATTAAGATCGATTGAATAACGAGATTGATAGTTGAGTCGATACTCGACCACCGACGATAGGTAGAGTCAAAGGTACGGAACGACTAATACTGCGATCGTTAATCAGGCTGCAAAGCCTGACGATTAAGACAAATCTCCCCTACAATGGGGAGTCATGGTCAGATAAGGACTTTTAGACTGATGAAGAAGAGGAAGATACATATATTGTAGTTACAATTTTAGTAGTTTAATGCCCAATTACTCAAACGCTACTCAATTCTAAGATGCCGTTAAGTGTCGTGCTGTTTCTATCACTTTAAGTCAACTTACAGCGAACAGTGACTGTGACATTACAAGACATAACGACATGTTAAAATTAAGTAGCGTTTGAAGTATCTGGCCGTATGAAGACGATAAAGTATGCGTTACCTCCAATATTTATTTGCCGGATAAAAGAAAAGAAAATAATCCATAAAACAAGTCATACTATAGGTAAAGCTAATAATATTAACAGTCTTCTCAGTCAGTCCAGTTAATGTGGTAGAGCTTCGCTGCAGTTTTATTACGGCTGCAGAATGAATGGGTCGGTTTGACCAGGGAAGGAGCACGCTGTCACAGAATACCAGCGTGAAATAGCAGCTTAATGCCTAACTGTGTGTTTCATGTGGTGAGTGTAGAGAACTGGAGACCTTTTGAACTGGTAACAAGGCATTCTCTTTTAGTCCTCAGGGCTGACAACTCATCTACATTTTGATTCTATTTGAGGATAGATGTAGGTTTCTATAGACCACAGCATTAACTTACCATCAGGTGGACTGTGCGCTCGTTTGTCACCCTTATTTCTTAAATATATAGTCTATATATATAGTCTTTTATGTCTATTGCTAGCCATAAGCCTTTCTACGAACGCGCAGCTGGCTTACACTTGGAGGATTTGCCAATACTCACTACACTTTGCAGGTAGATGGTAAATGAAGAGCCGCAACCCTCGCACTGGTATACTGCTACTAATCACTAGTCTGTCGCCAGAGCCTCCTACGACCATCAGTTGAGCACCAATTGCTGATGAAGTTAACTTTTAAGAAATATTTAGAACATTCTCTCTTTCATTCAATTATTTATCTTCCATTACATGTCTATCAAATTTGAAAAAAAAATATTTCGCGGACTTGTAAATGATGTCGCACGACCATCAGCTGGGCACCAAGTGCTGGTGAAGTTAACTTTTGAGAAATACTTAGCGCATTCTCCCTTACATTCATTCATTCATTCATCTTTCATTACATTTCTATCAAATTTAAAAATATATAATTCAAAGACATTTTAGTGATGTCCGCTAACACGCATTGATGGACATTTCCCTAGTAAAAATGAGAGGAGCCTGTACCCAGAAGTAGGACGAGCTGATAGTATTTGAAAGTATTATTTAGATGTCGCTTTGCAGGAAATCACTGAGTAAAATATGTTGCTTTTACAAACCTGTCGGAAATACATCAATAGGTTAATTGTTAACAAGTGGTAAAATAAAAAAAATTGTACAATCAACTTCAATATAAATTATTAAGGATAACTCAAAAACTACTGGTCATACCTTAATTAAATTTAAATGGGACTACATGAGAAGCACCAGCTTTCAAATAAAAAAAAAATCATCAAAATCGGTTTACCTAGAAAAAAGTTATGAGGTAACACACTTAAAAAAACATACAGTCGAATTGAGGACCTCCTCCTTTTTGAAGTCGGTTAAAAATAATAGATAGTGCGAGAGCGGATGTTCAACTTGCTCGCCTGCTTACGCGATTAATCATTATCAGCAATATGACACTCCGCTAGAGTGATGCAACCTCTCGCTCACTCTCCATTCATCCGGTATTTTATAGACGCGCGACAAATCTATAGTAAAGTAAATAAACAAAGTTACAGCGTATATACGTCCCATCGTTAGTTACAGGCCTCCTCTAATTTTTGAGAGGGTTTCAGCAGAGGGCAGAGGGTTCGGGCGGCTCAGTGAAAGTATTCACTGAGCTGCCCAATGCGTATTAGCGGACTTCACATGTTTTCGATAGATCATTTTTTTAATTTCTCTGATATGCATATTTTCTCACGATGTTTTTCTCCACCGCTGAGTTGAGCACTGATTGCGCACTGATGCTGAGCACATGCTAAATCAGCATTTAAAATTGCAATTGCAACTTCATCGGTATCGGCGGGGATCGAACTCGAGTGACTCGTGTACTGTAAAATTTACAGCGAGCGCTTAGCCCCTGAGCTACAACGATCTTCATACTTTTCCTGAAACAAGGAAAATTTATATTTTAATGTGACAAAAATTATTATAACAATATTTTACACAACAGCCACGTCTATATCTCAGTTTAGTAAATATAATTATTTTCTTTACACAATAAACAAATTTGTAAATGTGTAAAATAAAAAAATTGTACAACCGACTTCATTATAAATAAAATGAGAACATCATCAATGTAGTCGAAGTCAATTAAATATGCATTATAAAGGATAACTCAAATTTATATGGGACCACATGAGAAGCACCAGCTTTCAAATAAAAAAAGAATCATCAAAATCGTTTCACCTAGAAAAAAATTACACATAAAAAAAATAGTCAAATAGAGAACCCCCTCCTTTTTTTGAAATCGGTTGACAAAATTATTTTTACGGATTTTATTATTTTGAATGATAAAAATGTTTGCTTTTTTTCTAAATATTTATTTTATTTAAAAAAGTAATTGTGATTTCAAAACACTATAAAGCTGTAAAATGCTATAATGTAATACGTAGGACACTCAATAAGTTTTAAGATATACAAAAAGTATTTTAGATACTATTAATATTTATTTTACATCTTTTCAAAATATTCTCCATCATGCTCTATACAAAGTTCCATTCGCCTAAACCAACTCTGAAAACACTTTTGCCAGTCTTGATCTGACAGGTCGGAAATCGCTTCTTCGTAGGCAGTCACGGCTTCTTCGGCGCTTGAAAAAAACTTGCCTTTTATTTTTTCTTTGACTCTTGGGAACAAAAAGAAATCACAAGGAGCTAAGTCAGGGCTGTAGGGTGGGTGACTTAGAGTTTCAACACCAGATTCCTCAATAAATGCTTTTGTTCTAAGGGAGGTATGTGAAGAGGCGTTATCGTGATGCAGCATGATTCCCCGAAGCCCGGTCTTTGGTCTTCTCTCCCGCACAGCTTGAAAAGCTTTGGGTAATGCAACTGTAGTATACCATTCAGAGTTGACTGACCTACAATTTTCCAGCATTGACGTCGACAAATGTCCGCTCCGCGAAAAAACTAGCCACCATTTTTTTGCCGACGTTGCGAGGTCTTTGCAGTTTTGTCGGTAACTGTCCTTCTGAGTATACCCATACCGATGATTGCCTTTTATTTTCCGGATCATATTGATAGGGCCAGATTAGGGTACCCTTAACCGACGAGCGTATGCGTAGATATATGGATGTAAAGGAGGCGAGAGAAGTGTGTCAGGATCGTGCCAAATGGAAGTCCGTAGTCTCTGTCTACCCTCCGGGTGACAGGCGTGAGTGTTTATGTTATGTTATGTTTATCATGTTGATAAATCCATGTTTCGTCACCAGTAACGATTTCTGAAACACGCCTAGATGCCCCGTTTTCAAAACGTAGACCCATTTCAAAACGTAAACGCAATCCACACGAGTCTGTTTTTCGCTTTCGGAGAGCAAACGAGGATCCATCGACAACAAAGGTTTGGTTTAGTTACGTTCGGTTCGGTTGATTACGTTTAAAATAAATACAATTTACATAAAGAGTTTCATTGCGTTTCCAAAACTTATTGATCGAACAGTATTTTGTAGACTGATATTGAATATCGCTATTATGAAGAGTCAGAATGTGTCAAAAAGGCACGTTTGGCAATTCATAGTGCTGTGTTAGTCCCTACTTTAATGTATGGTAGTGAAAGTTGGGTCTGGCAGAAGCAGCATGAGAGTAGAATAAATGCTGTAGAAATGCGGTCATTAAGGAGTATGCTAGGCTGAATCTGAATAACAGGGTGAGAATTAGTGTGAACCATCTACATCAACATCTTCCTCACTCCAAGATGTTGATGTAGGATGGTATGAATGCTCCCGAACTAATGCCTACAATCTTTTGATGTCCGTATATGTGATTCGTGGGTCTTCTCTCACCAACATTTCAGTAGTCCATACATTTTCTGCCGTTACTGCTGTTTGCAGGGCCCCGGGTTTTGGTCATCTTTAAGATTAATTTTACCCTTTTGAATTCAGCAAACCACCTAAAAATTGTTGCACGTAATGGAACTGAGTCCCTAATGCTGATTGTATCCGTTGTATACTTAATTGTTCGGTTAAACCAAATTTAAAATCATAATAAAAATGTTCACGGTTAAGATCCATCGTTTTAAATGAAAAGCGCGGAAAGCGTTGCAGGAAAATTAATAGAACTTTGTTTTTTTTTTTAATATTGAGCAATTGGCTTATGGAGTTCTATTTTTAAATAAATTTGCTTTTTAGAAACATATAACACGGGTGCGTTCCATTTTAAAAATTTCGAGCATCTTAAAACTTATTGAGTGACCTACATATTTTAAATTACAATTACTTTTATAATCTATTTTTGTTTCATGGGTTCCAAATGAAACTGAATAAATATAGAAAATTAATAATCATGTTAATTTTTTAAATATTTTTAGTCAATATTAATTAAATTTCAATTATAAAGGATGTCATAAATATTATCATACGTAGTTTCGAGTATATTATTTGTTCATAAGTTTTTCTGGGTTGACGTAAATTTTACTTCTCCCAAGGCTCTACATTCTTCTGAAAAGGATTATTCCAAGTGATCTTTATTCTATAACTAAGTAATATTGCTACCTACTTTATTTTCACTTAATATAAACACAACTTTTTAAAATATGCTAAAATATTATAGAGGTTTTATGCACCACACTTTTAGTTATAGATGCGTTTTCATTGCATGAAAATTTTATCATGATTAGTACCTATATCGAGCATGTGCACTAGGCATTGAGTATGCTTTTATTCTTTTTTTTCTTTTCCTTATTTTTAAAACGTATAAGTATATTATATTACATATTATGTATTCTGCATTTTAACTAAAATTTTCGTATGAAAACAAATAGATAAAATATACTTACATGTGGTTGATTAAACTATATCTATATATTATGCTTAAATATCTCAATTCAAACCAATCAAAATCCAAATTAAACATTATCTATTTCATTATTGGGAAAAAGGAAATTTAAGAACTTACATTCACTTAAAGATATTTATACTGCATGAAAACTATTCTTTATTCTATCTATGAATTTAAGCAAAATGGCGCGTGCCATACAATCAGACGCCATCTTGCGATTGCGCGAAACCGATGCGCAGTGTACCGAACCGAAACTTAACAACCCCTTTCAGACACTATTGTTGCCACGCGTGCTCACCCACGCAATACACTGCGTGTTATTCTTTCATTCAATTATCAACTTTGAATGAATAACGTTAAAATTGAGTTTTGTATGCAAGAAAATATGGAGCAGTTATCATTTGAAAAGAAAAATGGGTCTATGTGAGCAAACCACAGTAATAAAATGCTATTTTAATGTATAAGAATAAAGTTACTTTTTATACGGCATATTTAGGCATTTTTATCAATTTGATTTGTAAGTTATAAAAATTTCGAATCTAACTGTTAAGATTTAAGGTCTAAAATAAAATAATAGGTTTGATAAAATAATTTGTTTGCGTGAGTGTGGCGTTTACTATGCGACTTGTGAAACCTTATTATTTTCGCGTGTGTGTTACTATTTCATAAAGAAAGGGTAACGTCGTTGTCATATCTCGATCTCAGGCCAAAGAAAGATTGACGGAGCGTTTCGTACATTTCAAGTGATACCGAAACCATGCTCAACTTCTTGACACGCACTCACGCATATATTATTTTTCTTCTTTCTCTCTTTGACAGCTCGTAAAAGTCCACTGCTGGGCGCGAGCATATGTACCTAAAACCATGTTGTTTTGTTGCAAATTATGAAATAATTTTAAATACATTATGTGTGCGTAATTGCGTGTGAATACGTTAAGTTGAGCATGGATTTGGCTTGGCTTTTGCGTCACTTTAATTAGGTTTCGTTTTACTTTTTTGCTAGTCTTAGATCTCAATACTAATTTATTGCATAATAAATGTGACACTTGATGGAACAAGCATTAACTATATTACATTTGTAATGCGTACGTGTGGTTCCTTACCCCTTGTCATAAAACTTACACACATAAGTTTATATAAACCTTATGTGTATGTCGTAGCCAACTAGCTTAATTAGCCTTTCAGTTAAAAGCCTAGAAATTACATGGCATGGTCATCCTATCAATTTCATTCAACTAGACGGTCGCTGGTCAGTGCCTAATTAGCGCTTTGTGCTATGTTATATAAATGTGAGTGGCTTTAAGGTGGCCCAAGGGCCACTCCAGTCGCATCTTAATCTACTGTCGCTGATATTACAAGATACGTGCAATGTTGTATTCGATGCATCGTCTGAATATCATTCAGGCCGGTAGTTGAACGACGCCGTTTAGTAAAAAGACTAGACTGTTAACTGAAAGGCTAATTAAGCTAGTTGGCTGCGACATGTGCATACGTACGCAACTAAATGTTGTATGCTAAATAAAAATATATAAAATAGATGAATTCTATATACCTCTTTCGTTAATATGTAGAGCCTAGTATAAAATGAAATAATTTTCATTTTTCCATGTCACCGGTCTGGATTTATCGGAATCTGTAGTGAATGATTCAATATCGAGTTTTTTTTAATAGTGTACGAAGTTGAAACCAGAATATGATTGTTGAATTATTGAGAATTTATTTACGTGTATAAGGTACCATTATTTTATTGGAACTTATTATAATACAATGTTAGTGCAAAAAAAATATACTTTCACTATTTATAAATGGCAAATACTTGATAAAACGTATGACTCTTCTTTATCTGTCTCTAATAATTTATTGCTCAGCATGGCCCTCTCTCTTCGTCGGGAATATTTGCCATAATCGCCAAGCGTGCGGATTGGCGCTCACAGTACCAAAAGTCTCGTACCTTGGACGTTGTTCCCCGTTTACCGATCTGGATATTTAATGTTTTGCATAAACTGGATGCTTATAGGCACCGTCATTTATCGAATGCCATATATCCCTATAACGGGAAAGGCAGATGCCCAACTGTGGACTTTTACGAGCTGATGAAGCGTTAGAATCATCCAAAAAGCAATATCGATTAGAAATTATTTTCTATTTATTAGTATCGTTTTTAATTCGTTGGTGCATTTTCGCTGTTCGTAATTGGTTGACTTGAGAAATCATACAAATTTGTAACATTATACGCCACTATTTTTATACCAAAAATATGGGAATATTCAGATAGGTCTTGAAATTAAAATCACTTAATCAAAACTTCCTAATTTCAATATACTTTTTTAAAATAATTGACAAGCACAGGTGGGTTAATTTCACTATAGGGGAGAGTGGGGCATGTTGTAACAGGGGTAAATAGTTACACGCATTTTTACCGAGATTTACCTTATGACATTGCTCACTACGTAAGAACGAACTGTGACCGCCAAACAGCGTGCTGTAAAGTTGTGTGTACGTGCTCCGATTTCAGCCAAGTAAGTAAAAAAATCCTTTATGAAATCTTTGATTTCTGATACTTATTTTTTTTATTTTCACTACTTTTAGGGCTTGGACTCTCCTAAGATATCTACTTTTAATTTACAATATTGTTTTTTTCTGCTAGCGATATCCATCAATAGTGACTTCAATTTGTTTAAAAAATCGTGCTATGGGGCAGGTAGTTACAAATTTTTGGGGTAAGTTGTTACATGTAACAACTTGCCCTTATAATTTGGGCTTGATTATCTTATTAGCTTATCAGTCTCTGGAAGGGATAAAAAGCAAGTTTTTAAACCACTTTCAAGGCGGCATTCTATTTTCAAAGTGCGTGTCTTTTTACTATGTATTTTCTCTTATACCTTATACGTAACTTCATATTTATAAAATGTAAATATTAAATGATTCTTTTTCAGAATGAGAAATTATAAAAGAAAAACAGAGAGATCCTTCTACTTCCTCGCCCAATATCTCCAATTTGATACCTGGAAAATCTGGAATTGTTAGTCATCGTAAGCGAAAATCCGCTGTAGGAAAAACGTTTTTAGGTGGTAGAGCCATGCTGCAGCTATATCTATATAAATAAAATGATAGAAGTTTGCAGTTCTGCGCGCATCACGGAAAAACTACTGGATAGATTTCAATTAGGTTTTCGAAGTTTTATTTTTGAGACACTTAGCGCTTATCTAAAAATTTATTATTGCAATATCTTCATTTAATATAAAGTTATTAAAGTTTTAAGAAGCAACGATTTTTATAAGCACTATGTGTTCAGTGATGTGTGTTTTCTTCATATATCAACCAACGTAGATGAAGTCGCGGGTATCAGCTAATTAGTAGTATAGTTGTAGCACGAATCGGCTCGACCGGGGAAGGACCACGCTCTCACAGAATACCAGCGTAAAATAGCAGCTTAACACTGCTGTGTTTCGTATGGTGAGTGTAGAGAACCGGAGACCCTTTTTACTGGAAACGAGGCATTCCATCTTAGGCCTCACGGGTGACAACGCATCTGCATTTTGATTCTTAATCGAGGATAGATGTAGATGTCTATGGGTTCGTCAAATAAATTAAATAAAATTTCAAATTTCAAATAATATGTTACACGGCTCTGTTTTAAGCCCTTAAATCTTTTTTCTGGTGATAAAATTTTGTGGTGTATATTAATTAACTACTTTGCCTTTACATAAATATCGATGTCAATTTAAGAAATGATTAAAGTTGCTTTCTCCCTTTTCACCAAATGACAATAAAGAGAGATAGGTATAGAGATAATTAATAGTTATTTTTAGTAAACGATAATCAACGAAAGTTAGAAAGATCGCTAATAGTTTGGCAGAGCTCATCTTATTATCAGTTTCTTTATTCAATGCGTTTGTTAATTATTTTAGGGAGGACGTAGTTAGCCCTTTCGTTAAGCGAATCCACGCTCGGACCCTTCCCACTTAATGATTCGATAAATAATTTAAATGTTGAATACACCAAGAGAAATATAGTATAAATGTAACCTTTTTAAGTTAAACACGAACGTGATATCAGTACATTTGCTTAAAAGTAACTCTATACATGATAATTTATCTGAAAGCTTATCTTTTATCCCTTACATCACTTTTTTTAAATAATCGATATAATTTATTACAAGTCAAATGTTTCTCCATTAAGTAAGCCTTAAAACTATACATATGGATAAATACACAATCGAAACCGTGCAAGTTGAAACGAACCCCCATAGTTCGTAAGTCTGGTCATAAATAAAAACAAATGGTTTGCTACTTACTAGAGTGTTGCTTTACGAAAAGCGTAATTGATGGAGAGACGTCAGGAGCAAAACTGTACACATTTATAGTGCCCCTGAAATTCTTCGCTTCGACGCGATTCGCTTCCTTGTGCGTTTAGTGATGTGTATGTTGCGTCGATAACCGTTTAGATAGGTTTGTAAGAATCATTTTAAAACAAGTCACGCGTAATACTCCTATTTTTTTTATCGGAAGTCTTGCACTTATAATAGAATAGAATATTTTTATTTATAATAGTTTTCTAAATATACAGTTAATTAAAGACGGTGAAAGTGAGTTATAACAATTTCTCTCCCAAATCAAAATCCCACTTTATGGTAAACAGACCAACATTAGTGCAAGAGTATCAGCTTTGCACTTACCAACTCGCCTGTACAGTATGGTGATAATAAACAAATATTTCCAGTTGAAAAGGCTTATATCTGAGCTAAATGCTGCCACAAAAGAAATAGAAGATAGATGAAGATATTTAATAATAATAATATTTGATAATTTATCTTCTTCTTCATCATCAACGCGTAGAAGTCCACTTCTGGATATGAGCCTCCCTCTTTGTAGGGAAGATTTGCCTTAATTGTCATGCTAGGTTGGTGGATTGATTATCGCAGTACCAGATGTTTCGCACCTTTGGCTGGCTTTCCGCCGCCAGTCTGGTATTTAACGCTTGGCTTAGTTGCTTATACGCCACTAATCGAAATCTTAAAGATCTTTTAGCATTTCCTCCAGTCGCCTCTTACTACATCCATAGAAAGAAATGGGATGATGGATTCTCTTAATCAGATTATTAAATAACACTTATTGAAAAGTAAGTTTTAATTTATCACTGGTTCGAAGAATACTTTTGTCATGAGAAGAAAAGACAACAGACAAAGTGGGATTTTTTAAATGTACACTAGTGAAAAATCGTAATATTATGTTATGATGTACAAATATTAATAGAAACTATTTATTGAAATTTTATTTTCTAACACAATATATTTATGCTATCATTATAAATAAAAAGCTTTAGTCTATAAAAGCAGTTTGTAATAAACTTAATTACCACGTGTTACTTTTTTGCTTCAGTAACTTTATAATAATATAGAGAGAATAATTATAATAAGAAATATAATTGAAATAAATTTAGTTATATATAAAGATCAGGGTTAAATATCAATCAAAGTCTGTTATTATGTAAATGTTGGTTTAATAACGCAATTATTATATTGGCAATCGATAAATAAAATAATTCATGCTTTACTGTTAATTCTTTGATACGTAAACTTTATTTGCAAAATTAAATTTTAAACTCCACACAACAGAGTTGAAAATTAAATGTCATATTATTTAATTATGTTCTCTAGTGTACAATTAAAAACTTATGCAAAGTTGCCACCGCACAAAGGCCCGTTTATCATAAGGCTAGTCTGAACGTAAGTTATTGTTTCACACTAGCGTTTATAATTATTCATGTTAATTATCATAGAAAAGGCTCGCGATGTAAATCAGAAAATTTATGCTGATGTTTACCATACTCTAATACCGATACAGTTTTTATCGTGTTCAGTGATCTCCCTGTTCGTATATAGCTGGACTGTTTCTATTATGTGTAAAATTTGTTCCTATTTATTTGAAGGAGATATCGCGGAATTGGCATAGAATTCAAAAGTTCATTGATCACAACAATAAATGTGCTTTTTATTGCATCACGCTCTACATATCTACACAAATTATATTCACCATCATCATTACAGCCTATAAAGCCCATTGCTAAACATAGGACTCCCCCATTGATTAATAGGGGGGATATATACAGAAATACAGAATAGGAAGACTAACAACATCTTTGGTCGCTAAAATTTCAAATTAAATGTCGAGTGCCCTTGAACCACAAATAGCCTGTGTATAAAAAGGAAATTAAAGCAAGAGCAAGACTTAAATAAAATAAAATAAACTTTTTGTTCAAGATGCAAGAAATGCGACAGTTTGGCTATTACGATTGTCCATTCGTTTACTTTAGTAAATAAGCCAGTGATATTTCACATTAATAATTATGGTGACAATGTTTAACTCAGTATATTTTAAACAAGGGTACACATTTAAAGGTTAGGTTTGCCTTAAAATTTCATACCACGTGAACAAATCGAGTTAGTACCTCGCCAGTATCAGTGAAAATGCAATGATTATTAGCGACGTGCTAAGAAAATTATCACGAGGAAACCTGCATAATATTTAATCACTTAAAATTATTTTTGAAGAACATCCCAAGTTCTTCCACACGCAATAATTACTCTCTGTAAAATGAGCTATTCTCATAGAGAAGTAAAGTGTTGCTTTAATTACATAAGTTTTATAAAAGTATTATAGTAATAAAATATTAAATAAAAACAGAAATATCAAGTAAAATTATTTAAAAAATCTGAACAGATCAAACTATCGATAATTTCCACCCAATTCGTACGATTTTTCATCACTAAATCGTGGAGGCATTTGTAACAGTCGCTACTCGATTTTAGCCTCTATAGCGGGATAACCGAAAAATAAGCATTGTGCTAAATCGACTAACAAATGACTTTCCCTTACTAGTCTATGTTTGCAGCTTTATCGGCCGTGAGGTATTTTTTGGATGTTTTTGGAACGAATCAGCTTATATTTTGAAAAACGGACGTAGAGACATACTCACTTACGGCTTGAATCATTAAGAAAGCAAAATGTTTTTACATTATGTTATATTTTCTTATTCCGAAATTGGTTTAAAAGCTATACTGTGTGTGTTCTAGAATATGTCATCAATTTTAATTTATTTCGAATCTATTCAATATGAGTATCTTCAATGCAAGAGTGATGAGGCTTTTGTTAAGCTTAGTAAGTTCGCTTTAGCATATTCGGCTACATTACCACTTACCATCAAGTGGGATAGCAGTCAAGCACTGGCTCATAATAGTAAAAAAACTAACAATGGTTTTATTTGAATAATAATATATAATATAGTTCTGGATATTAAGTGGTATGACTCTAGGACTCCTAGGAAACCGTCTGGTTTCTATCCTCTTGCCTTTTTTTCCGCCAAGTGGCAGTGCCCACTAGAGTGTTCCAGTCTATCAGGTGATAGCTAGTTTCAGATTTTGAGGCTATTCGTCTAAATCATTAGAGGTGTTAACGTATTGTTTTTTTAATAGGATAAGGGTGACAAACGAGCACAGCCCACCTGATGGTAAGTGGTTTCTGTAGCCCATAGACATCTAAATCTATCCTCGATTACGAATCAAAATGCAGACGCGTTGTCATCCATGAGGACTAAGATGGAATACCTCGTTTCCAGTAAAATGGGTCTCCGGTTCTCTACACTCACCATACGAAACACAGCAGCGTTGAACTGCTATTTTACGCTGGTATTCTGTGAGAGCGTGGTCCTTCCCCGGTCGAGCCGACCCATTCGTGCTACAACTATATCTACCACCAATATAGCTGCAGCATGGCTCTACCACGTAAAACAAACTTTTTTTGTTTAAAATTGATTGCAGGTGTCAATGCAGTACTTATCATTATCCTAGTTAATATTTCTACATTTACAAATAGAATCTACCATTTATTTATTTATTTATACTTTATTGTTACCATTATTATACAAAATAGATAAAACTTGCTTTGAATGAATAAATTAACATTAGTTTGCATATAGTATATCATTGAAACTATTTACTTTGTATATAAAGACATAAAAGTCTTTAATGGATGGATAATAATAACAGTTTGTTGAAATAATAGCCTATGCATATTCTTAAGTAATAATTTTAGTTCGTTACACAATTTCATATACGTTGTGTCCGGATATTTTTATTCGGTACCCGTCTAAGTTTAACATAGCCATTCAAGTTACGAGTACCTTACCCGCAAGCCGGCAGCCGTCTCGATTTTATTTATTTCCAATTCCTTTTGAGCCAAACTAAATTTTCCGATAGTGAATGGTTTTCAAGATGGCTGCGTCGACCCCATGTGCCCGTGAATGTGTGCGTGCTTGTTATCCAGTCACTCTTTCTCGCATATTTCCCATTCGTTTTGACAGGCAACACGGCCGCGGCCTATAAGGTTGCTAATGCAAATTTCTTCCAATATCATAAATAAACACTTATTGCAGTTCCGTGTAAATTATTTATCTGGTTTCCTACAAACAGTTACTGTTTAGAAATGATTTTAATTTACATTATAGACTTATAATGTTTAAAAGAATTATAATCATCATATTTTAACTAAGAATAATTATATCTAGGTAGAAGTAAACCAAAAGTAAATAGATCTACACTTAAAAAATATTTAAGAGACTAATGGATCGGTTTTAGTCACCAGTTCCATATTTAAAATCTATCAAATACAAATAATTTAAGTAAGCGTTATTTTTTACCTTTTTTCTTATAGAATAAGGGTGACATACAAGCACACAGTCCACCTGATGGTAAGTGGTTGCTGTGGCCCATACACATTTATATTTATCCTCGATTAAGAATCAAAATGCAGATGCGTTGTCACCCCTGGGGACTGAGATGGAATGCCTCGTTTGGGTGTATGTGTGTAAATAGGGTCTCCGGTTCTCTACATTCACTAAACGAAACACAACAGTTTTAAGCTGCTATTTTACGCTGGTATTCTGTGAGAGCGTGGTCCTACCCCGGTCGAGTCAACCCATTTGTGCTGCAACCACAATATAGCTGCAGCATGGCTCTACCATGTACCTTCGTCTGCTTTTAATGTATCAAAATAACGATGTTGTATAAAACATGTTTTTGTTTACTTGCTAATATTTTTAATAAAAACACAAAATTATTACTAAATGCTTAATTATAGCTTGGCTTTAAGTATGTATGTAAGAATTAATTGAATTTTGGAATTCTGTTTTATTTACTTCCAGACGTCTAAATATTCTTAAATCAGTATTAGGACTATGACCTAGTATTTTCACAAGGAGCGTCACAATTCATGATCAATGCGAACTTTTAAGTTTTCTTAAACTCTAATATTATTTCTAGACATTTTTCGTTTTTGAAACAATGCACAATAGAAGATATAAAGTTTCACTTATTTCCTTCTGCATGTGATATGTAAAACGTAGTGCTCCCCCATCGACCTCTCAAGGGTTGCTTGTTAGGCGACAATATGCAGCCACGGATCGTATGTGGAAGCGGAATTATTATTATTTACTGTATGCTGAAATCGCAAAGGATAACGTGGAACGAGATGTAGGTAGTGTTACCTGTGTTGAAGGGTTTTTTGGTTGGCTACGATTGAAATTAAAGGCTAAAACTAGGTTCGGTGCTTACATCTATACTCTATACAAATAAATAAAATTGAAGTGTCTGTTTGTAATGTCAAAATAACAGCTTTTTACTAAATGCATATGAAAGTATATACGGTACTTATAACAAAAAAAAGTCTGTCTGTTTGTTCTGGCTAATCTCCGAAACGGCTGGACCGATTTCGACGTGTTTCACTAGCAGATAGCTGATGTCATAAGGAGTATTTTAAGCTACTTTTAGTTTAGAAAAATAATTAGGGTTCCTCGCAAAAAAATGAAAACCCTAAATTACATGCGGGCGAAGTCGCGGGGAACAGCTAGTTGTAAATAAAAAAAAAAACAATGATATGCCTTTTTTACGCTTTATTTTATTCATATTAATTCTTTTGCACTTAGATGGTGACTATGACCCTTTTACCTACTTCTGCCGCCATATAGCAATGCTGTGTTCCGTTCTGAAGGGTACAGAGAGCCAGCATAATTACAGGCTGTGAGGCATGCTATCTTAGTCGTCAGAGGTGACAACGCATCTGTAACCTTCTTTGTTTGAAGTTAGCTTAAAGTGTCAAAAGACTACAGTACACTAACCAACAGAAAGACTAAGAGTTCTTTTGTCGCTTCAGTTTAAAAAAATCATATTATATTAATACAACTACTGAACAAACAACATAAACAACGAAGCATACTGGTCTTACATATTATCGGAAAATTTGTTGTAGCTACTGGGTTCGTTCCTTATTGAAAAAAAAAGAAAACTAGTGACTCTATCTCTATTAACGTTATTTATACACCCTTTAACCAATTTAGGTAAGATAATTAATAGAATCATGCGTTACTTTGTGGAAATCCATTATAATATTAAAGTTGTAAAAAAATAATTTGCTTATATCTACGTAATGAAATAAATTGATGCTTAAAATTTTTGGATTCAGAGTGGTTCCGACAGTATGTTGATAGCCGGGCAACACACGACTTTTCCTAGTTTGCGGCCCGCACCCTTATTCATTAGGTTAGTGTCGCTTTTGTGATTTCATAATTTGTGTGATCATAAAGGTTAAAGATTTTGATACACAAATGTCTAATGGTTTCTTATACAGGGTTATTTTGCAATATACGGCAAAATTTGCAGAGAAGGATCAGAATAAGTAATATAGGCGAATAGTGAAAAAAAAATTAATTAAAAAATCTCAAAACTTCTGTCCTTTTTATCTTTTGAATTCAGAGTGAGTGGTAATGCATTATTTTAACTGATTGTCATTCATAAATATTTAACACCCACTATTTTATTACGCACGCACACATTCGTAAGGGTCGATCGGTCGGCAAAAACGTTGTGAATTGAATCGCACACAGAGGAGCGCGCGTACGCGTAGTTGTTGCCCAAAAATCGAATTTAATTTGAGATAATTAAAAAAATAAGTAGAATCCTTATTTACTCGTATTTTTAAAACTGCAATAACGGTATATCATTATTTATATATTTGAACTTAATTATAAAATTTGGCTACTCTTTGAAAAATAACCCTGTATAATACTTCTTGCACGTTTGTATAATTACGAGTGCATGACACCGTACGGTTACGCCTATCTATCGTAGGTAGTGTATTGTAAGAGCAAAGATGGCAAATTACCGGTCGTTGGAGGCGGTGTAACTATTACGTTAAAGTCAGAGGCAAAATGCCAAGACTGACGATGGAGAGCAGCGTCTTACGTGTGATACATCTGGTACTGCGATTGCCAATTTCGATGCTAAGCGTGGGGATTGATGATACGGGGTGATGGTTTATCTTATTTCGCAACCACAAAGATATACAGCCAACAAAAAAAGCAAGTAGGTACTTTACAATATTGCTTTATTCTTTTAACAAATAGCATCTACAACTTTATTGGGTTATGAAAAGTTTTGTGTTTGACCGTCTGCATTCTGTTGACATTTATGTGTAGATGTACATAGTTTAAAATAATACTAGCGATATACCCCGGCTTTGCACGGGTGATTTCTGGATTTCGATAACAACGCCACCTACCGGGTCAAATAGTGAATCTAAACTATTCTCTAATCAACTTTATCACACACACAAAATTTCATCAAAATCGGTCCAGCCGTTTAGGAGGAGTTCAGTCACATACACACGGACAGAAGAATTATGTAATATATAATATGCATGTATTGTACATGAAAATTTTCTCTTGAATAATTCTGTCTATTCATGAAAACCGCATCAAAATCATTTGCGTAATTTAAATGATCTAAGCGTACAGACGGCGGGACGACTTTGTTTTATACTATGTAGAGATTGACAAAATTAAAACCATTATTGTCCTTTTCTTTGTCGTTATTTAAATAACGAAATGCGAGGAAAACTTTGAGATTTGGAATGCAAAGAAAAGATATCAGGCTAACCAATGTGAAGGAACATATCGGGCTAGTGATTATGACGTTCTAATTCCTGTCTTTACTGAAACTTGTTTTTGGGTGACAAATGAGCACACAGTCCACCTGATGGTAAGTACGCTGAAGCCGACAGACACCTACTCTAACCAAGATTAAGAATCAAAATGAAGATGCGTTGTCACTTGTCACCCCTGAGGACTTAGATCTCTGATCACCTTTTTACTTTTGACATGTAGCAGGTGGAAGAAAAGGAGATCTCCCGCCGGGCAAGGTGTGCTGCCCGGGGAGCGGTCAACGCTCCAAGTGGTAGTTCGGAGCTATTGTATATATATACTGTTTTTAATTCGGAACTTTGATAGCGCGATTTAGGCTTCGATGTTTTTCGCTTGTGGCGCGACGACAGCGCCGCCACAGACATTTAGTAAAAGGGTCTCCAGTTCTCTACACCCAACATTTGAAATACTGCAATATTAGACTAGGTCTTCTCCAGTTTAGTCAACCCTTTCGTGCTGCAACTATAATATAACTGCAACGTGGCTCTACTAGTTGGCACAAACCACCTCTCACTTCTGAAAGGATTATGAAGCTATTATACCGCCGCGCTGCTGTAACGCCTGTTGACGGACTCCAAGCGTTCGAAATATTTTATCACTCAGATATATATATATAGATTTCTGTACTATGTTCTCCATCACAGCCGAGTACGCGGTGAATCTGTACTTAAAGTTGTAATTTAAAATTTCATTTTTGCCGGTGGGTATCAAATCCGGGTTGCTCGCGTACTGTTAAATTTACTGCGGTCGCTTATCCCCTAAGCTACCACGGCTATAGTTTCTAAGAACACAATAATTAAAAGTATCGTTTTCATATAAAATAAAAGTTGTAGCATAAATTACTTGTTATTCCACTTAACAAAAGACCTCAAAGATGTTTTATTAGCTGCAAATCTCATAAACTCACCCCAAAAACAACCAGTTAACCCAGTAACCGACTCGCTAATGTAATACCTACACCAATTTAACCTTGACACAGCCCTAGTTAGTATGCACGGGCTTTCTTTTAAAATCTGATGTATTAATTTTCGAATATGGGACTCACATAAAAACAGTCTTAACGACAAGGACATAAGAATCAAAGTGACTAAATACAACCCGTCACCATCACGTTTCTGTTTCAAAATTTCAAAATGGTAAGGCAATTTAACATAAAATAAAAAACAAACATTAATTGAGGCTTAATTTACGTGATTAATAAAGTGCAAAATTGAATATAAAAATGTTCAAACGTAAGACGTTTTAAATATGAAAAGGTTATTTAGCACGTGGTTCTCGTGACGACGTTCGCAATTTGAGTATAAATTAGAGCACTTATCTCGTCGCGGTCTTGGCGTTTGTCTCTTTCTTTCTAATGATTCTTATATTACACTGTTTCATTCGCTCACTATGCTAAGGAATAGGCGTAGGGGTGTCTGCTATGTCAGCATTCTGCTTTATCGATATTTCACGATAGCACTCCAAAACGTTCGCGTAGGGTGGGCGAGGCGAGCTTATAAATTGTGAAATGATAAATGTTTTCAATCTTGGAACTTGTTTTATGCAGATCCAATATAAAAGATGAAATGAATAACGATAGTTTAGAGGGTGTATTTATGAACACTGTCTGAGAGCAGAGAATAAATTAAATTATTTGTTACTTTTTTAATGTCGATAACTGACATGAGAATGCGCATCTCGCACTCATATTTAATTTAGCCGCGAAAGCAACAGGTTATTAGCACGGAGCTTTCCCGCCTAACTTTCCGGGCGTTCACTTTTTAAATTCCTCTCCTTCCTTTTCTAATTGGATTGTTTTCTCCCTTTCTTGAATGAATGAGACTTGTTGCTTGAATCATTTCACGTTTGTTTTAGATCGTTTCCCGAGATCGATTAACAAACAATCGGACCTTAAATTCAGTTAAGATCTTATTAAATAAGGTGTCAATTAAAAAAAAAATTAAATCACCATTGTCATTTACCCGTAAAAGGTATTTAAGTGTTTAATTTTGCGCTCGGATAGTCGCTTTTATGCGTAAAATGAGCACATTCTCATTATTTTACGCATATTAGGCATACTGAACCCTTTCTAATTTTGTAGGCCAACACGAATTTATCAATTTATGGAAGCCCGTGAAAAAGGCAAAGGCCGGAGATATAAAAGGAAACCTGATATTACCTACATGATACGATATCTCTTTTTATGACAAATTGTTACATGTAACCATGGAAATTCACATTTTACGAAGTTAGCTGTTTCATTTTATACTGACATAAAAATAAGAGCCTATAGTCATACGAGACGAAGCCTACATCACATCTTATTCCCGAACCTACACGAATCTACACACATAAATATATTTCTGCTCACCACCCAATACATTTTATCTATGTTACCGTTGCCTTACTAGACACATTTAAAACTGAAAAATGACTTAACCCGAAATCGATGCGGTTCAAATTGTGTTCCTAAGAAGAGCTTAATAGAATCGATTTTAAATTGTAGCCTAGCCGTCGTTTGTAACTACCGCATTGTGATTCCGTGATCGAGTCTCACGAGGTATTCTCAAGGGGTGAGCGTAGTTCTTGCGCTTGGATATAAAGAAAGGTAGATACTTATGAAATTCGAAGGAAAAACCACCCTTCCCTATGCTTATACGGCGCAGTCGATTTGGTTTTCGCTGAGGAAATTGTAGCATGGTTTGAGCGGGACATTCGCTCACCGTACGCCGTCTGGAGACGACGATTTTCTTGAATTTCCTTCGGGACGCGTCTCCAAATTTGAATAACACTTTTCCTTTTTTAAACTGGCTATCAAACTAGATTTTTTTCAACTTATCGTAAAAGGAAAATAACATTCGCGTCTGGAGTGACCATTGCTAAATAAAAAAAATGCGACGCTGTAAATAAAAACTAATTTGAAACTTTTGACCGTCAGTGAAAGGTAAGTTTTTCTTACATAACTTTATTTTACGTTTCGTGTCATTGTAGTAATTTTTATTACTTTATGATGCTATATTATACTATTATAAAACTATGAAAATAATAGGTACTTTAAAATAAATCATTTTTTCATTCTGTATAGGTATTAAATTATTTGCGGTTTAGTATATTAACTTTATTTGTACTTTAGTCATCAATCAAAGTTAATTCTTAGTTTCCTGGAGTATATTTTATGAAAATAGTATTATATATTTTCATAAAATATACTCGACATCGATAACGAACTCCACAATTTAAAATTATTCTAAACACCAAATTACATAAGAC
This sequence comes from Parnassius orleans, assembly GCA_029286625.1. NCBI lineage: Eukaryota > Metazoa > Arthropoda > Insecta > Lepidoptera > Papilionidae > Parnassius > Parnassius orleans. The sequence goes on along the minus strand of JAGSMP010000076.1, from coordinate 1,346,222 downwards.
AACATAAAATTATCTTTCACGTCCAGAGGGGTAGGCAGAGACTAAAGACTTCTATTGAGCACGATCCTCGCGAAATAGCAAGTTAATAATACGAATAGTAAGATTTTGTATTTCATTTATTCATTCAATACATTATCGAAATCCCACTGCTGAACAATAGGGACGCTTTTTTCATAGTTGCCACGCTTGGCATGTAGGTTGGCAACCTCAGTTTTTATTAGTTTCGGCTGTTGTCAGAAAGATGTTGCTGATCATTTCCTGTTTCAGTTTTCTCTTTGTCGCCTTTTACAAAGTCTGTGGGATGAAATGGGGTCTACTGGACTATCTTACGGCGCCACCATACGGCGACTGATTTCATATACTCAATACATAACATAATATTTCAAACTTAAAAACTCTAGTCTTGATAAAAAATTCTTTAAAGTCACATAAATATTAAGTATTCTAATAAGTCATAAAACAACAGGCAGCGAATACAATAAAATTTATGTTACGGTCTGACAAATGAGGATGTATTTAATTTTATTTATTGAATATGGTAACAAGTTCTGAGTAAATGATGTCTTTTCCAATCAAAGAGGTTCTATATGAGGGGAATTGGATGGTATAAATATAATATTTAAAAAATAACGTTATACACGTGTATAAATTATTTTTTACATTTTAACATACACTCGTAGATTTATGTAGTGGCATTTATAAAATGACATTTAGATTTTGAATTTTATGTATTATTATATTCTGATTTAAAATATAAGTGGCAGTCCTTCTTTTATTGTGGTTATCAATTATTAATACATACATAAACTCTCAAGTCTGTCACCTAGAGTGGTAGGCAGGGATTACGCATTTCCAATTGGCACGATCCTGACCCACTGCGTTGGTACATACGCATCTACGTACACATGCTCGTCGGTTAAGCGTACTCGTAATATGAACAATTTTCAACATATCGCCAATTTGGTCAAGAAATTTCTTTCTATTGAGATTTAGAGTCTTTGAAAATATGTTATTTTATAACTTTTTTTTATGAAGCTATGCCACAGAAACAGCAAGGTTTTATAAAAGGCCGTTCAATACGAAAAAATCACGCAATTATTAATTATAAAGTACTTTTTTTAAAGAGATATGAACGATGGTAAGCCTTTTGACATGGTCTGTACAGGTTCTAAAGAAGCATTTGACCGCGTACGGGTGGTAAGTTTTTCTGTCGAGAAGTCCGTCGGCGTTAGTCACACCCTTTTATTTATTTCTGCCGCCTGGCAGCAGTGTGTGCACTGTTGTGATCTGGTTTAAAGGCTATTAGAGCCAGTGCTATTACAGGCTACGAGGATTCTATATTATCCTCAGTGTTAACAATGTAACTGTGGCCTTTTTTTTAAGTTGGTTCCAGGTGTCCATGCGGAAGCAGCTGCACTTTGTTTATAATTACAAAAATAATATTAAAAATAATCATATTAATTTGTACTTAATCACAATTACATACCGATTTGGCCAACTATAATTATACAACAATAACTAGAAAATAAAAACAACTGTGGTTGCCAGCCCGCCTGCCAGTCGTTGCAACTATAGCAAATATCCCACTTGTGTGTGGACAGTGAACTTTGATAGGCCGTAATGATGATGATGATCAATATTATTATTAAAACTGAAGTGGCAGTTGTGCACGCACTGCTGTTTGGCGGTAGAAATAGGTAAGAAAGTGGACTGACCCAGACGGACTCTAGGCAGAAAAGGAATCCGAACGGAACGACTAAGATTACTTTTAAAAGAACTAATTAAATCTTTCAGCGTTTTTTTTATAGCATAAGTGTGACAAATGAGCACACCGTCCACCTGATGGTAAGTGGATGCTATGGCCCACAGACATCTACATATTTCATCTGAGGACTAAGATGAAATGCCTCATTTCCAGTAAAAGGGTATCCAGTTCTCTACACTCACCATACGACACACAGCAGCATTGAGCTGTTATTTTACGATGATGTACTGTGAGAAACAGAAACAGAAACTTTTTTATCCAATATAGATTATAAATAATACTTATTGAAAGTCATTCTTTTGTTTAATTACCACTGGTTCGAAAAAAAACCTGTGTTCTGGGAAGAACCAGCAAGAAACCCAGCGGGACTTTTTTTTTTAAATAACAGCTTACAATCATGTATGTTACACAATTAACCACACAAAACAAATTAAAAATAGCTTGGTAGCGATCACCTCATTCCCAGGAGTTATTATCATCCATAAATTCCTTAATATTATAATAACCCTTTTTATACAAACTTTGTTTAATAAAGTTTTTGAACAAAATTGCAATTGGTACAACCAATAATATTGGTAAATTAGTAAATTGGTAAAACCAATTTACTAATTTAGATATAGCATTATTTACTTCGTCATCTTTTAATAATTATCGTTTTAATTTGAAAATTAATGAAGTGTCATCAGCAAATAATACTATATTATGAGAGCGTGGTCCTTCCCCGGTCGAGCCGACCCATTCGTGCTTAAACCATAATATAGCTGCAGCGTGGCTCTACCACGTAAGCAAGCAGCGTATTTATGTGATTTGTAAGATTCACTAAGATCCGCTAAGTAAGTTTTAATACGGATCCATGTATTGTCCGCCGTAGGCAAGTGTCACTGACACAAGTGACATTTTTACAATGCCTACTGCCAGCATTACCAGTTCCATTTCAGTTAATGCACGTAATTAACTTAGTGTTACAAGAGAAAAAGGCGAATGAAAAAGTGCGTCATAATGCCGTCGCGCGTCTTTTTTGTGGAGGATCGGACAGCTCGTAACAAGTTGTGACATTTAATAAGATCGTTAGTAGTCTTATATGTTACACCTTAACACTAATTATCTCAGTGAACACTATTATACTGTCTATCAAATGACAAAAGGCATTCAATTGTACATCAAAATTAATACGTACGTAGTAAGCTTATGAATTAATTTTCAAATTATTCCATGCCTAACAGTCGTTCATAATGAAGAAACAATTAAGATTAAAATGTTATTATTACGTAATCCTATTAAATAACGTACGTGAGGGTAATATGGTCATCCGGTTAATATGGTCACTTTCTTATTACTCAAAATCTATAGCCTTGTTGGCATGGATGGCTCTGTGATACGATAGCTCTTCATTGGTCGACCAAATAATAAAGGGACAAAAGGGTGCTTCTTTATCGACGCCATTTTGACTTTGATTTTAGTATTGTGTAGTGTAGTAAAAAATTTTAAGTTGATTTTTCGCAGTATTCCTAATTATTTGCCAAAGCTTGTTTGCTATTTTTTTCTTAATATATTAGTTATAGTATACGACTCTGTGTTTTTGTCTCTGTGCTCCTGCTAGTTTTGATTTTATAAGGCGGCAAATATCAAGGTGACCATATTACCCTCACGTACCTTACTTTAAATTATTGTATAGTAGCGGGTAGCCGACGCGTTGCAGCCGCAGAAGAAATACTTGTGGAAATATCGCCTTTCGAAATTTGAAACAGTCATATTGTTTAATTAGGAATGATAATACATTCATTGAAGTTGAATGATATATAACTTTCAAATAAATTTGTATGTACGATACGCCGGCCACCTACGTAAGTAAGTGTACTATGCCTATAACCTTCAGGCAACTGCAAGCAATAAGTTAACAAAGTTTTACCGCAATCTAATGAACGGTATAACAGCGCATAAAATACGAACAAACAAACATTTTTTTTGTATTAGAATATTATAGATTAGATAGATTGGATACGAAATTTAAATTAATTACAAAAATATGAAATAGTATTATTGAATTTCAAATAACTAATGGTGAGGTTTAAACATTTCTTTTCTAGGTGGAAGAATTCCTTTTCTGCCTGTGAATCTGTCTGGTCAGATTCCACTTTGTTATCTATTTTTTCTCACTTCTTGAGAACGGAACACAGCAATGCTTGCACCGCTGTGTAAGTGATTGTGATTTACGTGACTGCTTTTATCAAGCTGGTGTAAAATTTAACTATTTATATTACGTGGATTATATGCAATATTTCATACATTAATGTCGTTAAAAAATTAGTTTCGTTTAATTATATATGTGGAGACCTACATGTCTAACAAACTATAGAAATAATTGTATCATTGAATAGAAACGGGGGAGATATAAAAAGGACAAGTGAACTGAGACAATTTCGTACTCTCGCCAATTACCTAACTCAATCATCAAACTTTTAAATACTTGGTTGGTTAAATCAAACATTTAAATTCTTAAGAATGCGGCAAACAGGTCAAACAGGAGTAGAGAATTATCTGCACTTACTACGCTAGATAAGCATTAGTGAGCACAGTGCCAAAGTCAAAGTCATAATATTTATAATGAAAATTGGTCTTTAAGAAGCACTTTTTTTTAAATCAAGAAAACTACGCCATTACTTCCACAAGTCCCTACTACTGGAGACCTTATGAGAAAAAGTGACAAAAAAACTCACAAGTCGCTATTTTTCTCCCGAAAGTTACAATTTAACTATATAGAACGTAATATACTATGCACAAGTAAAAGATGATGAGAAAGCTCATTGTCATCTTTTAAATAATTACTACACTGCAGTACACTACACTACAAATGAGCAGACAGTCCACCTGATGGTAGGTGGATGCAAGCCCATAGACATATACATTTATCCTCGATTAAGAATCAAAATGCAAATGCGTTGTGACCCCTGAGGACTAAGATAGAATGCTTCTTTTTCAGTAAAAAGGGTCTCTGGTTCTCTACACTCACCATACGAAACACAGCAGCATTAAGCTGCTATTTTACGCTGGTATTCTGTGAGAGCGTGGTCCTAACAGAATACCAGCGTGGTCCTAACATAATATAGTTGCAGCATGGTTCTACCACGTTAAAATATTACTTCTTCATAAAATTTTATCTTTTAACATACACCTTAAGAGAGAAAAATCAGTTATATTTAAAGGATCTTGTTACTAATAGTTAGACAGTAATATGTAATAAGATCTTTTTACTAATAGTTAGAAATAGTAGATAGTACTTCTACCCAAAAATGAATGTGGTATAGCGAGTTTAGATTTATTACGATTGTTAAAATTATAGACTTCACGTAATTTGTCAAATACATTAAAATTGTAGCCTATTCTTTCAGCTTGATAATACTTGATTTGATATTAGGATTTACTGAGGATTTTTTGTTGCCAGAGCCTTGTTCGTCCATGTTGTTGCTGCGAATGAAGTTGAGAATGAAATTTTAGAAAATATTTCATTTCTTTAAACAGCAGCTCTAAGTATCGAATTTTAAAAAAAAGAACCTCTACATCGATGTGTCTTAATCACTCGCCGCTTTACTTGTAGTTAAGCTTAACTTAATTGTTTATTATCGCTTACTTAATTGTAGTATTAATTCGTTGGAACACTGAAACAGAATGTCATACAAGTTTCGCTCTCTCACGATTGGCCAATCACTAGTTACCAAATAAGTTTTTAGTTTAAATATTAAGAAAAATAGAAGTTAAAAAATAAGCACTGTTTTTTTTTTGGTGAAAACAGAAGTGTTTGGTAAACCAGTAGTAAATTAAAAATGTCCTTCATTATCAAATGTATACTGAATAAAAAGTATTTTATTCTTTTCTGTATTGAACAGAATATAATAGAATACTCAACACTGTTATTTGAATTGATGTGATTGAAAATAAGCGATTATTTTGATAACTATTTTATACCTGTCCCTTTTTATTGCCACTAAGTGAAAAAAGAGAGATAGAAACTTTAATAATTTCTTAAGTTAACATCGATTTTTATGAGTAAGGCCGTAATAGTTTAGAATTATAGTACAGAATTTAATTTTTTTCATGGTAATTTTGCTATGATATTTTGTGCTCTTAGTCAGGAAACTTTTACAGCTTCATTGGTCTTAGCATAAATTTACACTTGCAATGATACATATACCTATAGATATAATAAAAAAACAAAAATATGAACCGATAAGACCCGATCGCGGAATGACGTCAAAATCGAAGGGTATATTCCCATTGATGGGGTGAACGACATATAATTTATATACCTACCAATGTTATACGGATAGAGAATAGTTTATCGTCCCACCCTCATACCTCGACCCTCCGACGCACACAAAGGTATATATAACGTGTACACATGTATAAATGTAGGGTTGAGGACAAAATCGATATGCCAACTCCTTTGTAAAACTTCGAATGTATGAGGTTTCTAAATTTGTAAAAGTAACTAAGTTTCTACCAAAATTTGTTCTTTTTTGTTAGCCTAACTAAAATTCAGAAAGTCAAAGAAAAATATGAAATTTGTTTTAGTCTGTAATAAGTAACAAACAGTTAAGAACTATACTAACACATTTTTTTTTTATTTCTCCATTAGTACATTTTTATCCGATGTAGATCACTCTTTGGGCAGAAACATGTCTGAGTTATCATGTTGCCTAGAAAGATACGATTGTAAGCGCGTAAATTAACAAGTGGTAAAATTAAAAATGATGTACAACCGTCTTCAATATAAATAAAATGAGGACATCATCAATGTAGTCGAAGTCAATTAAATACGCATTATTAAGGATAACTCAAAAACGACTGGTTAGAGATGGATCAAATTTATATGGGACCACATGAGAAACACCAGCTTTCAAATAAAAAAAAGAATCATCAAAATCAGTTCACCTAGAAAAAAGTTCCTCTTCCTTTTTTGAAGTCGGTTAAAAATAGTCATAAAGTGAAGGCACTAGACATAATTATGTTTAAAACCACACGGAATAATCGTTGATTAACATGTGCCCATTTAATAAAAGCAATGTGTAAGTTAAGAAGAGAAAAATTTGCTGAAATATGTTAGCAATAACAAAATCGGTCAGTCTTTACCCGACTGTCCCAGAAGGAAGGTAATGTTTTAAATGGCTTCATGGATTTTAACATATTATAGTGTAGTCAGATTCGTCTTTGTTGTGGAAGTTACTTAAGGAATAATTTTTTTCCCTTCTCATTAAACTTTTTAAAGTTACAGCCTATATACGTCCCACTACTGGGCACAGGCCTCCTCTCATTTCTGAGAGGGTTTTAGGGCAAGGAAATGTCCGCCGCGCTCCCCAATACGTGTTGGCGAACTTCACATGACTTCGAAATTTTTTCTTATTTCTCAGACATGTAGATTTCCTCACGATGTTTTCCTTCACCGCCGAGCACGTGGTAAATCAGCACTTAAAATTGCAATTAACAATTTCATTGGTGCCTGCGGGGATCGAACCCGGGTTGCTCGCGTACTGTGAAACTTACAGCGAGCGATAACCATCTGAGCTACCACTGCTCTTTTAAACTTTTTAACGCAGTCGAATTTTTTAATTAATGTTTTAACCATAAGGCTTGTTTAATTGATTTGTATGAATATAATTGTTCACTATGCGCGTAATGTTAGCCTATTAATGTAACGTAAATTTTTGTGATACAGAGAAATTTTGGTGGTGATGGTCCTAGATTCAATTTATTACTCTACGTAATATTTATCGATGAGATTTAGTGCACTATTGGAGACCATTGTTTATTAATAAATTCAGGACTTAAACCTAATAATTATTTCTTATATTTACGCGAATAGCACACATTGTATAAAACTAATTTTAAGGATCTTATCGCGTATATTTAAACTTAATTTACGTTTTCTTCATTCCAATCAGGATGTCAAACACCTTAGTCTCCCCGTGATGATTGGGTGCTTTGAACGTCGGGAATTAAAAATAAGTGACTTTAAACGCGATAAAATCCGTAAAATTAGTTTTATTCAAAACTATTACTTTATCCATAGCATAAATATTTAATAATAATTTAGCCTCTGAAACTAAGCACAAGACAGGTTAACGATAGAGCCATACATTCAGAAACATATTCCAAGATGATTAATAATCTGTATAAATGTTCGTAAACGACGTAATGGCACAATCGATTCTTCGCCGACGGGCGTACTCACTCAAAATTTAAAAAAATAAAATAAAAAAGTCACCGCAAGGCCCACTACAACGTCGGCACGTCAAATATCCCGGTCTCATGAATGTTCGTAACCTCTTATCTGATTAATGACTTCATACTTTCTGCGATCGACAGCAATTTGCTCGTGAAAAACTTTACTACCATGTTATTTTTGTCCACCGCCAGCAAATACCGCGTACATCGTACATACTGCTAACGAACTATGAAAAGAAACTTGTATTTAATTATTTAAAACAACTCCTCTCTCCTGTTTTTCACTCGCCATGGGTAATTTATAGCATGACCAAACCGGGAGTCGAACGCGCAGCTATTTATTTAACGGTGGTGGAGTTGGGTCGTAAAATTTTATTTTGTTGTTTGTGTTTAAAAACATGCCTAATAAAGAACTTGCTTAATCGACTACGAGAGCTACTGGCCGATTATCGGAGACAATCTTTTTTTAAATGAGTTATTGGAATCTGTGTTTTAAATTCGATACTTTAGATAGATTGCAGATGATTCGAATTTTAATTACTAAATTAGAAGAACTCAAATATTTTTAAAATAGTTCTTCTCGTCATTTAAAAAAAAAGTTTGATTCATTTTTGTATTCACAATTTTTCTTACTGTCCACATATTTTATAATAAACTTCAATTAAAAAAGTGTAGCAAAGGAGTGCCTAACAAAGCCTCCTTTTATTCCTGGGCGAGTTTTAGGACGAGAAAGAGTCCGCCTCCCTGTCTCAATGCGTGTTTGCAGATTCCACATTTTCGCGTTTTTTTTATTTCCCAGACATACAGGTTTCCTCATGTTAATTTCTTTCACGACCGATTACGTAGTAAACTATTTTACTTAATACTAATCATTTTTAATTTCAATTGAAATTTTTACATCAGCGCCGCATCAATCTTGATTTTTATTCGAAGATAAATTTAGGTATTAGGGCTACATCATCCATATACACACTATTAATTCAGTTAAACTGGATGTTTGTTATTCACCCATATAGGTCTGCATTAGTGTACAAAATAACATCCTAATATTACACACATTAATAAATATACACACTAGAATTATTTCACTGACTGTTTCGCGTTTATGCTCGCCTAGTACTATTCTAACTAATATTTTGTCCGTCACTACTAAAAAAAATACCGGTATGTTTTTTTTTTGAATTGCCAAATATCACATTGGCATATCTTTTGCCATATTTAAATTAAATAATAAAAAAAAATGTTTGTGTATAAAAATTAAACGGTTTTTTAACTGCGTGTTGAATTCAAAGAATAAAAAGATAAATCATTTGAAAACATTTTAAGAATAGAATTTAATTACTTTTTTCTGTTTTTTATTAATTCTTATGAGCATTCTTTGTCCAAATTATAAAAACAGAACTTTTTTACGAAAATAATTTTGAAATTTTTATGACGAATTAAGTTTTTTTGTATACCTACAAACAGTTTTTTAATTACATCAATTATGGAAAACTACAATATGCAAATGCGATATATAACTACTCTGAAAACACACCGGTAATGCAATTTAAACATTAATTAAGCTCTAATTAATTAACTGTTCAGTTCTTTAGAATAGTTTATATTTAAGTACTTTTCACAGTTTTTGTTACATTTTAAACTGTAAATAACACAATTATACGAAAATAATAAGGAATCAAATCTAAAAGATAAAGGACGATTTTGCAAAAAACTAATTTTAAAAACAATGTTGACTAACGCATCAAGTGAAGATGAATAGGAATTTATTATAACCAAATTGTCCATTATTTTTTTGTATTATCATATGTAAAGACATATATGTCCCTTCGTGGGCAACTTAGTAAACATGTAAAACGAACTAACAGCACTTTCCCGTAGAATTCGAGGGTAATATTATTATACGAAACCCCACCCCCGAGTTGTCAATCGATCAAACGTGTGCAAACAGTGTAGGAACGGCCAAAGTATTATAAGGACGTAATACCATCAGGATCACCATACGAAAATACGCCGTAATATATATGAGATAGAAACTGAATTGGGTTCTCGTTAAAATACTCTGAGATCAGTATATTTTGACTGTTTGCAATTTGGACATATTTCTTATACATAGGAGTCATAGAAGCGATGGAAAATATATTGACAAATATATCGAGTTACACTTTCCATTAGGATATTGTTTATGCCAATTTATTTAAAAGGCATGCACAATGAGGTTTATCTTGAGTTACTTTAAGACACTTGTGTAATTACTTTAGACTAACATAGTTAATATTATATACATAAAGGTTATTTAAATAGTAGATCACTTTAGTTTTAGAGTAAAAATTTTTGGTTGGTAAAAATATGAGTCAAACATACCGTGTAATTTTTTATCTGTTTACAAAACACAACACACACTATATGATAATGCATCTTGATTTAAATTGGACACTAGAACACGTCTGTGCACCGATGTTCAACATTTTCGAATGCCACTAAAAGTGTCCCGTGACCTTCTGTATCTTTCAACGTGAATAAATTATTACCTTTTTTGTCCCCCATCGTCGGTAAAGGGTTAACTATTTCTATAGAAAGTTATGGGTCGTGAATTTGCATATAATTTTTAGTTTATTATTTATTTTTAAAGGGGGACCCCTTTGTCATGGTAACGTTTTTCAGGGTTGATGAATTGGCCGTATTAATAAGGATTAGAAGGTAAGCACCGTGTAGTGTAGAGTGAGATGGTGTAGGAATCATTTTGCACTATCTGTTATGAAACAGGCGGTAAAAGATGCGACGTAGGTAGTAATACTAAAATTATAGTTTAATATAATTTACTCGTTTGTTTGTAGCTTTTATTATTCGTTTAGTTGCTTGATGAGAACCATTGGTAAAAACTGACTTTCTGTTAACAAGGGCTTATTTGTAATAACTTTAGAGAACTGGAGAGCTTTTTTATTGGAAACAAGGCATTCTATCTTAGTCCTCAGGGGTGACAGCGCATCTACATTTTGGTTCTTAATCGAGGATAAATGTAGATATGTATGGGCCACAGCATTCTCTTACCATCAGGTGGACAGTGTACTCGTTTGTCACCCATATTCTATTAAAAATAAACTTCTTAGAGGACAAAATGTTCCTATATTTTATTTTTTAATGATATTGGAGTGACAAACGTGTTAAGTGTTCTACAAAAGATGTTAAAATTAATTAGAAAAGATCCACTTATAAATATAAATGACGTGTCTTAACCTAGTTTGAAGAGCACTGCCTTTCCTCCTTCAATTGCGTGCTCTGTCACTGCCACCAGTAATCCCAACTACTGGTGGCCCTACTATACTAGGAAAACACGCTAATTATCGCGGAGCCTAAGTCCTGATGATGCCTCGTTTAGAGGCGAAATACGTGTCGATAATATATAATCTTTCCTAATGTAGTGGTGTAAGAGGGTAGTGGTGTTGGAATTAGTAGTGGGAGGGTGGGAGTTGTAAGTTATGACACATTAATAGATCCTACCCAGGTGAAGTCAGGGCTGGTTGCTAGTCTACACATATAAATAAAATTGAAATGTCTGCCTGTAATATCGAAATAACAACCATTAATTGAGCTGAGGGGATTATTTGTATGCTATGAGTATTAAGTAAGACATTAACAGCAATTATAAAAAAATTGTGTGTCTGTCCGGGAATCGGAATGGCTGAATCGATTGTGATGATAATTCACGAACAGATAGAGAACATTGTCAGTAACGATCTAGCTATAATATTTTATCCGAAAAACTTGGAGATTTTTTGGGAAACAGAAAAAATTATAAGATTAATGGTCTTTAATGAGAGTCTTAAATCTAAATAACGCCACTTTAATAGATATTCCCCATCGGGCGAGTTACTAGTATTGAATAATTCTGATTGCTTTTTATACAACACAGTCAAAAAAAGTACACGAGTGCTTGAAAAGAAAGTACACCATATAAATCATCAAAAACATCGAATGTTTAATCTAATACCTAGATCCTGCCAGCGGTCCCGTCAACGTGGATACAAAAACGAATTTAGGTCCATTTTCGCGCGTTCATTTTTAGGGTTCCGTACCCAAAGGGTAACCAACGGGACTTTATTACTAAGCCTCCGCTGTCCGCCCGTCTTTCTGTCAGCGGGCTGTATTTCGTAATCCGTAATAAGTAGACAGATGAAATTTTCACAGAATGTGTAATTCTGCTACCGCTATAAGAACAAATATTAAAAATAAAAATAAATTAAAAATTAAATGTAGCTCCCCTACTAGAAACGTGTATTACGATGGTACGGAACCCTTCATGTGCGAGTCCGATTCGCACTTGCCCGGTTATTATGTCCCGTAGTGCAAAGTATCTCAATCAATAATCCAAGGCATGTTTCAAATAATTTTGTAGTTCTATTTATTACGTGCTAAGATTTAGCCGTTTATGTGTAAATCGGGATAAAGTTTCAAAGCGAGGAACAAACGTCCGAAGAAACTTCCACATGTAAAACATTAGAGATATTATACGCATTGCCTACTTAATAAGAAACACCGTAAAGCAAATATTACGATACTCTTGTTTACTTTTCAGTTTGTTCGTGAATCTACGCTATAAAGATATTGAAGCACAGATAAAAAGCAAAATTTATAGGTTCCACCGTGATGTGACAACTATAGTAACAACAAGAGTTTTAGGAATTTCATTGATGTTTTGGTTCTGCCAAGAGACATAATTTACTTTATTTTATTTCTACCAATAGCGACTTTAGTGGTTCTCGGGCTTTATTTATGAATTAACTACATAATAAATGACTAGTAAGTTCTAATAAAAATATACGAAGTGTTACGGCTAACTGAGACTAGCCATTAACGCAGGACGATTATTGTGTGCGCAGTACAATAGAGAATAGAGAATACAGGTGTACTCTCTATTATGTTTGATAATGAATCTAGATGAAATTAGAACCTAGGAACAGTTAGGTAAGGTTACTGATCGCTAAATCTCAGGAGCAAGCACAAGCCGTGGGACGTATATAGGCTGAAACATAAACTTTAAACTTTTACTACGGCTATCCGTAACCTTACCTAACTGTTCCTAGGTTCTAATTTCATCTATCAAGACTAATTATTTAAAGATTATCACAAAATGAAATCCGTTATCAAAAGCTTTTTACATCAAATACAGACATCAATAATTTTGTTTAACCATATTTTTTTAAATTAAGCTTATTTTTTTTAATATTGAAATCTGTATTTTAAGTATTTTATTTAATAAATAAATAATGATAATATAAAATATCTGGCTTAAAGAACCACCAGGTGCACCTTACTAAGCTGACGACTGCCTAATGGCGGTATATCCATTTAAAAATGACAAACTCTAAACTTATAATACAGCATTGAGTTGCTTCGTCGTCCATTATGCGTACAGCATGCATATCTACAATAGAATGAAATAATTTGCCAGCATTCCGTTTTTACATCTGATTAAAATGTCCTCCAATGTGGCAAAAGCGAATAGGCTTTTGTTAAATGTGAATAGGCTGCTCCATTTTCGGCTACATCACCACTTACTATCAGGTATAGTAGTCAAGCATTGGGTTAATATATACAAAAAAGTATCAGCTCTGCTCGCACAAGACCGAGATTCCACCGTGATATGCATAGGAAAATCTTTCAAGTTATGTAAACGAGTAGGCGCATTCTTGAACAGGCCTATATACAGCGACAGATTAAAAAAGGGAAGAGAATTTCTGACAGCACTAATGAGTAAGATGACCAACAATCTCGAAATGCACAGGACAGTCCCACAATATCTATTGTAACCCCACATTGTAATAATTACCTAAATAGTAGCAATGTCTATTGCGTCCCTCTTGTCCTAACAAAGTTCTTTATAGATGAATAACATTTGGACATACAATATTATAACTTATAAAATCGATATTCCCTGAAAACATTGATGGTAGTCAAGTAAAGCCTGTATGTATGTACGAGACCATTCATAACGTTGACATATAATTCTTATATGTACGATTTGTTTTGTATGTAACTTCAGCTTCAATTAATAAATCATTATTATTATTTTTTATATAGGATAGGGTGACAAACGAGCACACAGTCCACCTGATGGTAAGTGGTTGCTGTGACCCATAGACATCTACATCTATCCTCAATAAAGAATCAAAATGCAGATGCGTTGTCACTCGTGAGGACTAAGATGGAATGCCTCAAAAGGGTCTCCGGTTCTCTACACTCACTATACGATACACAGCAGTGTTAAGCGGCTATTTTACGCTGGTATTCTGTGAGAACGTGGTCCTTCCCCGGTCGAGCCGACCCATTCATGCTACAATTATACTACTAATATAGCTGCAGTATGGCTCTACCACGTATATATACATCTTCATTGACCCTGTAGTGGTCGTAAGAATATCCATTACCCCACATCGTCCTGTGTGCGTGTTGTAACAGATGGAAGCAAACGGGAACAGCTTCTTCCTAGTAAGAACGAAAAAAAACTGCGTTTGCCATCTCGCCATGCGTGGCAACTATGGCAAATAGGGGGTATCACTTATGAGCCAATCTATTAGGGAGGACTACATTCAGCAGTGGACTTCCGATAGGCTGTAATGTAATCTTTGTATGTATAATTGTTGTAGCGTCTTTTTTAAATAAAATTAAAGTGATAAACGAACTTACAGCCCACCTGATGATAACTGGCTACTGCAACCCATGGATAGCTGCAAACAACTTCAAACAAAGAAAGCTATAGATGTGCTGTCACTTTTGTGGACTAAAATGAAATACCTCACATCCTTTATATACTGACTCTCCATGCTCTTCAGACTGTAACACAGGCGGTAGTAATAGGCATGTGTTGTATCGGTTACGACCTAGTAAGCTATTAGTAATATACAAATTTAAAACCTAATTGTAGAGATTTTTACAAATAAGGCGATCAACTTTATACTTCCTATTCTACCTCTATTTTAATGTGAATGAAATGCCTGAGGCCATGGACAAAATAGAATTAATAATAAAACTGATAGCATCGTATTCCATATTATCTCTGATTATTAATATTCCAAACCACAATGCGCCCGATGGACCGGAAGTGAGATCTTTTGTAACAGACGCTCAAACCCTTCCGGTGATTCGATTTCTTCTATGTGGGAAGCTATTTAGTTAGCTCCATTCATACAAACCCTTCTATCTCACGGGGCATCTTTCGTATTAAAATTAATCAAATCGGAGCTTAAGATCTGTCACGGACGGCGCTGGCATAATCGATTATTATATTTTTCTAAGATTGATTTGTGATTACACTTAGATAAATGATTTATAAGGGAATAAACTAATAAATGTAAGATTTCAAAAACTAAAATTCTTTTGGTGTACCAGATATATTAGCTTTATTTACAATTGATGGTATATTATTTTATAAACAATCCGATAATAGTGACAACGTTAACCAAATATTTGCTACAAAAACACACTTCACACACAAAATCCTCTATTATTGCAATCATCGATGTATTGATCAAACACTGGCACAAAAACTGCCGAAAAAAACCACTACACGCACCACTAACAAAACAAACATTTCACGGGTTTATGGCAACAAAAAAAAGTGCTCCCGTCTATGCACAATGAGAGACATCCCATTGTACGGAATTTGACTAGCCATTGTTTAAAATACTGATTTATAGGTTATTAAACCCTTTCTATAATGTATGGATAGATAAATTTATGCGTATTATTCGTAGTAAAAAATGTCGGTAATATTTTATCGAAGGCATTCACGTATGTTTAACAAAGCTTGGTCGGCAGGGGTACGCAAGCGTTGGTTGAACGAAAACACGGCAACACTCATTTTCTGCCCACCTATAACAACTTAATTATTTTTAATAGATGCTATTTCAAAATTTACAGAAGTAGATTATTGTCGTGTTAGCCTCGAACGATATCTTTCTTTAAATCGGCATCGTTAAGAAATTGTAACCAATCAGTTATCATATCATGCAATGTCATGCTACTTAATTACGTAGAGAAATAATGTTTGGTTATGTTACTGAATTTTTTTGCTATTTGTTTCTTTGTTCTTCACAATTAAATTCTATAAATAGTTGGAATAAGGCTTATTATCCCTTTTGATTATAACAGCACCTGCATTTAACTAATTTACACTAAATAATATGTTGACCTAACATTATCTAGTAAACAGATTTTAAATCGTATTAAAGTGGCAATAAAGATCAAGATCAATAAGTATGCGTGAATTTATTATAACATTAAGCATTTCCTACTATAAAAATGTTATCGAGTGAATCTCTAAGACCAATACGCATTAAATTTTTGTTGACAAAGGTTTGAATTATAAGTGCCATTAATATAGTTTTTTTGTTGCCATGTTCCATGCGCTACGACTACAACGACCCTCAATTATTATCATCCACCGTTATCTTTTAGATATTGTTTATTTTAAGAAATAAATTCGTGTTTCGTAAAAATTGAAGCATTAAAGTAAAATAAAATATCTTTATAATGTACCTATGTACGTCAAATTTAATAACTTTCATTTTACACAAAAAAAAAACACGAGACTAGAATTTTGTTTATTTATACATTGCGAATTTTAGTTGTATCATTCTTATTTATTTATTAATATATTTAACATTTTTTTCTGTATCAGATTAGATTTATTCAATGTTAGTGAAATAGGGATATAATCACAGGACGAACAAAAACAGAATAACAGAATGCTGAGAATGTGAGATTCTTAGCTGTTTTACTTGATAATAACTTTTATCTTCTCTCAAAGAATCCCTCAAATGTTACAATAAATATACTCTTCTTTATTTACCCCAAAATAAAGAAACTAGAAAACAGTACCTACACAATGTAAATGGTCAATAATAAGTAAATATTTAAGATAGTGTCTTAAAATGTAGTGCTTAAACATTATTTATATTCAATCGTTGCAGAAGCTACATAACTTTCACTTTCGTCCTAAAGAAGAACAAGCAAAGATATCCCACCTTGTTGTGGAGTTAGCGGGAGAAAAAAGTAATTTTCATTCACAAACTATTTTCTTATGAAAGATAGAACGTGACAGAATATAAATCTTTATAAAGCGTTGTCCCTCTCTCGCATATTCATTTTAATGTACTTTCCCTGAAGAGTTTCTTTACGATTTCTTATAAGTTTAAAGAAAAATAATTTTAGTGTTCTTTGTTTAGATAACCGTTGTTCTTTTAACTTATGTTCAATGGACCGAACAAATTTAGAGATAATAAAAATTTTAAGAGTTTATTGCATAATATTAATACTTATGCTTTTTGCACTTTTTTTGTACAAAGGTGAACTTAACGCTTTGCTGGCATTCTCTGTCTGCTAACCTGTCCTGTCTTTTGTCTATCAAGAATCCTATTGGTTGGAATCATTCCAAAATTTTTATAAAATACTTTTATTCAGTATTCTTCGGTTTATTGAAATAAAAATATACGATAAAAATAAAATAAATACAATATAGTTTTTTAAGTTTATATCCAAAAGTTTATTTATTAAAGTTCTTACAAATTTTGTAATTAAATTGATCTTTATGCTATTGTAGTCTATATTAGTGTAACCACGTAGTGGCGGTGTAGTGGCGCTGTAAGAATATCCACTACCTATATATCATCCCGTGGGTTTCGTAAGGGGCGACGGAGGGAAACAAATCAGGAGATGGCCAGCAGCTTCTTCGTAATAACAACTAAAAATAAAAATAAATGCGGTTGCCAACACACTTGCCAAGCGTGGCAACTATGGCAAATATCCCCCCTATGAGCCAATCCAGGGGGGGGTCTATGTTCAGCAGTGAAATTTAATAAGCTGTAATGGTAACGGTTATGCTATTGGATGTTATTGTGTTATAGACAACCATATTGCGTTATGTCAGTTTTGAACTCACACGACATTAAATGCCCGAAGTTACGGCCAATAAACTCCTATTTAAATAAACTAATCAGTTGTAACGATTTTTGAATATAGAACTGGTATCGTTCGTCGTAATCCTTTGAGTGGCACTCGAAGTGGCAAGGGATGATACAGTTTGTGTATTGTGTCGATAATTTATTGTCACAGAGCATTCGATGAACGGCCCATACTTTATCAATGTTCTTAGGGTTGCAATGTTTTGTTATTGAATATTGAATTTTTGTGAATTTTATGCTGTTTAATACGATACGATGAAGAAATGAAAAAAGGTCTAAATAAATACTAAAAACTCATTCCCTTTTAAGTATTTATTTATCTGCAACGCAAGCAATATTTTTCAACGTAAGACGTTGCCTTTTCACAACAACATCAAAAGGTCAAAAGTAAATATAATATGGATCATCAATTAGGAATCCAAATACAGATTTGCTGTCACACAGAGTATTTAGATGGAATGTCTCGGATCACCGGTTCTCTACACTCACCATTAGAAACATTAGCATTACCGTTACAGCCTATTAAAGTCCACTGCTAAACATAGGCCTCCCTCATAGATTGCCTAATAGGGTAAATATATGCCATAGTTGCCACGCTTGGCAAGCGTGTTGGCAACCGCAGTTTTTTAATTTTAGTCGTTATTAGGAAGACGCTGCTGCCCATATCCTGATTTGTTCCCCTCTTTCGCCTCTTACGACATACACAGGATGATATGGGGTAATGGATATTCTTACACCGCCACGCGTTATGCCGCTATTATATGTATTCTGAGAGAGCTCGGCATCCCGCGGTCTATCCAACTCATTCATGTTTACGCCATAATAAAGCTGCAGTTTGGCTAAACAACGTCCCAGTTGCTAATTTGTCTGATTCTTTTATTTTTAATAAGACTTGATTTAAGTACTACGTACTTTTTTACGTGGTATAGCCAAGCTGCAGCTTTATTGAATTTGTAGCATGAATGGGTCGGCTCGATCGGGGTAGGACCACGCTCTCACATAATACCAGCGTAAAATAGCAGCTTAATGCTGCTGTGTTTCGTGTGGTGAGTGTAGAGAACCGGAGACCCTTTTTACTGTAAAGGAGGCATTTTTTTTATAGAATAAGGGTGACAAACGAGCACACAGTCCACCTGATGGTAAGTGGTTGCTGTGGCCCATAAACATCTACATCTATCTTCGTTTGCGAATTCAAATGCAGATGCGTTGTCAGCCGTGAGGACTAAGATAGAATGCCTCTTTTCCAGTAAAAAGGGTCTCCAGTTCTCTACACTCACCATACGAAACACAGCAGCATTAAGCTGCTATTTTACGCTGGTATGGTCCTTCCCCGGTCGAGCCGACCCATTCTTGCTACAACTATACTATTAATATAGCTGCAGCATGGCTTTATCACGTAAGGCATTCCATCTTAGTCCTCAGAGGTGACAACGCATCTGCATTTTGATTCTTAATCTAAGATAAATGTAGATGTCTATGGGCCTCAGCATCCACTCACCATCAGGTGGACTGTGAGCTCGTTTGTCACCCTTATACTATAAAAAAGTAGAATTAATAAGATTTCTTAGAACACCAGGACTATTATCCACATGCTATAGCAAAACATCAAATACATATTTTTTATTAAAAACTACCTACCAACATAATATAAAACGTGTGCCAAAGTTTCTAGAATGCAACCACACCAGTCAAATAACTATACGTTCAGAAAGCCAACTTTCATATAAAAGACGTTATAAATAAAATGAGATATTCACAGCCGTTGGATGTGCAACTTATGACTGTGTAAGTTCAGAAACCACTCTAAGAAGTCGGGAAAAACTTTTACCAACAATATATTTGTTTGTGAGCATACTGTGTTCGTTGTATAAAGCACAATGGATAGGAGATAGCGTCGCTTATAACGGATTACAGTTTTCATAGCTAATAAGCAGATTCATTAAAATCCTTTAAGAATATTGTAATTATGAATGCAAATGTATTTATTAATCTACGATTAAGTCTTTAAAAATGAAAAATACAAACGAATAGCCGTGTAGTAGCGATGTAAGAATAATACTAGCCCATATCATCCCGTACAAACAAAACAGTGATGGGGTAGTGGGTATTCTTACCCGCCACGCCCCACACGGGGAGTAGAGAGACAAAAGCTAATTGCTAACTGTCAATCTTGTTTGATTTAATAAAAAATGTCATATTATGGTATTTTGAACCGTTGAATAACATCAGTTACGTTGAATCGCTGCCTTTCAAACACCTTGTTCGCGGCTTTAGCTCATAAGAAAAGTAAACAAACAGGCATATTTTGTTCAAAAACTTCTTGTCGTTAAGTTTATAGGAACTGTTCACTTTTCCATATAACGCAAAAAGAAAAGTATATATTGTTAAAGCTATATTTTCTATATAACATAAACAAATATTTTCTTACATATAATTATTATATATTTTATATCGGGGAGACATAAGCGACGTCTCTGCAGAATTTGATTTGTTTCATTTGATTGACTGTCCTGTTGGTCTAGTGGTCGTAAGTGTGACTGCTGATCATGAGGTCACAGGTTCGAAATCTGGGTCGGGCCAAAAATCACTTTTATTGGGTTTTAGAGTCAAGAAATTCTCAATAGTAGTACGGAATCAGTAAGTTGGCAGTGTTTCACCTCCTTGCCATGAAAAGCACGTAAAGTCTAGGACATGCAGGAATTCGATCGATGCTGGTGGATAAGGATTAAGTTTTAAGGCATTCCTTGGGTTAGGTCTATGTTCAGCAGTGGACTTGTGAATAAACTTACCATAAACATACGCATGTTACTCAGAAAGGTAAGCAGAGACTACGGATTTCCATTTGGTACGATCTTGACTCACCTCTCTCGCTTTTTCCACTTTATATCGACGCATAGACAGTCGTCGTTTAAGGGTACTCTTAATTTGGTCCATCTTTATTACGTCGATTTGGTCGATAAACTTCCGTCTAGTGCGTTCCTTGCCGACACTACCTTTTGAAGCATAAATTTGTTTTAATGATGATTTACTTGCGCTTTTATTAAAATAAGTTAGAAGCTGATAAAAACACAGGACGAAGTTCTCAAGTTGGTGTTTTCGTCTTTGTAATTATTATTTTGTAAATTAGAAATAACAACACGATTAGCAATGGATTTGCGGTCTTGCACTAAAACAAGTGGTAAATTTAAAAATTTTGTACAACTGATTTCAATATAAATAAAATGAGAACATCATCAATGTAATTGAAGTCAATTAAATACGTATTATGAAGGATAACTCATAAACTACTGGTCAGATCATGATCAAATTTAAAAGGGACCACATGAAAAGCCACAAGAGTCATCAAAATCGGTTCACCTAGAAAAAAGTTCTGAGGTAACATACAAAAAAATACACATCCTCCTTTTTTTGAAGTTGGTTAAAAATAAAACGACGGGTTTATTTTTGAGCACAGTAAAGTATACATTAAGTTGCAATTCGCAAAATTTATTTTTCTGTAGGTTTTTATTTTTATAGGTCTGTACAATTGTAAACGGTATTTCATACACTGCCAATACAGCTAAAACTGAAATAAAATTGTACTATTAAAGCTAGCGTTATCGGCGGAATAATAACATTGCGGTGGCTTTCACTGCACTGCAGCATCATTATGTTCTCCTGGTAGATTTGGACCTTGGTGATAAATACGGCAGTTTTCAGATGCGTAAGGAATGTTTGAGCTTTCGCAATGCTCTTTTAATACTTTTTAATCCAATTATATTTATGAAGGTATAAAAAAAATCTATTGTTTTACTGTTGCTCAGTATTTTATTGAATTGTAGCTTCAAATGATAGCTATCTATTTTTTCTTTAAATTATTTATTATTCAGGAATATTGCAAATGAATAATGGCGAAAATAAAACATACATGACTTATTTTATTCACTTGTTATTTGTCAAGAAATTTCAAAAGTATTTCACTAAATATATATGTGTTCTTCAAAACAATAAGGTTCTGGAAACGGTTGGAAAATTGTAAGCGAAACCTGCAGATATCCGCGAGAAAAATAGTCGTTAAAATAAAGGTCGCGTACTTCTCAAAAATCGCGAGTTTTCCCTACTTTCCCGGGTGGCATTTGACAAAACAACCCTCTCCCACCCCCCGCATATGCGAGTAGCACATTATCTATCACGGGCTAAACTAAACTGGCACGGAGTCGCTACGCTGACAACGCGTTTCGCCTTGTATCTTTGTTTGTAGAGATTCTGATAATATTGAAATTACAATTTTTCTGGTGATCTGATAATGTTTCTTTTTTATGAGCATGTTAACAATTTACAGCCTAGGGTGAATTTACCATAACTTGCGTGCCTGGTAAACACTTTGGGATTGGCGATCACACCGTTATAAATCCATAAATCTTTCATGCATTTCCCAAAGTCAACTCTTATGGCATTCACGGAATTAAATGGGTTGGTACATCAGTTTCTCCTACCACCAAATGGTCGTCACGGACTTCTGTTAAACATGATATTCAACTGTATAGTAACACACAATAACAACATAAGAATTTCTACATAATTCATTCATTCATTAAGTAGGGTCACCTAGACTGTCACCCGGAGGGGTAGGAAGAGACTACAGACTTGAATTGATTACCGTTTGACACGATCCTGACACACTTCTCTCGTTTCTAAGAATTACAATAAAAATATGTTTTCGGCTTTTTACTTAATCAATAGTGATAAACGTGACTACTCGATAGCAAGCAGTCGAGGAATAATGCATATTTTTATCCCTCAGGAATAAAATATAAAACTACTAGTTTTAGTTTACAGGCATGAAATGCGAATACGAAGCATATAATTTTTATTTATTTGCCTCACAATAAATTATTACCATAAATTGAATACGCAACTCTACATATTTTTTGTGCTTGTTCCGCACCGTATGACACATGTGCGGCATAAAGCGAAGTATTGATCTAGTGTTCACTCCTTCTTTTCTTTTGTAAGATAGTGTGTAGACATACGTGTTACATTTATCCTTTATGAAGCCCGTTACAACATAATGATGTTCAACGAAGCAGGCTTTCGAGACGAAACTAAACGGGTCGGTGAGACAAATTGTTAGGTATCGATTTAGGACTACAGTTCTAGTAAATTAGGTTTATATTATTTAATGACATGTTAATTATTTTTCCTTTTTATATAGAAGAGCGGGCAAACGAGCAAGTGGCGTACCTAATGGTACGGAATTACAGCTGCATTGCCAGCCCTTTAAAAAGGAGTAAGCTATTTTATTGAATCGCATAAAGTCATAAAAGCCTAGCTAGCTTGTAAATTTTATATTTTTATTTATTAAAATTACGGGTTGTGGCGTTTGCCGTGAATTTTACGATAAGCGAGCAAACCGGGTTTGATCCCCGCCGGCACAAAAGAAATTGTTGAGATTTTACCCACGTGCTTGACGGTGAAGAAAACCGTCGTAAGGAAATATGTATGTCTGTATCTGTATACCTACTTTATTATTGTATGTAAAGTCATACAACTAAATATATACAGAATAGATAAACTTATAATATTATCATCATCATCATCATTACAGCCTATCACACGTCTCCCAAGGAATACCACAAAGCACGGTCACCTGCATCCATCGACTTCCTGTATCTCTTACAGGTCTTTACTCTATCTAATAGGGTGCCAACCTACTTGTTGCTTACCGGTACTAGGCTGCCACTCGAGAACGTTCCTTCCCCATCAGTTGTCGATTCTTCGAGCGGTCCAATGCCACTTTAGCTTACTGACTCGTTAGGTTACGTCAGTAAATCTAGTTCGACTGCAGTTCGTCATTACGAAGTCTATCACGCTGGAAAACTCCGAGCATAGCTCTCCATGTTTAAACTAACATGTACAATGCCTCAATGTTAATAATACGTAAAATAATATTAACAATATACTAAGTGATGTAAATTTTTAACGTTTTTTTTAAATTATTTATTCTTTATTGCATACCTAAAATAAAAGAATACAAAGGGCGGACTTAATTAAATTACGAACACACGCAGAACGGAATTTTATAATATATATAAAGATTAGCGATCCGCCCGGATTCACACGGTTGATTTCTGGATCTCGACAATAACGCCACCTACCGGGTCCAATTGTGAATCTAAATTCTAAACCCTTTTCGAATCAACTGAATCACACACACAAAATATCATCAAAATCGGTCGAGCCGTTTAGGAGTTCAGTCACATACACACGGACAAAAGAATTATATAGTACATAATATACATGTATTATACATATAAATCTTTTCCTTAAATCATTCTATCTATTGATGAAAACTACATAAAAATTCGTTGCGTTGTTTAAAAGATTTAAGCGTACAGACGGCAGGAAGCGACTTTGTTTTATACTATGTAAGAGACAACTGGAATCTTAGTTACTTATACCACAGTGATATGATATAATCAGGTAGTAAATAAGATTTTAATTCGAATTCAAAATTAAACTGGAAATATGTACGAGTACAGGTAACTTAAAAATAAAATAAAAACTGCGGATGCCAACCTGACTGCCCGACTATGGCAAAATTACCGCCTAGATTACCTACCTAGATTAGCTAATATCAAGGGATGAGGCTTCTGTTTAGCAGTAAATTTTTAAAATACTGCAATGATTGAATGATGAACAGAACAAGTTTTTGTATGTCCTATAAGCTAGTGTTCCGGCTCTGGTTGTCGAGTCTCCGCGATACAAGAGAAAATTTAGCGTTAGAAAACAATTTTTGATCTATCTCACAGCCTATATACGTTCCACTGCTAGGCAAAAGTCGCCTCTCATTTCTGAGAGATTTATGAGCTAAACCGCAGCGCTGCTACAATGCGTGTTCATAGACTTCACATGTCCTAGTAATATTTTACCTGTCACTTTCTTGCACTTTTAATAAATAAAATATTTGGAGAACTTGTGATTTCCGCTTTCACGTAGGTACTGAAGCACCTACTGGGCAGTGCAGTGGAAGGAGCCTTTAATTTTATTTATATATTTAATAGAATAATGCACCGCCATCTTTCGGAATCTCGATTTCTTTTTATCGGTCCTCATGTTGACCATGTAGATAGATAAAAATCTTACGACATCCCTAGAAGACAAATTTGAATAGGATGATAAAAAAAAGAAGATTACTCATCCTTAAAGTAATTTTGACATTTTTAATAAATAATATTTTTTACGTGGTAGAGCCATGCTGCAGCTACATTAATAGTATAGTTGTAGCACGAATGGGTCGGCTCGACCGGGGAAGGACCACGATCTCATAGAAAGCAGCGTAAAATAGCAGCTTAATGCTGCTGTGTTTCGTATGGTGAGTGTAGAGAACCGGAGACCCTTTTTACTGGAAAAGAGGCATTCTATCTTAGTCCTCACGGCTGACAACGCATCTGCATTTAAATTCGCAAACGAAGATAGATGTAGATGTCTATGGGCCACAGCTACCACTTACCATCAAGTGGACTGTGTGCTCGTTTGTCACCCTAATTCTATAAAAAGAAAAAAAAAACTTTTACAAAAGTAATAAAATTCACCGACTGTATACCAATGTGGTTAGTTACTTTGTGTCATGTGCTGGGTTAGTGTGTCGCCAATATTCATCAGATTCAATCATGTGTACAAAACACGAATAACATTTCAATTACTCAACGTTGCACTGTGCGCCAAGAATATTACGTCAAAGTTGGCTCGCAGAGATAGCCACAAACTGCACGATGAGACCAATAAACGCCTTGTCATCTCCCTCTGATTGATCTTTATTTTATGCAGAAAACTATTGTCCATCCCTCTCGCACATCATGGAGCATTGCCAGTAGATAAATTTACCAGATGTGGTGTGGAAAATATGTTGTTTCCGTTATTATTTGAATAAAACGCATTGATTTTAAGTAGTATAACGTGGAATGTAATTTTTTCCCTTATCCACATACACTGCGAGATGGGAATACATCTCCTATATCTATCTTCGATTAAGAATCAAAATGCAGATGCGTAGTCACTCCTGAGGACTAAGACGAAATGCCTCCTTACCCGTTGAAGGGATCTGCGGTTCTTAACACTAAACATACGAAACACAACAACAATATACTGTTATTTTAGAATGGTATTCCGTAGGAGTGTGGCGTTTCTCCATTTGATACGACTCATACCTGCTGCAGCCAAAATAAAGCTACAGCGTGGCTCTGCCATTTATGAATCTCGTATAATAGAATATAACAAGGTTACGAAATAAAAAAAATTAAAAACATGAGTGAGTGTCGTGGAACACTCGATTGGAACGAAGTTCCTTAGCGTAGCATATTATTATTGATAAACTTATTATATTATTGATTAACAAATACAAATAAATGAATTACTAGCGTCTATTAAAATGAAGCGTCTTTTAAAATAATATTTCTTTCAAGGCAAGATAACAAAAAGTGCGAGGGAGATGGATATTATTCCATCTCGCTCGCACTATAGAAAGCGGTTCGTGACGGAAAAATATCACACTTTTTCTCGCCTAGCCCCCATCCGTTAAATTCGTAAGGAACTTCGTTCCAAAATTGCTAAATATCATAAATTTGAAATAGGTCCCATTCTTGATGTCTAATCAGGAAATTTTTACCTAGGTCCTTATAAGATAGACTATTACAGCGGGTTCTTTTTACCACGTTTTCTTATGTCTGTTCGGGTCAAATTTAGAAATTTTAAAACAGTTGTATTTAAGACATATACGCAAAATGGACTTGAATAACTTTTAATAAACGAAAATATCTCCGATTGTGTTTACGTGAGGGTAATATGATCACCTTAAGTTTTGCTGCCCTATAAAACCAAAACTAGGAGGAGGACAGAGACAAAAACACAAAGTCATATACTATAACTAATATGTTAAGAAAAAAATAGTAAACAAGCTTTGCCAATAATTAGGAACACTTCGAAAAATCAACTTATAAAAAACTAACTACGCTACACAATACTAAAATCGACTAAAATTGTTTCTATATTCTCAACTGTAAAAATGGCGCCCTTTTGACCTTTTATTATTTGATTGACTGAACAAGGCTGTAGTTTTTGAGTCTTAAGAAAGTGACCATATTAACCGGATGACCATATTACCCTCACGTATTAAACTAAAAGATTTTTTTTTATAGAATAAAGGTGACAAAGGAGGTCACAGTCTACCTGATGGCAAGCAACACTTACATCTATCCTCGATTAAAAACAAAATGCAGATGCATTGTCACTTCTAAGGACTAAGATGGAATGCCTTGTTTCCAGTCAAAAAGATTCACCATACGAAACACAGCAACATTGAGTTGCTGCTTTTACGCTGGTATTCTGTGAGAGCGTGGTCCTTCTCCGCTCGAGCCGATTCATGCTGAAGCTATAATATAGCTGCAGCGTAGCTCTTCCATGTTAGAACACTCACGATATTACTCATAAAAATCAATGTCAATTTAAGAAATGCTTAAATTTGCTTTTTCTCTTTTCATCCAATGAGAATAAAAGAGAGGAATAGAGTTAATTAATGCTTAATTTAAGAAAGCGATTATTTAGGTCGTTTGTATTTAAAAATATTCTGAAATCTATTTATAGAAAGAGATTAATATTTGGATAGTATTTGATTAATAATAAGTAAAACACTTTTAGTTAAAATAAACCTATAGACTTCCAGGTTCGGTTTTTATTAGTGTGCAATACACACTAATAAATCCCATTCAACAGCCTTTACGGACTCATGATTCTACGAAAAATTCAATTACAGTTATTTGCTGGTATAAAGTTTTTACACTGTAATTATCATAAAGTATTTTAAGAATTATCTAAATAATCATAAATACCGTTTCCTGTACTTTTATTATATACCTAGTTCATAATAATGATGGCCAAGCCAAGCCAAGCTATGTAAGAAGCGAGAATGTTTGAAATTATATAAATTTTATAAATTGTTTTTAAAGTAAATAAGTATACGAAAATAATGTCCTCCAGACCGAATTTCGGTCATAGAAGCCAGTCTCAACGCAGACTAGCCTTCTCCGCGGTAAGCACAGGTGCACTCTCTATTCCCTCACTTTTATAGTCCGATTGAACTGTTATTCGACACGACCGGAGAGAGACACCGCCAACTTCCTGACTCCGGGCTGCTACTGAAAATTTCTCGACAAAAAACCCCATTGAATAAAAATATTTTTAAGGATTTTATCGCGTTTAATTTACTTATGATCACGATCACGGAGGGACTGAGTTGTTTGATGTCCCGATGATAGTGATGTCATAGTCATGAAAACTAAGATGGTAAGCTTCAAGGCAGGAAAGGAGTCCTACAACCACCTAATAAATTAAAGTTAAGCGTACATTCCAGTTTCGAGATATCAACACCAACTTTAGGTCCTATCTTAAGTCGAAATCCATCCATATAAAAAAAGCTTCATTAAATCATTAAAGCATAAAACAAATATATTTATATATTTTTTATATTTAAAAAAAACTTTTTTTAATGTTTCCGCTATAAAAGGTTTTTATCACGCATCTTGGAGGCGGTTTACATACATAAATTGCACAAGGAAAACAACCCGGAATAAATTGTAGGCCATACAAACACTTGTTTCGTGCTGAATTCCAACTACAATAAGAAACTCCATGTCACGCACTGTTGTGACGGACTGACTGTTATAGTTTGACGAGGAAACGAATTATATAATATAAATTAAATTAACCTACATACGGGCAAAGGCATCTCATTTCTGGGAGGGATATGGAGCGATTGGGATGCCGCGCAACTCCAATTTTGTGTGAGCGCTCATCTCAACTCGAAACGTTTTAGTTTAATATATTAAATCTAACTGTATCATATTAAAAAATAAAAAAGTTATTACTACATCCGATTTGATAAACCACAAATTCTCACTTAAGAACACCGATTCTTTCCAAGGATGATTTGCGAGTCTGTTGAAATCAAAAAACATCCAAATTCTAAAAGAGAAAATGGCTGGGTGCTTCCATATGCTTGGGATCCTATAATTAATAAAATTAAATCCCAACCCAAGCATACAACGGCAAGACTTCAAGATACTATAAGCCTATTCTGCGTAGATAGGACCAAAAATTAATAATTTTAAACTGAAGGTAGCCGTGGTTAACTATGACATTGGGACGTCAAACACCCCAGTCGCCCCGTAACCATGGGTGCTGTAAAGCACCCGAAAAGTCGAGAATTAAATATAAGTAAATTAAACGCGATAAATTTCGTAAAACTAGTTTTATTCAATGTGTAGAGTTCGAGTCAATATCACAAATCATTATTAGAAAAACCCATTAACTAATTTTTGCCCGACCCGGGATTCGAATCCCTCATGATTAGTAACCGCGGTAACGACCACTAGACCAACGAGGCAGTCAAGTATAGCAAATAAGCATAGCATCGATATAATAATATTTACAGCATACGATATTATGATTCTCAGCTCTTTTCAATTATAAATTATACACGACACAATATATCAAAATCGGTTTAAGGCCTCGTACATTTCAGAATAGACCAGATCGATAAAGTGGATTATTACTTGAAAAACAAGAAACTATTTAATAAATATAAAATTTTTAACCTTTTCTTGAATAAATGAACTGAAAACTGCATAGTTGCATCATCATCATCTTACAGCCCTTCACAAGTCCACTGCTGAACATAGGCCTCCCCCAAGGAATGCCACAAAGCACGGTCCTGAGCCACCTGCATCCATCGACTTCCTGCATGTATTACCAGGTCGTCACTCCATCTAGTGGGGGGGTTGCCCTAAACTTCGCCTACCGGTACGAGGCTGCCACTCCAGAACCTTTTTTCCCCAACGGTTGTCGGTTCTTCGAGCTACATGGCTGGCACATTGCCACTCTCATTGCCTCCCAGTGCTCTGAGGAATTGTTCGGACTAATTCCAGCCGCACAATTTCACCGTAGCACATCGCGACAATACTCGCGATACCATCCATACCATTTGGATGACTGGCGGTCCACCACTGTGCGATTTAGAAGAAGTTTTCCTCGCACAACTTCCTTGTGGAATCGATTACCACCAGCGATTTTTCCGGACCGATACGACTTAGGGACCTTCAAGAAAAGAGCCTATTCCTTTTAAAAGGCCGGCAACGCATCTGCAATTCCTGGTGTTGCAGTTGTTCATGGGCGGCGGTAACCACTTACCATCAGGTGAGCCGTATGCTCGTTTGCCCCTCTCCTATAAAAAAAACTCTTTGAAGGGTCTATGGTACTAAAGCCTTTTCGGATACCGGCTTGTTCGGGAGGCTGGAAGTCGTCGAGTCTGCGTGCGAGACGATTCGTAATGACTCTCGATAACAGCACGTAGACGCGGTTCAGAAGGGAAATCGGTCTGTAGTTCTTCAAAAGAGCGTTATCGCATCTCTTAAAGAACAAGATCACCGCACTTCTGCTCCACGCCTCCGGAGTAGTCCCACCATGGAGGAAGGAATTAAAGAGCTTCTGAAGGACTTTAAGTACCGGTTTTCCACCCGCTTTCAGATGCTCCGCTGTTATTTATTCTCGCCTCAAGCCTTGCCGTTTTTAAGGTGCTGGAGAGCCATTCTAATCTCGCTAAGACTGACGTCCGGGATATCATCGGAATAGTGTCGAATAAGACTTGCCCTTGGATCGTTACTCACACTTGCGTATGGCTCCAACGATCATGTATACAGCTGCCCATAGAACCTCTCAATTTCACTCAAAATCTCAGGTGGCCCGTAAACGATGATGCCACACTCGGTCTTCAACTCTGACAGTTGGCTCTTTCTGGCAGACAGATCTCTGGCAAAGATTTTAGAGCCTTGGTTCCGCTCGATCGCTTCTTCAATAGGCGTCATAGTAATATAAAGACGATACCGATTGACCTATAACAAAATGGTACTGAAAACGTTTTGCACATCGCACATCATTGAAGAAGTTCAATGAGACAGAAACAGTGGCAGTTTACAAAGTACATGCTGTCTCTTTCTAACTTTCCTGACAAGCCTAAAAGATTTAGGTTTCTAAGATTTTCATATATTTTTTAAGCAGGAATGGCACTGGTTTGTTTAATACAGTGGAAATAACGCAGCTATTGTGTAAGGAAATTCGTTACTAGCGCATAATATACGGCGACCGGCTAGGCGTGCGGTTGACAGCCCGGTAAAGGATTTATGAACGTTTCCCTTTACGCCTTGGAAGAAAAATATATAAGTCGGCAACACAATAACACTGTAGGTTAGAAGCTAAATGGAAGTATTTTTCTACATGTTATGTTTTACTAGAAAGTACTCCTTTCAGTCTACGAGTCCGTCTAGGTATTACCTACCAGGAGTGGGTAGCCTTACGGACTTACAGCCTTACGGACTTCTAGGCAGCCTTCTTCTTTTTGTCGCCAATTAGCAGTCATTGTACTGCTGTGTTCATGTCTGAAGGATATAGAGAACCAGTACAATTACAAGCTTTGAGGCATTCCATCTTAGTTCTCAAGGTGACAACGTTGCAGTAGCCACTTAGCATCAGATGGACTGTCAGTCGTTTATCACTTCAATTTTATGAAAAAAAAAGTATAGAATATTTCTTAGTAATATAAAGTTACTTGTGACATATTCGTCTCGTGCGTCGTTCTCATCATCACACATCATTGGCCTTTTAAGTCCATTGCTGACCCTCCGAGAGACGCTAACTGGTAGGTGTTAAATGAAAGTTTTGCTCATTCTACTCTCTGTGACCAAGTAAATTGGTGAGCACTGAGCCGACACCCTCTTAATGAAAATTTATTCTTAATGGAGCTGCAGCTATACGCTGTTATTAGAAGTCTGAGCTAAAATTTTCTACACATAGTAGACTCATAGCACTAACTGCAGAAGAAATTATTTTATTCTTTTTATTGTATTAAGTCGGCTTTTACTTTTATTTAAAGTTTAATTTTGTTAACTATGTTTTACATATTGAGGGTATTAGTTAAATGTTTCCGATGCCTTATTCCAAGGTATATATAATATTTTATGGATAATATATAAAATTGCTTTCACAGAGTAAACATAACAAATTAGAATAAAATTATTTCTAAATTATTTTTAATTTCTTTTCTGTTCATTCTTCTTATCGCACTTCTTCTTACTGAAGTAAGTGTGCATCTTAATTTAATAGTACAAATCCGTCATTTATATGTAATTATAATTGTTTATCTTGCCTCTGTATTTTCTTTTTTATTTATAAGATACTATTAACCCGGAGTCCATTATGAGTTTTGATTTGATGTTTTTGAAAATATTGATTTTTTTAAACGAGCGGATTCCTAAAACTATAAACGGGAATTATGCCTGCGCGTACCCGTCAACTAGCATTGACATGAAACAAATATTGAAAGGCGTTTTTGAATATTAAAAGCTTTATTGTTAGTCAAATTCGCAAGCAGATGCGTGCAATCCCCACCATCACATATTACGGCACGCAGCTAATTGTGACCCATTTGCATTACAATGCCGACACTGCATACCACGTTGGTAATACAACGCTATTTCTGCTAGTCTAATATATAGAAAATAATTTTTGTTTGTTCGTATTTTATGCGCTGCCATACCGTTCATCAGATTGCGCTAAAATTTTGTCAACTTCTTGCTTGCACTTGCGCGATGGTTATAGGCATAGTACAATTAAATTACAGTAGGTGGCACGCGTGTCGTACCGACATATTTATTTAAAAGTCATAACATGTCATTCAGTTTCAATGAATGTAATACATCATTCCTAATTTAAAATGATATTTCCACAAACATTTTTTCTGCGGCACCAACGCACCGGGTACCAGTTAGTAAGTTATAAAATAAATTGTCTATAAAACATAAGCTGTAACTGGTCCGTGTATCCGTTGATCGTTAAAAGCTATTAAAAATTACTTAAAGATGTAATTCATGTGAATATGAACGATTAACAGCCGTGGCAGCTCAGGGCTAAGTGCTTGTCGTAAATTATAAAGTACGCGAGTGACCCGGGTTCAAATCCCACTAGCCGCTTCACGGTGAAAGTAAACAGCGTATGGAAACCTGACTGACAAATAAAATATTTTAAAACAAGTGAAGTAAGCCAGCACGCACTGTAGCAGCGCGGCCGACTAATCGCTTCAGTACCCTCTCAGATATAACAAGAACCCTGTGCACAATAGTGGAACGTATATAGGCTGTCATGAACGCGGAGCTATCAATTATAGCTCCCTATTATTCAAAAGTTGTTGATGTAGTTAAAAATCATACATATGGGGTCGACGAACTTTACTTTTTTTATAGAATATGGATGACAAACGAGCACACAGTCCACCTGATGGTAAATGGATGACGTGTCCATAGACATCTACATTTATCCTCAATTAAGAATCATAATGCAGATGCCTTGTCACCTCTGAGGAATAAGATGAAATGCCTCGTTTCCAGAAAAATATTCTTCGGTTCCAAACACTCACCATAGGAAACACAGTCGCTGCTATTTAACGCCGGTATTCTGTGAGAGCGTGGTACAACCCAGGTCGAGCCGACCCATTCGTGCTACAACTATAACATAGCTACAGCCTGGCTCTACTACGTATAAAAACTTACCTAACCGTTGAATAAAGTCAACGCTTAGGTAAGTTCTTAAATCATTATCGGGCACGATGCTTTGTGATATATCTTTTTAAAATTAATGCACATCGGTGAAAACTCGTTAAGACAGACGTTGTATCGATGTATTATTTTTTTATTTATTTATAACATACGAAGCCAAGTCTCTGAGTATAGTATATTAGTATGTGTGCCATTTGCCGTAGAGACTATCTGTCCTTGGAGTAATCAAACGCGGTGAATTTTCTAAAGGAATTGTATTCGCGACTGTTCGTCTTTGCTGAAGACGAGAGGGCCGGTTGTTTTCTCGTCCAAAGGCTCTATCAATAACATATTCTTATGTAAGAGGGAATTTAAAAAAGAATAAATAAAAAAAATTCAACGAGGAAATGCAGTCAGCATTCTTGGCAATATACTGTACGGAGTAGGACTTTATGGTTATTTTTTATTATACTATTACTTTTTTATAGATAATATTATATTGTCCTCACTTTTTACCACGTTTTAATTAACTCGCTTTCTTTCGTGATTTTAAACTAAATTTCCGATGAGTTAGAGACTTTGAAACATTGAACATAGCTCAGAATCCGATGACAATGTAAGAAGAAAAAGTGGTATATTAAAAAATGTAATACATAATTTTTACCAGCTCGCGGCCTTTCAATACCTCGCGACCTTTCAATTAGCTCGCGGTTTTTCCATAGCATTTTCCACAGCATTAACATCACAGAAACTAGACTAGATAATTTTTAAAATTTCGCTTATTTAGTCATAAAATTGTTTAGGTACAAAAAAAATCTGTGTTTAGTGAATATTCTACCTGCATTTACGAGTACATTTTCCTACCAATCTCTCGAGCTTTACCCAAAGATAAAACATATAGGGTTATTTCCTGCAACAAGGATACCGATAGCGCACTGACGTAACTCCGAGGCCGTATGATCGATTACACATCCCCTAGAAAGGATGTTTTGAAGATAAATGTCTCAGCTATTTATCTACAATACCTTTAAGTATGTCTTTACGTGCAAGAATGTTGAGTTGAAGCAGAAAAAAATAATACAATAAAAATAATTTACACTTCTGTAATTTTTACATTTTCATATCTACCAAACACCGTACAAATTTGTTTATTTGTTTATATGGAAAAGGTGACCGACTATACATCATCTGATAGTACGTGATCACCACCGCCCTTGAAGATCTATAACACCAAAGGCTGGTAAGTTGCCTTGAACATAGGCTTTTAGAAAGGAGCAGGCTCTTTTCTTAAAAATCCCTATGTCATATCGCCCGGTAAAACTGCTTGCGAAAACTTTCTTTATTCAATTGTCGCTATAACACCAAGCAATTTAGGTAACCAATTTAGGAAAATACTCAGCTGTATCTCGACTTACCTGTAATAT
The DNA here is from genome assembly GCA_029286625.1 of Parnassius orleans. Taxonomy (NCBI): domain Eukaryota; kingdom Metazoa; phylum Arthropoda; class Insecta; order Lepidoptera; family Papilionidae; genus Parnassius; species Parnassius orleans. The sequence goes on along the minus strand of JAGSMP010000076.1, from coordinate 1,311,235 downwards.
AATCGCTAAAAAATTTGATAGTCTTGCCACATTCCATGACTCTCTCTCTAAATTCAAAAAGGAAATATTAAACACTGCTGTTGAACTCTCACAATGACTGATCTCACCGATCTTTTTAATGTTTAACGGATATTATATCTTAATTTAGATTTGTTATTTCATAGTACTTTAGTGTATTAGGTTCATGCTATGATCGCCTGTTACTAGAGTTACAATTATCTTAGTACTATAGAACATGTTATATATGTAATCATTATTGTAAGCTCTTTAACGATCCTCACAAAAAAAAAAGAATGATACTCGTAGTGGACTGACAAGCATCGAGATGTATTGGATAGAATTTGTTAAGAAATGAAAATCACAAAAAATTCAGTAAATATTTATTTTTACAGTGAAGATATAAAATTTATTAATATCTCGACCACAGCGCCACCTATCGGGTCGAGATTTTTGGATTTCATATTTTGGTACGAAACCTAAATAATAAATATATGTAATATCAATATATGTCATTTTGGTAACAATGGGTCATTTTGGTACATAAATATAGAAGTTGTTAATAACTTGATTACAGCAACACTTATCGGATCTTAGCATAGTTATTAATTCATCCCGTGGGCACGACACAATTTTAGTTTTTAATGTACTTAACGTACTTTAGTTTTTAATGTCGCCTGTTACGACAGTAAAATTGGAATTGGGATGCAGCATCTTCCTAATAAAAAACTCAAGATAATTAAAACCTGTGGTTGCCAACCCGCTTGTCACCCATAACCTATAAATGATACCTGAGTGACGACTGCCAAAGTTATATGGGAAACACGCCGCCACGGTACACGTTCCGTTGAAAGCTCGCCTCTCGCCTCTCGTGGTGATAAGCTTTTCAGCGTTTTCGGTGACGACTAAGTTATTATTATAAGACTGATTTCATTTATGATATAACGAAAAACATAACCTAATTCATTTGTGTATTTCTTTGCAAAATACTTGGAATATTTACGCAATTTAATATAATATATAATTTTCGTAATTATTGTAATTTGTAATTTAATTAAAATGTTTTTTCAAAAAACTAAGTCCTGCTTAGTTTCAAGCTAGTTTTCCTCAGGACTGGTTTTTTTCCGAACCAGTAATAAAAACAAAAAAAAAATACCTTCAATAAGTATTATAATCTATATTAAATAAAAGTTATTATTTTCAATTCTATGCTATTCTATTCAATTCTATCCAAAGAAGGCCGATGGAGGACTATCCACTAGAACTGAGATAGAATGCCTCCTTCCCCTTCGAGCTTTTCAACATATAAAGGAATTCATTCATCATTTTTATGATAAGCATTGGTCCATAAACTAAATGAGTATACAATAGAAAGCATTTTCTCTTTTCAGTAACTATTGCAATAATATAATAATATTTCAAGAAATCAAAAATTTGCCGGTCACAGTTCTCCCCTAATTTCTTAGGGTGGATTGGATCAGGAAATATTCCACCGGGCGTTCTCAAAATATTTTTTATATTCCTTAGATATTTGAGAAAGCCTACATTACTGAGGAGTTTAATAAGTCCTGGATATATGATAACCGCCAACACGCGTTGGAGTGGCGTGACGAAATTATAACCCACTTATAAAGAGATAAGGCCTGTGCCAGGCAGAGGGAAATATATAGGCTATAACTTTACTTTACTTGGGCATTCCAGTTTCCTTACGATGTTTTCCTTCATGGTTGGGGAAGTGGTAAATTGGCGTCTAAGACTTGCAATTAACAATTTCATGACGGTTGCTCGCCTGCTATGAAATTTACCTTTAGCGCAAATCCCCTGAGCTACCACAGCTTTTATAAAATATCAACTCTCTAATCCCTTAGCAAATCTGATACATTTATTATCCGACGTAAAATTGAGCCTTTAATATCGTCCGACGCAAAACCGACACAAAATCAAAATCTCGAGACATTCCAATAATCCTTTACTTAGTAGATACTCCTCCCATGTCATCTCAAGATTAAATTCTTCAACAATATAACTACTGTACGCAGAAAATATTTCACATGCGGACCGCCTTTTTAATATCGTATGTTGTGGCAGCCTTTTTATACCGAATATAAAATATACAATTTCAGCATAGCGCCAGTGACATTGTGTGTACCATCCATCTTTTCGGGTTTAGTATTTCGGCTCCCTCTAACGCGTTTTGCCGTCCCGCTCTAGCGGATTTGTAGTTCCCCCCTTTAAGGGGGTGTAAGAAAGACTCGTTTGGAGCAGTCAACTCTTTGCGCATTTTTCATTCGGAATACGTAGGATATGAAGAAATGTATCGCGTACTCAAGCGTGTTATGATTTTTCTTGTTCTATTTTCGAGTGTTAGTATGGGGTAGCGATCTTATGAAATTCTGTAGCGATGCTAAGATTAGGAGCGCCTTTGAAACGAGATATCACTGTTTATTAAAACGCATACTTTATTTTTAAATAAACTTTTTCTTATGGACTAACTGCTTTGCTTTCCAAATGACGTATACTCATGTAAGACAATACGTTAATATAAATTAATAACTCTACGAGCGTTTCAATTTTTTTACTTATTTTATAATCTGAAATTCCGAGGTGACGATGAAACTATAGCTTTCTTTATTTAAAGTTGATTGCTGGGGTCCATGGGCTGTAAATGACCACTTGTCATCAGGTGGATTGGAAGTTCGTTAATCATTTTATTTTTATAAAAAAAATACTTCCAAACGAGGGGTGACTTAGCAGTCACAACCTTTGACTACTAGTACCCGGGTCATTGGGTTGAGTTCAAATGAATCAAACTATGGGGTAAAAAAAAACTATTTGGTTTTCGTTTGTTATGTATGGCTTGGGTTGGTTAGATTTTGAGTATAGTCTGTTATACTATATCTTAATCTAGCCTACTTGCGATCTCATTGTAAAAGCGTTATACACAGGCACAAGCGACTCACTGCCTATTTTATAGAATAAAAGTCGACACCTAAATCTATCTTCAATTAAGAATCAAACTGTTGATGCGTCATCATCCCTGAGTAATAAGATGGAATGCCTCGTTACCAGTAAATAGGGTCTTCGGTTCATGCCACTCGCCATATGAAACACACGTTCACGTTGGTATTCTGTGCGAGCTTGGCCGTTTCCAGATCGCTGCAGCATGACTATACCACATACGTCTTTCTGGTTGCACTTGTGGCAATTTTTACAAAAGTAAAATGTGACATACCGATACAGTACACCTGTTGGTAAGTGAATGTTGTAGCTCATTGAGATCTACATCTGGCGCCAATTAAAAATGCAGACGCCTGTTCACACTTGAGGACAAATATGCAATGCCTCATTACCAGTAAAAAACGGTCTCCGGTTTTCAGCGGTATTTGGTGTGAACGGAGACTTTCCCTACCATGTTACAACATGTGTGCTTTTTAGGGTTTTAGATGTTGTTTTCGTGGTCTAAATTTTTAAGAAGGGTATATCATAATATAGATGAACTGAAAAATGTAGAGTCACAGAGCTCAAACACACATTTGAAATTTAATGTTCACATAGGAAAACAAGTTTCTTTTTTCATTGCTATATGAATTCACGTCGAAAATGCAAAATCTCTAAATTCCAGCAGCGAACTAACACTGCGTCTAACAAACTCTTTATTCAACTGCACCCGTCCTTAACAATCGCCGCTTATTCCAGTCACAATTCAGTTATATTTGCTAAAGAGCCAGTCGAATCTACCGAGTGAGGTTTAAAAGTCCCTTCGACTTTGGATTCGGGATTCCGGTCACGTGAGTTGGTGGAGCGTTTTGTACGTGCGACCGCCATCTTGCGTCAACCTATGGTACTATAATATGGCTAACATGGTTTGTGTCTGAAACGGTTTACGTGCAGACGTGCTCTGTAACCATGTAGAGACGTCTGATTCGTACATAATGTTATTATACGCGATGTACACGCAACATTAGATGTAAAAGGAATAGTAGTGAATGAAGCCTCTGTAAAATTTTCACCAATTTTTTTATAGAAATATGTTTGACAAACGAGCAATAGTCGACCTGACGTTGTGCAGGTGATGTGGCCTATAGTCATCTTTATCAATGCAGATACGTTGTCCGTTCCTGAGGAATAAGATGGAACGCCTGGTTACCGGTAAAAAGGGTATCTGGTACACTCACCATACATACAACATTTTGCTGCTATTTACGCAAGTGTTCCGTAAGAGTATGGTCCTTGTCGGGTGGAGCCAAAATACCATAATATAGCCATAATACATCTGTTATATAAAGGCAACATTAACTAAGAAATTAACTATATAGAGGTAAGGCACAAGAATTAAATTAAGAAGAACACGCGGCAAAATCTAATCATAATGGTGGGTGAGACCTATATAGAAGTATTCCTAGGCAGAACAGAAAAGGAGACCTACACCTAGGTAATAACAATTTCACAACATACAAAAGTTGGCACTAAAGCCAGTAGCCGGTACAACAGGCTGGATGATTAAAGCATTGGTACCTACAATACTTCATTTCGTCGCTTGAGTGCCAACTTTGAAAAGATCACAAAGACTTTATTGCCTCTAGTACATCTGGCAGTATACCATCTCCTATATGACAGATGTAGCGCCAAAGACATCTGGTATTAATCGTGATGATGTGTCTTAGCATCTTTTCATAAAAAGAATAAATATTTATTTAAAATATAGATAAGTTAGCAAACGAGCCCCGGCTATAATCGTGATACGGAGTAATTTTCCTTTACTTGAATTGCATTGAATAATATAATACATTGTATACTTCATCACCATCATCATCATTACAGCCCTTCACAAGTCCACTGCTGAACATAGACATCCCCCCAAGGAACGCCACAATCATTGTATACTTAGTCCATTAGAATTAACTAAATACGTTGATGCAGATTATTTTATAGATTATCTTATTAATAATCTATAATATATGATATATATTATAGATTATTTTATTAAACATTGATGTAGAACATGGTATTCTTATTATACATGTTGTTATAACATAACATGTTATGCAACTGTTGCTAATTAATGACCGTAACCATCCGTAGCGCAGTGGCTACACTGTTGACCGCGCCGCTGCAACACCGCGGGCTCAAATCTTGCACGGAACAAGTGTTTGTATGGCCTGTTATTGTACAATTTATGCATGTAAACCGGACCCCATATAATCCCGTGGATGTCGTAAGAGGCGACAGGGGGAAACTAATCAGGTGATGGACAGCAGCGTTTTCCTAATAACGACTAAAAATAAAAACCTGCGGCTGCCTTACGTCTGGAGTGATTTAATTTATTTAATTAACTTTAAATTTCTTTAAGTTAATACTATAACTAATAATATAATAAAATAAAATTTTTAATAATATAATAAAATGAAACTTATTTTACGGATTTATCGTGCGAATTAAAAAGTCAAAATTAAACACGATAAAATCTGTAAAATTTGTTTCATTTAATATGTAGTGTTCGCGTAAATATAAGAAGTCTATCTTATTTATGCTTGTAGTAATATATTCATATATTTTTATAAATCTTTACAAACCCCAACAAAAATCAAAAATTAAAAATAATATTTTAATACATCTACATACGATACGCATAAAAATAACTAATATATTTTTCTTAAAAAATCTTTAAAAAACCTTAAAATATAACTCGAATTCTGATATTCCTTTGGCAGCACGAAGCGACGTCCTCGCTATGTAAATATACCCTCAGTAAAATACAAAGGACGCCTCAGAATAGGTAATGCGGTAGGTAAAGAAAACATCGAATTTCCATGCGATTCGGTTCCCCATCTACATGACTGGCGGACTCGCCCGTTATATTATTCCAATAAGCCCGGATAAAGTTAAGATGTATTGCTTATGATTGTTTGTGTATCAGATGTTTTGATTAAGTGGCTGTGTGAACCGAATATGTTTGGTTTTGAAGAATATTCATCGATTTACGTTTTTTGCTAGTAAACGAAATATTCCATTAAAATACAAACTAAGTTCTTTATAAATCGATTTAATAAATTATGCTGTGGACATCAATCTGTGGGTGAGGTCTATGTGTAACGGTGGACTTTTTGTATGCTTGATGATGATGATGACCAAAATTTTTTCTTGGTCGACAAATGTTTATCATCGATATAATTTTTTTCAAATGAAATATTTATTTGTCTTGGTGATCAAAAATCAAGCAATTAAATCATGAATCTTTCACCAAAAATGTAATTGTTATTTAGTTCGTATTGAATTCCTTAGTTTTTCTTCGTTCTTATTCTATCAAATATACTGTGTAAAGAAAATTTTATATTTTAAGGAAATAAGTATAAGAAATGTAATTTTATTATTTTATTTCATAAAACATTCAATATATTCTGTGCACAAATAATCAAAATTCTTTAACACTTTATCTTCACACACACACACATATAAAAATAATGAAATATGAACTACCGAGATCTGACTACACTTGAGACACCCGATCCTAAAATGGGATGGGGAAAAATCGTTTCTACGGAAAAAGAATCCCATCCATCAACAAAGAAAATAACGATTCGCTCGTGCCTCAGACAAATGATTGACAGTGAGCGAAGAAAGGAATAAAAATAAGGAAAAAAAAAAGAAATGATTCCTTATTCAAATTTTCACGGCGTTCGATTTTTCCTTTGTCGCGTCTACGTTCCGTTTTGTTTCCATTTGTAATTTGTCGGTTTGCTCTTTTCAGAGCAACGGAACGTTTCTGTTGAAGCGTGACAGTCTTTGACAAGTTTATTTTATTGGTTTATTACAGACCTTTGTTATCAGAAGATCGTGACACAATGTTTAATGGAAGACTGCCTGGTGAGCTATAGAATTTTGGAATCGAACGCGCTATAAGTAAATATTCGTGAAACAATAATTGTTAATTTTTGGCTTTGATATGTACTAGCCATCTATTTCTTTTAATTTCAGCTTAGACTAACAATGAACAGATCTTATCGATGTACTATAGGCAAAACGGAAGAAGACTGATTTATACTATATTCTAAATTTGGAGGTTTATTAGAAAAAAAACTTTATCATTTAATTCGAATTATAATAACGGCATAAATTTTCTGAAGTCGAAAATGTCACTTTCAATTCGTAATATGAATGTACAGATGACAACTGTGTTATAATAAACTATTTATACTATGACGTAGAAAGAAGCTTAAGAATTTTAAATGAACATTTCATTAAACATAAGAAACAAAAATTGTGAAACTCATCTCCATGACCTACCCCTGATCAGCTGTTTTAGACGAAGGAACACAAACGCGTGCGTTTCAGTTTAAACTCTCTGACCTTGTTAGCTAATTCAGCCCCCACACCCCCACATAATTTGCGCTTAGCGTAAAACTGATTACCTCCTCTCAACCAGTAGACGATTTCATCCCTCTCGCACATCAGTCCTCTCCTTTCCTCCCATTCATGAAACATTTAATTATACCGCCTTGGAACGGCGTTATGCGAAAGTGAAAGTGGGAAAGTTTGATTGGACTTTTCCCGGCAAAAGCGAACCGCTCCATTTGCAGAAGCAAAGTATGTCACAATGTCACAACATGATTATAAAACTTGTTAAAGTCTGCCAGCGTATTTTAAAACATCGATATAATTTCAAAATCGTTTCTACAAAATGATTTTCATTTAATGAACAACTATAAAATAATGTTTAGGTTCCATTAGCAAACTGTGCTATTAAATAAGAACAAATTATTTTAACTATAGATAAATTATAACATAATTAACAGCCCACCGTCATTACACATAGTAAGCTGTTATATACACATAAAGTCAGCATAGAGTCAATAAATTAAATATCGACAATATATGACAATTTAAATACCTTTGACCTTCAAGCATGTTTGCGTATGTGAAATAAGCGAGAGAGAGGTGTGCCAGGATCGTGCTAAATACTCTGCCTTTTAAAGAATAAGATGCTTGATGCACACAGTCCATCTGATGGTAATTGGTGTGGCCCATAGACATTTATCTGCGATTAAAAACCAAAATGCAGACGTGTTGCACCCTTGAGGGCTAAGATGGAATGCTTCGTTACCACACACGATACGGAACATAGCAAAATTAAGCTGTTGTTTTACGCTGATATTCTTTGAGAGCCTGATTTTTCCCCGGTCGAGCCGACCTATTCGTGCGTGGACTATTTATATTCGGGTTTTGGAGATAAGAGTGCTAATTTAATTACATGCTGTACGGTATTCCATAGTCTAAAGTTTGTTGCAGAAATGAGTAGAGTGATGTGACGGGCTAAAGTAGGCATTTACCATTTTTCTTATATATTTATACAATACAAGTATAATGATGATAAAAAGACAATTCCCCAGTTTTCTGCAATTACCGAGTCCTTAGTAGTCATAAGTATTCATTTTTAATTACTTATACGTACATAACACCATCTCGACGTTTCTCTTGGCCACTTATTCCGTCTCTCGTTTTATTAAATACGCCACGAATTTTGCGAGCGAACTCCGTAACACTCATTTGTCCTCTCGCTCTTTATCTCGTACAACCTTAATTTTAAATGTGAGCCGCGAATGTTGAGGCAGGTCCGGGTCTATTAGACCTCGGGCGTAATGAGTCTGAGTCAATAGGGGGAAATGGGGAGGGAATTAAGAGGCGCTAAACATCCAATTTTGGGGTAACTGGGTCACTTGTTGATTTAAATTTCTTTGAGGCAACGTGTGGATGCACCACCGTGTTGTTCACTGTGTAAAGCGGTCTTTACTTTTATTTCATTGTTAATATAATTACATTTTATTAAGATTACTTTCGTTTCAGGGAATTATCTTTAGTTTCATTCAATCTAATACCAACCACATATTATAATGAAAGAAATAAGGATACAAAATAGAAGTTGATCATTAATAATAATCATCATCATCATCATCATCATCACCATCATGTCAGCCAGCCCCTTCCTCAAAGAATACCACAAGGCATGGTCGTGAGCTACCTACATTCAATGAATTTATGCATCTCTTACAAGGTCATCACTTAATCCAAAAGGGACCAACCTACACTTAGCTTACCGGTACAAGGCTGCCACTCGAGGACTTTTCTTCCCCGTCAGTTGTCGGTTCTTCAAGCCATATCTGTCCCGTCCGGTTGCCACTTCAGCTTACTGATTGACATATGGATTTTATATCATTGATATTACCGTGTCATTTAACAAGATAAATTTATCATTATACATTACAAAAATCTAAATTTCAATACATGTAAAAATTGTAACTAAATGTAATATAGGTTAATATCGTGACAAGATACTATTGGGCCGCATTCGCCAATAACTATGATACGTATAACGCGAAGGAAATAATGGAGTTAATCCGAAGTTTAACTTACAATCATTTCAGTAGTAAAATCATTTATTGAGGAAAACCAATTTCCATAACTGCCTAAAAACCCAAATTTTTAATTAAAAATAAAAAGTTTTAACTGTTTATCAAAAGCTAGGAATGAAATATCAGTTTTATGATAATAGTGTTTGTTATTCATTCTTCTATAAAGCTTACTACCACACTAGACATAGATTTTAATGAGGGTGAAATGAGGGTGGAAACGAGCATGCGGCTCACCTGATGGTAAATGTCGACCGCCGCCTATGAACAACTGCAACACCAGGGGAATTACAGATACGTTGCCGACCTTTTAGAAAAGAGTAAGCACAATTCCTGAAGGTCTCTAAGTCGGTCCGGAAAAATCGCCGGTGGTAGCCGCTTCCACAAAAAAGTTGTGCAAGGCAGAAAACTCCTAGTAAATCGCACAGTGGTGGACAGTCTAGCATAGATGATAGAATTTGGTGGCTGAAATTAATCCGAATAATCATCTGAGCACCCGTGGTAAATGTGATTAAAATGCATAAGAATGCAACATCTCTCCGCAGCGCCAGTGAATTGAGCCGATCAGAAAAAACCTGGTTCAAACCGCTCTTCGCTGGATGCGATTTCTTCCAGCAAGAATCAAAAGATGACAACAAAATACCACCTTAAATATAAGTTACCCAACTATAACACTTTTGATTATATTTCTGATATTAGTTTCCAATATACTTAATAATATAAAAACATGACTAAGAAAACTGTAATTAAACTTACGATTAATATTAATTTACCAGATATCCACCCCGGCTTTGCACGGGTGATTTCTGGATCTCGACAACAGCGCCACCTATCTGGTTCAAATGTGAATTTAAACCATTTAGGGACCCATTCTAACACACAAAAAAAATTTCATCAAAATCGATCGAGCCGTTTTTGAGTTTTAGCGAGACTAACGGACAACAATTGGTTTTTATATAAAGAGATATTACAAACATATTTTCTATCAGCTACTAAAGACAAAACGATTTGGAATTAATTTAAAAAATATGTTTAGTGTTACATAGATTAGTCTCTTTTTACAATATATCATGTATAAATCTTTAAGTTGACACGAGATTATCCTTTCGAAGCCGCTTCTTCCTAACAGTGACCTTATTAGGCCGGATCCAGGAGCGCCTCGAGTCGAATTATTCAGTAATATATACATCAGGAATAAGGACGACTGTATACATTTATATGTATATTACACGTGCTACTTTCTAAATCCTTCACAGTGAAACGAGATGGGACAGGGAGGCATCATTCCCCAAAAGGAGAAAGGGGTGGCACAAGGGGGTACACCCGGCCCTCACCTATAGGATGTCTCCACGTTTGTGAGGCCCCACGCTGAAGGAAGGGTTACCTTGGGAGCGGAATAGAAAATAGTACATAATAAAAATTCAAAATATACCCCATTCCTCGGAGGCACCAATTTCTCGGAATACCCGAAGGGTACGCCAGTATTTTCGTTTTCTTTTGAATTTATTTTTCTTGGTGTTCAGCGTTTAGTGATCACGTATGAATGTGGTGCGTGTATTCAGACATGATCTGTATATGTTAGTATAAGTGTAATGAACCAAAAGAGTAAGCTCCTCTATCTAATCCTCCATTTAATTACAAATTTTGAGATCAGTTAAAAGTAAATTAAAAAAAATCATTAGGTACATCAAAGGAAAAGTTTAATTGAACGATTAAGTTTTGTTGACACTTTATTAAATACTTGTAGAAAAACTAGCACTGCTAAAAGTTCACTAGTTGCCAGGATTATTTTTCTGTCTAATTGGTTGTTATTTTTGCCGTTAGCTGCAGTGCACCCACTTTTGTGTTTCGGTTAGAAGAGCAAGAGATTATTCATAAAAAATCTTTGAGGCTTTGACCGTAATCGTCAGGGGTGGCAATGCTCTGTCGCCTTCGTTTCAATTTTAAATATAGAAGCATTGTCATCTCGCCACTAAAATGAAATGCCACATATCCAGTTATTGTCTGGGCCTCGCCACTGAACACACGAAACACAGTTAGTTCTACTATTTGAATGTCTACCAGGAAGACAGGGTCTCCCTTCATGCCTATAATCCGTTTGAATTGATACTAGTGGAGGGTCTTCGAACGATTTTGGTTCAATAAAACGAAACTTTAACCAAAAAAAGTTGTAGTTAAAATACAAGTTGATTTTGTTAATGTCGTGTAGTTTTACATTAACTACAAAAAAATGTTAGAGACTACCGTTGTCAAATTTGGTTTAACTGCGATTTTATTGTTTTTATTTACATTATAGCATGGTTCAATCTTTTATTAGTTTATTCTGAAAACAGAAAGATTTCTAGCGCCAAGCAGCAGTGCTTTCGCCAATGCGTTCTAGTTTATTGGATAAGAAAACCAGTATAATTATAGGCTGTCATGCGTTCTATATTAGTCCTGAGAGAATACAACTCGTTTTTTTATTATTTGAGGTTAGCTGCAAATGCCCATGAATTGCAATTCGGTCGACTATTACTCCCTTGCTTCATCATGATAATTCATTACAGCCCTTCACAAGTCCACAGAACATAGGCCCAAGGAATGCCACTAAGCACGGTCCTGAGCCACCTGCATCCATCGTGCTTACTCCTTTACTCCTTTACTTACTCATATTATAATATAATAAAAAGTTTTCCTTACTCTATTATAAAATAATAAAAAAACTTACTCCTTGCTCTTGTGAATATCAGTTCGCTTAATGGACTCAAACAACGATATTAGTTTCACGGACTCTATTGAATTTGTATTTATTTTTTATTTTATCGAAATGCGCGACTTTTGACAAAGTGCAAAGATGGGAAGGGTTTGAAAATCTAAATTTAAATAATTACATTAAACAATATCGCTGACAATTTTTAACAGTATAAATCGATAAATAACCCAATTTAATTATTTTAGAGACATGCTTTTACTTGGTAGAGCCATGTTTTTAAGTAGTAGAGCCATGCTACAACTATATAAAATAAATTGCTCTCTATTCGTTCGTGAAGATTTATTACAATCGGTTCAGGCATTACGATGATTAGCCCAGACAGACAAAAATATTACAAATGGCTATTCATAAGTCTTAGTGGCACGCAAATAACCCCCTTATCAATTAAAGGACAATTATTTCGATATTGCAGGCATTTTAATTTTATATAAATGATGTATAGATAAGTGTTGTGACACAAAACCGTGAAAATAAATACTATCATTGGACTGTGCTTGTTTGTCATCCCAATTGCAAATTTTTTTAAAAACAGTTTACGGGAAAATAAATAATAGAAAAAACATTTTTATACCTAATATCTCAGTTAGTCGTAAAGTTAATATCATTGTATTATTTACATTTTGCTACAAGACTCGTCACAAATCATCCGTTACTTGTGTTATATAACTTTTAGTATTCCAACCACACCTCACTCTTACATTGCGTAAGGAAACGAAAATAAAATGAAATCTGCCATGTTATTAGAATAGATTAGTTATTTTGTCATATTTCTATAACATGAAAAATTTAACTGAGATATATTTTTATAAATAACATATAAATATGTTCAAGCATCAAATTTACGAGAAAATCAACGTGCCATAACAAACAGAATAAGGAAATTGTGGTTTGATCTAACATCCTTCGTGTCAGGTACGGACTTGGAAAGAAATTCCATTTCGAAACGAAAAATCCATTCAATACAATATATCACACGGTTCTAAGCCCGTTAGGAGGGAAAAGGGAGGGCTATATGTGGCGCCATGTGCGAGGGACAGGAATGAAAATCAAATGTCCCTACGAAATGGAACGTAAGAAGATTGAATAGAAGTCACAGTGATGCTGTACGGGTTACCTTTACGCACACCGACGACGCAGCCATGGCATAGTGTGTTAAGGGGAAAGTGTTTCACAAAAAAATGTTTTCTAAGGCTTTAATATATTAAAGTTTAAAGTAAAATAGCCATTAAAATAAATACGCAAAATGTTCCGAAAGTTCTAGTGTCGCTAATGATTTAAATATTAGCTTCTAATATTAAATCCATAATATAGCAACGCATCTAGATAATCGGTGTGTGGGAAACTTATTTTTAATGTAATTTATTGTTGTATTTACTAAAGAAATTAAGAACTACATATATCCACGGTCAGGTGATGCCAAGCTAATTCATTTATTTAAAATATAAAATTATATAAAATTATAACCATCCAGTTATTAATTAAAATTATTAATATCTTTGGATTTAAGTCGCGATATTTTTGCACTATATACGATATTTTTGCACTATATATGATATTTTTGCAGTATATATGATATTTTTGCGACTGCCTCGTTGGTTTAGTGGTTGTAAGTGCGGTTGCTGATAATCCAATTCCGGGTTCGAAGGGTCGGGTCAAAATAAATTGTTAGGTTTTTCTGTCAAGAAATAATAATTGATTGTCTGAGTTTACCCTGTGACCGATTTATTTAGTCTGGAGGTATTTTTAATTTTTAATACATTGCATGATCTTAAAATAAAATATGTATTAAATTATACGAAGTAATATAAACAGTTGCAGTATCATACGGTTTTCAATTACTCACAATGCACTAATTTAATTTGAAATCCGTGGAAGCTCTTGGGCTCAGCGTGCGCCATAAATTTTTCATCATGCAAGAAAACCGAATTCAGTCACCGCCGACTTTAATGCAATTGTAATTAGAATTTAAAGTGCTTATTAACAAGCTCGGTGGTGAAGGAAAACATCGAGAGCAAATTATGTCTGTCAAAAACATTTCGAGGACATCTGAAGAATTCCAAGACGCATTTCAAACCCTCTCAGGTCTGAGATGCCTGTGCCTAGCAGTATGACTTCTGTACAGGTTATTACGTTATTATAATCAATTGTATGATTTTCCTTTATACTTTCGCGTGTGGCAGCTGTATTATAGCTTCTGCACAGTCGGCTCTCAGGGGAAGCACCGTGCTCGCAGGGAATACCAGTTACGCGTATAATAGTAGCAAAATGCTGCTTTTATATCAAAAACTCTTTTAAATGGTTGAAGCGTTCCATATTAGTGGTCAGGGGTGATAACAAATCTGCATTTTGATTCTTAATCGAATAAAGATTTAGATGTCTATGGGCCACAGAATCCACTTATCAACTGACTGTGTGCCCAACTGTCACCTTTATCTTAATAAAAGTGGTTTTAACTTACTATTTTTTAACACTTTACGATTTGGTAAATGAAAATTCAAAAGTAGCAACTCGCAACAGCTTCCCCAAAAGTGCCATTTAGCGGTAAGTGTTGTGTTATCCACTCAACTTGACTTGATCATAAAACGAAAATAGCTTTTTTTACGTAAATATTTTATATAAGGTATACATAAAATTATTCCTCAAAACTTCTTTAAATAAAAACGAATCAAAATCCATCAATCCATGTAGCTTATTATTTTAATAGAATAAATGAAATTAGAATCATATATATATTATACATCTCATATATGAACATTTTCTGTTGCATATTCCATTCATATTATTAATTTCAATTCTGTGCATGCCGTCTTACAAAAAAATACGATAAAATACGTTGAAGAAGCATCCCCTTAACTTACTACAATGTGTGCCGCCAAGTACACCCATACGTGGAAAAATTCAGATCAGCCGTAAAGAAATCACACGCACACATACAAGAAGAAAAGCTTACATCACACACTCAAAGGTAGCCCCGTGTCTGTATATAACAATCTTGTTAGGTGATATTCGTGTGTGTGATATCGCGATAGTGCCCTTGGGTACCCACACACAAGTTCACATTTATTTTCTTGCATTTGTTATATGTAGAATATTTTAATATTGTACTCGGAGCAATGTATAGAGTTATAGTGCTTTTGAATTTCATATCAAATAGTAACCTTATCAGACATAATTTTTTATATGCTTTCATTTTTATACGCAAAAATTTAAGTAAGAAATTAGGTGTTGTTTTTTTTTAAATCTAAATTAATTTAATTCAGTCTATATATTTCACTGCATAGGCATATAGGAAAGGAAGCAACCGTAAGGCTTAGCCCTCAAATACTCTATTAGAGAGCAAGTTTTCAGTTTGAATATTTTTTTTACTTATTGTAAGCCACTGATTCGACCTGGTGGTAAGTGGTGATGTAGCCCGAGATGGTAAATCGCATTGTCTTATCGTGTTCACTCTTGCCTTGAATTGAATTTAGTTCAGTATTATCTGCGCAAATTACGAGTTTCATACCCGGCATGTTTAAAGCTATTTTGAAAGCATGATTTGACTTAAAATATTATGTAAAAAAGGAAGTTAACATTAATGTCAATTGAAATACTTTTTACGGGTCATTGAAACGAAACTATTTTAATAAAAATTGTATGGAAATATCAGGAATAGATAAATACATCAATGAAATTCTAAAGTAAAGTTTTTTTATTACACTGAAGTGATAAACGAACTTATAGGCCACATAATAGTAAGTAGCTACTGCAGTCCGTGGACACCAACTGCAGTCAACTTCAAATAAATAAGGCTACAGTTGCGTTGTCACCTCTGAGAACTAATATGAAATACCCCAAAACCTGTAATTATAATGGCTCTCTATTTCGTTCAGACAAAACACAGCTTGCATTGCTCTGCTATTTGGCAGCAGAAATAGCTGAGAGTGTGGTAGTTTTACCACCTAATGGAAGTATAACAGCCACTTACACCACAGTGTCAGCTATAAGCAATGTTTTGAGGGGGTTCTGAAAGGGGTTTGGAGAGGGTGCAGGAAAATGTCGGGACCTCATGATCAGCAATCGCGGCCACTAGACCAACGAGGCAGTCATTAGTGCAATGTGCTAGTCTCAACTTAACTTTCATCCATTACAGCCTATAAAAGCCGCAGTGGGCTTTTATAGGCTGTAATGAATGGAAACTGTTTTTTTAACATAGGCCTCAACGATATATTGCCTCGTAGGGGAGGTTCTGACTTTTGCAACTTAACTTTTTTACGCTTATTCATTACCTTCGCCAAGGCATATCTTAAGCAACGGAATGGTAATAATTTTTCTTTCAAGCTTTCTTTTAACTATGCAATAAATAATTACATCTCACTACAACACAGTGGTATTCCATCTTAGTCCTTTGAGGTTTTTTAACATTAGCGCAAATGTTTAGATATGTTAAAAATAAAAAAGAATATTGCTCGTTCCTTACTCACAATCGAAATAGATTTTTTCAACATAAATTAAATTTAAACAAAAAACACCCTATTTCTTTTTACGCACGCGTCTAAGTGTCAGTAAAATTTATGTTTCACTATAAATAACAAATGACTTGTACATATTATAATACTTATACAAAGACATATATCTCACGGGTTAGTAAAACTCCTTTTTATGGACACATCGCACGGAAGTCCATGGTTAAAAGTAAATGCTAAATGTTCCGACTTAATACCAACCTCGTTCTATTGTTAGATATGATCAAGTGCGCTTGAGTAAGTACTAGGTCTATTTAAAACTTTAGTAGTAATATTTGACGTTCGTTTACAGTTTACAGTTCAAACTAACTTTGCAAATGTAATCAAGTTGAGTGTTGCAGTTTTTACAGGATCTAAATATATTTCTTTTAAGCGAGCAGATAAAGTACAAATATAAAATTGTGTCTGAAGACTCTGTTGCTCGCTCTTTTACTTTGAAATGTAAGATAAAAACAAAGACCCTAATTTCCTAATCTACCTCTGGACTTTAAGAATCAAGCTAAAAACCAATAATAAGAGTTCTGTCTTATAATTTTCTGTTATTTTTGTTTAGATAGTTTTTCAGATAAATTCTCTCTTTGCTTGTTTTTTTTAAATTTTCGGATCAAATAATAAATTTAAACGTATAAGCACACTTAGTAAATATCTATATATGGCTTGTCGGCTGTTACCTCAATTATGAGACTTAGAAAGGTCTGGGAACAAGCTCGAAAACACGTAGAATTTCTTCTACTATGATATATTTTTCGTGTTATAATCTATAGAATATTTTATTCTAGATTGTACTGAATTCTGTTTAATTAAATTTAACAAAATAAATTCACTCTCACTTATACGTACTACGATTACTGAATCAAATGGCTATTATATTTTATCAACTATTTTACAACAAAAGACAAGTACCCGTACAAGTAACCTGACGCAAGTGAACAGAGTATAACGATGTCCTGTCGTGTTTAAGATACATTTAGCTGCGTATGTTTCGTGAGCGTTCATGTGATATGTAAATCAGTTACGTAATACTTTCTGATTTGTGTACTGTCTGAGATTTGAAGTATTATGTAAAAACAGGCGACTTCGTTCGACGTTCTCTACACTCAAAATACAAAACATGGCTTTATTCTACTGGTATTCTTAGAGAGCCTGATCTATCGAGCCAACTCATTCGTGCTGTAGGTATGCATAGCTAGCATAGAGAGCTGTAGCGTGGCTTTACCACGTAATTATTAATTTATATGTAAACATTTATCCTCCTTTTGAAATATAATGAACGACGTTTCTCTATATTCTGTTGTCTAACCGGCACTATTGAAATTGTTAATTGCAATTTTAAGTGCTTTACCACGTGCTCTAGAGTACAGGAGAATATCGTAAGGAATTCTACATTTCTGGAGAATAACATATTTTGAGGACATGTCCGCTAACACGTTTTACGTGGTAGAGCCATGGTTGTAGCACGAATGGGTCGGCTCGACCGGGGAAGGACCACGCTCTTTTTTTTTCTCTGAAAGTACGCTGTTGGCCCTGCTCGTAAGCGAGGACCTACGAGCTATTGAGTGCAACGATTCTGCCGGCGGCGAGGCGGCGCAATCACGCTCTCACAGAATACCAGCGTAAAATAGCAGCTCAACGCTTCTGTGTTTCGTATGGTGAGTGTAGAGAACCGGAGACCCATTTTACTGGAAATGAGGCATTCCATCTTAGTCCTCACGGCTGACAACGCATCTGCATTTTGATTCGTAATCGAGGATAGGTGTAGATGTTTATGGGCTACAGAAACCACTTACCATCAGGTGGGCTGTGTGCTCGTTTGTCATCCTTATCCTATAAAAAAACACGCATTAGGGCAGCGCGGAGGAATTGCTCCACAATTTCTACAGAAATAAGAGTACCTGTGTATGACAGTTGGACGTTACTTCAAAAAATGTAGGAGGTTCTCAATTCGACTGTATTTTTTTAATATGTTACCTCAGAACTTTCTTCTAGGCGAACCGATTTTAATGGTTCTTTTTTTATTTGAAAGCTGGTGTTTTTCATTTAATCCCATATAAATTTGATCAAGATCTGACCAGTAGTTTTTGAGTTATTCTTAATTGATTTCGACTACATTGATGTGTTATTTGTATTGAAGTCGGTTGTACAAAATTTTAAATTTTACCACTTGTATACGAGTATCATAAGCAACTATTTGTGGTTTGCGTTAAACTCTACTGTCAATAACGTGTAAAAGTTTGGCTATAAAGCGTCTCCAACATGTTTCTGTATGCCCCAACAAAACGCGTTATCGTAGTTTACACAACAACAAAATGGTGACAACAAGAAAGTTTCGAAGTCCCGAACAAAACAGATTCACTCTCGGACACGTTCGCGAGTTGCGGCAAGTGCTGTGACGATACTGCGGACTTTGACCTTGAAATCTCAACAGAGGGTGCTCAGGATTAATTTCGTTTTCCACAGAACAAGTTATAGGCAAAGTTTTGTTTGTACAGTGGAGTTTGTGAACATGCTTCGTTATGCAATATTTAGATTATAATATGCGTATTTTTTGTAATAATAGTTAAGTGACAAATGAGCTAACAGATTCAGAATTGATTCAGATTTAATGCTGACCATTGCAACCAATTTCAAACAAAGAAGTCCTTAATTACGTTGTTTCATCAGAGGACTAAGATGGGCCATACATCCTGTAATTATACGGGCTTTTCATTATTTTTAATTTGGGACAGGGCCATATTCACTATTAGGGTTTTGGTTTTTTATATTTCTGAACTAAGGGTAAGGAATTTAATAAAAAAAATTAGGTAGTCGTACTTAATGAGCTGAGGAGCACTCACCTTTCATTTTATTGAATGTAAGCAAACCGTGTTCGATGAGAAACTGTTTGTTGTAATTTTAAAGAATTTCCCATCTTTTTAACTACACAATATAATAGGGATAATTTTATACGAGACCACTTACAATCACCACAATGACCACTTACAAGCTAGAAAAGGGCGTTTTCTGTTAAAACCACGATTTGGGATTCAATTCTAACAATTATTGGGCTTAGAAACATTGCTTTTGTTATCATATCATGCCGGTGCCGTATTTCCTGACCATCAATTCACAATGAAAGTTTAGATATCTGCGATCGTCTGGACGGGAAGTCCGACCGAGAACAAAATTTATAACAACACGGCAAAGCTTCAAAATTTATAGTTTGGACTTGGTTTTACGCTTGGAATTAGAAGCAACTTAGGGTGAAACTTTAATTAGCCGTGTTATATATCGATTATTATATGTTTGCAAGATAATTAAATAGGATTATAACTTTAGCGGCTTTAAGGGCGTCAGATAAGTACACAGCGCTCAAAAGATATTTTGTGTCATAATTCTCTCTATGCATTCAGTGCTTGCAGCTTGCAAGCCTTTGCCGAAGTAATAAAAATAATAATCACAGAAGTGATAACTCTGTCAGCTTTAAACGAACATAGTTGGGGACACCCCAGCTATAAATGAGATGGGACGGTCTGATCAAAGCGGCTGCCAACAAATAGATGAGGGTAGCCGACGATTTGGCAAAGCGGTATGCTTTGGGAGAGGCCACAGCATACATTATATGATATACGATGAGTGAGTGATGTCCAACAGTGGACTGCCCTAGCCGGATGATGATGATGATTAAGATGTAGAAAACCGTTAACGTTACAGCCTATCAAAAGTCCACTGCTAAACATAGGCCTCCCCATAGATTGCTTTTAGAGGATAATTGCCATAGATGCCACGCTTAGCAGGCGAGATGGCAATTGCAGTTTTTTATTTTTCAGTTGTTATTAGGAAGACACTGCTGTCAATCACCTGGTTTGTTTCCCTCTGTCGTCTTTTACAACACACACGGGATGATATTGGGTAGTGGATATTCTTACAACACCACTACACGGCCAGTAGAAGTAAAACACAGACAAACTAATAGTTGTTATAAGTAGTAAGTGGTAGAACGGCAGAGTCGGAAGGACGCCCTAGGCGAAAGTTTGTCGATCAAATTGGCGAAATATTAAAATAGGCCAAATTAAGAGGACCCTTAACCGACGAGCATGTATGCGTAGGTATATGGATGTAAAGGTGGCGTGAGAAGTGTATCAGGATCGTGCCAAATGGAAGTCCGTAGTCTCTGCCTACCCCTCTGGGTGAGAGGCCTGAGTGTTTATGTTTTATATGTATTATTTAGTGGTAGAAAACTAATAAACTATTAATAATTTCTGTTATATCATATTATTGCGATTATTATTGCTTATTCATCCACCAAGCGTAGCATTTGCAGTCAATTCTTTATATTTAGAAGAGGCTCATATCGAACATTGAAATATTCGATAACTGATATTATAATATAATAATTAATTGCTAATAATAAATCAGTGTTTGTTTCTTCGCAATATTTCTTCTAAATCTCTCTCAAGCCCCGACTCAACAGGCAATTGAATTATACGGTCGTCAAATTCCTACAGACATACTACCAACATAGTACGTCCCCAGTTTATAGATGTCGTAGCACTACAACAAATACAAAAGCAATGTAATTGAAAAACGAAAGATACGGACGCCATAAAAAGTACTGCTGCAGCAAGAAGCAAACACTCGAATGTTTTACAGCAATCAATATGAGATCGCAACATTTCAGCAATATTGCATTCGCTTGCCAAGATCGCGAATTTTCGACGGTATGCGATATTTTTGCCGCGTTAACGAGTGCCTGGAACATGTTTACGATGTTGGCACGACGCGACGACGGGACGACGACGATTCGCGCCCCTGTCGACGTAGATAATATAAATTTTAGTTTTCAATTCCTTAATGGGTGATTCGTTACATTTATTCTGTGCTATAATATCGACTTTGTAGTGTGAATTGTACGATCATGAATGTGTAGTATAAAATCATAATATTTTACAACTTTTATTTACGTTCACGTGCAGTAATACCAACGTAACAGTAACATTTAATAGCGAAACAAGATTCTTTACTGAACGGTAACAAATACTAAAATTATTTTATATCCTGTTTTACTATTGGCGGGTATTTTCTTCTAAGTTGGTCTAGTGGTTGTAGTAGTGCGATTGCTGTTCATGAGGTCCCGGGTTTGAATCAGTTATTGAGTTTTTCCATCAAGTAATTCTCAGTAGCTGCCCGGAGTCAGGAAGTTGGCGGTGTCTCACCCCTGTGCCTCGGAAAGCACGTCAAGCCGTTGGTCCTGCGCCTGATCTCTCGCCGGTCGTGTCGGTTTACCGTCCCATCGGACTATGATAGTGAGGGAATAGAGAGTGGACCTGTGCATTCACTTCGGCACTATAATCCTGTCCTGCGGCGATGGCTGGTCTCCGTTGAGGCTGGCCGCCGTGACCGAAATTCCGTCTTGAGGTCATTATTATTATTTTCTTCAACGTACTTTGCCGCATTCTTTTCTTGCCTTTTCTTTTCTTATCTTTTGAAATATAAGGAACTAATGGATTCTCTTGCGCCGCCAGCACACGGTAACTGTTAAAAGATATATACGATAATGTGTGTTTTTGTTTATGTATGTGTATCAATTATATATATATTTTATATATAAGTGTATATTTTATGTATGTGTTACATGTATATATTTGAATTGAATTTGATCATGACAACTTAACTGCCCATAACTCACTCTCTGTTCTACCCAAGGTTCGCCTATTGTACAAATCTTCGGTGCATAAAGAATAAATAAATAAAATAAATAAATATTTATAATATAATACAATAGCAAAAGCAAAACTAATAAGTATGTTAGGTTACCTCTAGGTGGTAGGGATTCTTTCGTGCCTGGAGACCGTCTGTGTAAAACCACCGTCTTACTTATGTCCCTGCCAAGCAACAGCAGGGCTAGCATGGGCAGGAGACAATTTTATCCCCGGGGAAAGGAGAAAATGTTTATCCCCACGCTTAGTTTTATCCACCCTTCGAGCATGGGCACACCGGTGGATATAATATCCACGGTAGATAAAATGGGAGATAGACTTAGACTTAGATAGATTTTTTTGTATGAATATAAACTTCAACCCACGTCCAATGAACTAGGATAAAATTGTCCCTTTCAAATGTCAATAAAGCATAATTTTTCATCTTTCATTTGGCTTCATGCTACGGACGGGGGGCATATTTCTACTCGTTATGTCAAACGGGGATATACTTCTCCCCGTTTGACATAACAAAATAATTTTATCTCTTGTCAGTGGATATAATCGGGGGATAAAATTTTTGTCCCCGCCCATGCTGGCCGGGCTGTGCGTTAAATGCTGTGGTCTGATCTGAAAGGTGTAGAGAGTCAGTATAATTACAAACTGTGAGGCAATCTGTCTTAGACCTTAGAGATGATAAAATATCTGTAGCGTTCTTTGCATGGGGTTGGTTGCAAGTGTCCATGGACTGCAGTTTCTTTACAACAGATGGGCTATAAGTTCGTTTGTCACTTCAATTTAAAAAAAAAATATTACTGCCATTTTTAAACGTGGCAAGAAGAAACAAAGCTTGGGAAAAGTCACGGATTGTTATACAGTCCTGTCAAAATCTAAATTGTATTAACAGCCGAGCCTACGAGCAGGGTAACCGCACCTGCTCACTGTACCTCATAAGCACAGCCTGCACATTAATTCTATGCCAATTTAAATTCAGAACGTTATCCGTAATATGTCGGTCTATCCGTCCACTTTAAGGGCCTTCTGTCTATCTAATAAGTCACTTACGGCTAACAAGTGAACAAGTGCTACATTTGACATTTGCTGCCATTGTATCTATTTTTTTTAATTCCATTGCGTGCTATTGATAAATGCCAGGTAATTTGTTAATAGCGGCCAGTACGAGCATAATAATATGTTTGTTTAACGGTTTGATTTCATTAATTTCTTGAAATGTTATAGAACACGTTTTTTGCTATTGTTATTTAATATTCAAATAATCGATAACTCATATTTGGCACGCAACGTAGTTTACCATAACAAACTACAGTAAGTTGTACTTAACACGTTACGAGGTTTACATTTGCGGCATATAATACAGTGCGGTATTGAGACGATTGTCCACCACCGCTGGCACCGGGACGTCAACGAGAACGGGATGACGGCGCCGAGGTAGCGACACATACGCTTACTCGTACTATAGCCGCCTGTCCACCGCAAGCCCGTCACCCGAGCGCCGTCATTCCGGCCGCCGAAGTATAGAGTAGATCGGCGCGACCGCTAGAACTGGGCACGAGATTGTGATGGGCCAATGTACTGGCAATACAAAACACGTTCAAACTTGTCCATCCACGCCGGCACTGTGACGTCACACCGCGCCGGTTTTTTGTTTTCAAGGGAACGTAGGGACACCCTATAGTAGTTAAAAAAAACTTCTCGTTATGCTGCCACAACTTGTCGCGAATTACATAAAACGCTCCGTTAATGTATCTTTCACGTCTTATCGGATGATTCCAAAATTCGCTACGCCTTCGAATTCGAACGTACAAAAGCAGAAGAAGTAGTCGTCATTTGAATGCAGCCATTCTCTAGTTTATTTTATTTCTACGATAAACGATCGCCGTTGATCTCGGCCAGAAATCATTTCATAAAATTAATTTAGAGTAAGTATATTGCATTCCTAGTATTACCGACATATCCCAACGGATTAGTAAGCTGAAGTGGCAATGGGTTAGCCATATAGCTCGAAGAACCGACAACCGATAGGGAAAAAAGGTTCTCGAGTGGCAGCCTCGTACCGGTAGGCGAAGTGTAGGGCGACCCTCCACTAGATGCAGTGAGGACCTGGTAAGACATGCAGGAAGTCGATGGATGCAGGTGGCTCAGGACCGTGCTTTATGGCATTCCTTGGGGGAGGCCTCTGTTCAGCAGTGGACTTGTGAAGGGCTGTAATGATGATGATGATGACGAGTATTTCATTAATATACAGGGTTATTTTGCAATAACCGGCCAAATTTGCAGAGAAGGTTCAGTATAAGTATTATAGGCAAATGGTGAAGAAAAATTAATAAAAAAAAATCTCAAACATTCCGTCCTTTTTATCTTTTAAATTCAAAATGGTGGTAACTGGTAATGCATTATTTTAACTGATTTTACTACGCACCCACACATTCGTAAGGGTCGATCGGTAGACAGAAACGTTGTTGCCCAACTTAGTTTCAAAAACTGCAATAACGGTTTATCATTATCTATATATTTGAACTTAAGTTTAAAATTTGGCTACTCCTTGAAAAATAACCCTGTATATTTTTTAATACCTTTCAAAATAAATCAGTGAAAACTTACCAATCACGAATACTAATGAACTAAAAGTTTAATTGGAAGTAATAGTTGTACAATTCCAATCCATTTCCCCGTATCAGTTTCATATTTTCTAACGATAATGATTAAAACATTCTAAAGTAATTGCGGACTTAAATCACTGGGATAACTCAAATGCCACCGGTTCATTAACTGTCCTAACAAGGAGTCCGGCGCAACACAAAGAATGCAACATTCAACAAACAATGAAAACTGTACAATTATAAATTATCTGGACAATGGCAAAAACGGCCACACCGTAGGCGAAGTTTATTCTTTAGATAAATTCTGCAACCGTAATTGGCGCCGACGACGCCCTGTGGCTCCGGAAATCGCGTCCCTTAGAATGATCATTTCTTTGAGGCTATTTTCACATTGAGGACATTATTTACCAATTAAGGCTGTTAGTCATAAAATCAACGTCTATTTAAGTAATGTTTAAATTTAATCCAATCCCTCTCTTTTAACTTAATGATAATAGAAAGAGACAGGGGTAGAGATAACTAATAAATAATTTAAGAAAGAAATTATCAAAGATTATAAGTAGGGTTGTGAATTATTTTTTTTACTTATTAGAATAGAATAGAATAATTTTTATTCAATATAGATTATTACATTATACTTATTGAAAGTCATTTTTTATTTACCACTGGTTCAGAAAATACTTCTGTCCTGGGAAGAACCAGCAAGAAACCCAACGGGACTTTTTTTAAACATATTCCACTTTACAATATTTTTTTATACGATTTTTAAATAAATTTTAATAGAACCAGCATGGTGGCGATCACCTCATTCCCAGCGGTTATTTTAATTTAGGTATTCTTTGATATTATAATAACCCTTTTTGATTTTATAAGCCAGTATTTGACCACAATCCCACCTGCACGGCTAGCATGGGCTGGGGACAAAAAATTTATCCCCCGATTATATCCACTGACAAGAGATAAAATTATCTTGTTATGTCAAACGGGGAGAAGTATATCCACGAGTAAACATATGTCCCCCGTCCGTAGCATAGAGCCAAATGAAAGATAAAAATTATGCTTTTTTGACATTTGAAAAGGACAATTTTATCCTAGTTCATTGGACGTGGGTTTAAGTTTATATTCATAAAAAATATCTAAGTCTAAGTCTATCTCCCATTTTATCTACTGTGGATTATATCCACCGGTGCCCATGCTCGAAGGGTGGATAAAACTAGACGAGGGGATAAACATTTTCTCCTTTCCCCGGGGATAAAATTGTCTCCTGCCCATGCTAGCCCCGCTGATGGTAAACGGTGATGAAGCCATCTGTAGTATCAATCATCTGAAGTATTTCAATAATTGAAAATATTATATCCTTTTATATCATAGTGCCTACTATATATATTCCGTTTAGCGTAATAGAGCCACGTTGCCGCTATATCATGGTTGCAGCACGAATGACTCGGCTCGACCGGAGTCGCTCTTACAGAAGTACACAATTAAACTGTGTGAAAGAATATCTCGAAGACAAATATGAAATTCAATAATTGGCTGTTCCATGACTCTGAATAACTAAACTTTCACTTTTGACTTTGACTTAAATAATATTTAAGTCAAAGTCAAAAGTGACTTGACTTAAATAATATTATATAAATTGACTTATCTGTATTATTTTGATTATGTATCATGTGAACTCCAATTATAACTGTTTGTGTTTGTGTAATTTAATATAAAAGTAATAAAATGTGATGAATATTGCATGCCAAATTGCGGAATATAGCTGTACTAAATGTTTGTTCTATAAGTGATAAACTTTGTAAACACCAAATATATCAACCTATATTCGCAATAAACTATTTGAAAAAAAATATTTTATGCTGCATAATAGCAGTTCAATGCTGCTGTGTTTTGTATAGTGAGCCAAGAGAACCGAAGACCCCTTTCATAGAATATAGAGGGTTATAGCATCCACTCACCATCAAGTAGACCGTGTGCTCGTTTGTCGGCCTTGTTCAAAAAGATCTTACACAACCGTGAATTTGAGAGAACGGTAGAAACATGCACATAAAACTTGTTAATCTTGTTTTTTGACGGGCTGATGAAGAAAACAAGTGGTAAAATTAAAAAATTTGTACAACCAACTCCAATATAAATAAAATGAGAACATCATCAATGTCGTCGAAGTCAATTAAATATGCATTATTAGGGATAACTCAAAAACTACTGGTCAAATCTTGATCAAATTTCTATGATTGCCAAATTTCTATGGTTGCCAAATTTATATGATGCAAATTTATATGCGCGCCACATGAAAAGCACCAGCTTTCAAATAAAAAAAGAATCTTCAAAATCGGTTCACTTAGAAAAAAGTTCAAAACTAACACACATAAACAAAAACGTAGAGTCGAATTGAGTACTTCCTCCCACAAGCACTGTAAAATAAATTGTATTTTTAGCATTTTTTTTTACATAGAATAAAAAAATCCTTTTTACTTTTTATATTATACTAGCTGCTAGCCGACGCGTTGCAGCCGCAGAAGAAATACTTGTGGAAATATCGTTTTTCGAAATTTGAAAGAGTCATATTGTTTAATTAGGAATGATAATACATTCATTGAAGTTGAATGATATATAACTTTCAAATAAATTTGTCTGTACGATACGCCGGCCACCTACGTAAGTAAGTGTACTATGCCTATAACCTTCAGGCAACTGCAAGCAACAAGTTGACAAAGTTTTACCTCAATCTGATGATATAGCTATATATAATAGCTGTCCCCATCATAACTTCACAAAGAATGATGGAAAAATCCTAAAAAATACGTGATTATAAGGTATGGATTGAAGAAAATAATCACAATATTGTTATTTACTTCTTTCTCTTTATTATTTATCTTTTATTTCTTCTTCTTATGAATGTGTCAAAATGTTACATTTCATAGTTTTCTTTTAATTATGTATACGGGGTTATTTTGCAATAACCGGCGAAATTTGCAGAGAAGGTTCAGAATAAGTAATATAGGCAAATGATTAAGAAAAATTAATTAAAATAATCTCAAATATTCTGTCCTTTTATCTTTTAAATTCATAATGCGTGGTAATGCATTATTTTAACTGATTTTATGGCAGCGCAGAAGCACGGACAAACAAACATAATTTTTATATATTAGATTTTAATTATTGGCCGTGTAGTGGCGGCGTAAGCGAATCCACTAACTCATATTATCCCGTGGGTGTCGTAAGAGGAGACAGTGGGAAATCGGCAAACGGGAGATCGGCAGCAACATTTTTCTGGTAACAACTCATAATAATAAAAAAAACTGCGTTTGCCAACCTGCCTGCCAAGCGTTGCAACTATGGCAAGATTTCTTTACGACTACAATGATGATGGTGATGATTATGTATAATATACACTAGAATGAGAGACGTCCTGGTAAGAGATGCAGGAAGTTGTAGGATACAAGTTTACAAGTCTACTCAGAACCTATGTAGGAGGCCAATGTTCAGCAGTGGACTTGTGATGGGTTGTAATCATGATGATGTTGTTAATGATTATGTATATTATGACTTTTAGTTATGTATTAACTACAGGGTGTAATTCAAGTATACTAGAACAGAAACCATGGTACGCATTGATTGCAGACAAAAAAAATACTCAGAATCCATCTAGATTTATTGAGGCCGCTTAAGTATTTAATTACCGCGCAAACACTAAAGCGACTTGGCTGATTTCTTCAACAAAAAGTTGGATGTAACAATAAGCAATTTGTTCGAGATGAGTTTCGCATATCAAGAATATGTCGTTAGTAAATAGGGAAGACGGCTTCGTTGTTGATTCTCCATCGGGTTTTATAGACATGCCCCAACCTTAATTAAACTTGTAATTCCTAATTAAATAATAAAATGTTAACGAACGCGTTCCTAAGTCTTAACGTTACCTTACTTCAAACTGATTCTTAATACTTGCGCAAAAGGTTGTTTTAAACAACTCTTTTTTTTCAAGTTACAAACGAGCAAAACACCAACCTGATATGTGACTACTGCAGCCTATGGATATTCTGCAACTAACTTCAAACAAAAATGACCATAGATGCGGAGTTACCGTGGGGCCTAAGGTAATAAAGATACATACACATGTACATCACGCCTGTAATCCCCGAGAGGTTAAACTTACTCTATCTGATATAAATGATGCAAAGACAATCCAATTTAGTGTATTCTTGGTGTGGACTTGGACTATTATAAAACACCATCACAAATGTAGGCATATCAGCTATAAGCTGCTCGCCTATTACTACATATTAATAATAATAATAATATATCTATCACTTACTGTTTGAAACAGAAAATAATTATTTGTTTCTTGCTTTCTAATATGCCTTTCTTTTTTCCTTCTGTAGTATTATATACTTATTTTAATTATCTAGGTAATAAATATCTTTTAACGCAAACATGGCACTGTCTATTTAAAGACTTGAATAAATAATAATATCATTGTATTTTACATGCAGTTTCAAAATAATGTATTTGTTTTTAAATGACGTATTGAAATGTTTGAAATGACTTAAATGTTCCATCCATCCATCCATTACAGCGTATAAAAGTCTGCACTGCAAAATTATTAGTGTTCTTAGTGAGTTTGCGTGAGTTTAGGTGAGAAATAGCTCCTCCCTGAACGGGTTCCTGCCTTGTCGTGGCGGGGAGTGGGGAGGGGTTGGTAGCCGTGGCTTAGTAACCTATGGTAAACGTAGGGCGACTCACATGGCTGGCCCGAAGTGAAGGGCTGGCCCAAGGTGGCCACTCTGAGTGGGCTTGTCGAGCCCTTGGATGTGTGTTAGTGGGCTAGAGGAGAGTCCTCTCTCTATATCGCTGCAGCCGAGGTGGTGACGCAAAGGAAGAGGATTGTTGATATGGCGATGCGCCACTCGACTATCCTACGCGACTTTGGCGGGGCTGTACCACTTGGTGCTTCCGAGTGCTCGTTTTTCTTGGCTCCATGGCCTCCACGTATCGGACTCGTATAGTCCGTTGTGCAGGTGGAGTAAGAGGCCGCGAAGGGCAGTGGGCCTTGTGTTCCTGGTGCGCCTTATCTGAGAAGGAAAAGGGGGAAGAGAAGTCCTCGCTGGTGCGGCCGTGGATGTGTTTGAAAGCGTTTCCGTGGCGCTGCCAATGTGTGGCGAAGGTGGAACACCATGGGGTTTTAGTAGGTGGGAGTCCGACATAATGCGGGTATGTGTAGGCATTTCCTCATTTGAAACCCGGAACAAAATCCGTTCTGTAGTTACGAATAAGAACGTAGATAGACCAACGCAGCGTCGATCTTGGTGTTATATGAGGTATAAAGCTTGCGTCTAAGGCCTAGGTATTAATTGATACATTTATTTATTGTATGACATTATATTAATATGATAATAAATAGAATGGACGTTACGGGTAGGCCTGGGTATAGAATTTTTATCGATATATTTTGTCACACTGTCTTATCTCTATTATTAGTTCCGCGGACGTTCACTTCTGCTGTCAGCGCCAAAATGGCGAAAATCAAATCGCCTCATTATGTCACGGTGTATAGCCAGTCCATATATAGAGGTCAGTGTTTGAAAGTAAATACTTAAAACTGTCTAACAGAGTAATGAGTAAGGCGTAATTGCCAATTTACATTTGAAAGTGTTCTTCATTAGCTGTGTAAACTGCATTTAGCAAGATAAAATTAATTGTAAGTTAGTACTTGGAATTAATTTTGCAACAATGTTGCAATTAGTCATATTGTTTAGCACCAATAGTACTATTTTATATTTAAGTGAAATGTGAGCGCTAATTACATTCATTGATGAAACAACGTCTCGTGTAAGTGCTTGAATGGTTTGCCCTTTTAATGTTTTATATGATACAGTTAGATTTAATATATTAGAGGTAAAGCCCTAGTGTGGGATGCTACTTGCGCAAACACTTTGGTGGCCTCTCATCTCGTTAGAGCCGGGGAGGCATAAGAGGCAGCTGAACTAACTAAGTGACGCAAATATGAGTCTCTGCTATTTGCTATAGAGACTATCGGTCCGTGGGGTCAACGTGCGGTGAAGTTCCTAAAGGAACTCTACCTGCGACTGGTCGTTGGTGCTGGTGATAAGAGGGCTGGTTTTTTTCTCGCTCAAAGGCTAAGTATAGCCATTCAGCGCGGAAACGCAGCCAGCGTTCTTGGCACGATACCATGGGGAGTAGGACTGTATGATAATTAAGTTATTAGTTTTAGTTTTTTTTTATTACAGTCTTTTAATATTGTATAATATATTTATAAATTTGTTCTTCCATATATTATTAAAATAAGACTTTTCGGGTAGTGATGTCCGTTCACATGTAATAATGGCATCCACGATGTTTTCTGTCACCAAGGCGGCGCTATTTTCCATTGAGGATTTCATAGCGAGGAAGTTAATCTGACAAGAAAAATATAAAGTTTAATGTTTCTTTCTGTAATATTAGTTATATTTTATACCAAGTAGGTTATAAATGAATAAACCAAACTACGGATATTCCTAAAAGTAGAAAAATTAAAAAAGAGTTAAAAATGTGCAAAACGTTACAGAGCAAACGCATTGTTTTGTGTATTGATTTAATATTCTAGAATGGGATAAACTTTTATTTAAAACTAAATTCTCAATTAAATGACATTGTGTAAGAAAAAACTAGCTCTCATTGGAGTATCGCGGAAGACCATACATAACATACATAAACACTCACGCCTGTCACCCAGAGGGGTAGGCAGAGACTACGGACTTCCACTTGGCACGATCCTGGCACACCTCTCTCGCCTCCTTTACATCCATATATCTACGCATACATGCTCGTCGGTTAAGGTACTCTAATCTGGCCCATTTCAATATATCGCCAATTTGGTCGATAAACCTTCGTCTAGGGCGTCCCTTTCCGACTCTGCCGTTCACTTCTGCAGCATAAATTTGCTTTGTCACTCTTTCTTCGTTCATTCTTTCTACATGACCAAACCACCGAAGCATTCCTTTCTTAATCCTGGTCACAACGTCCCTAACCCTCTCAGAAGGAAGAGGATACCTTTACCCATATGTAGGTTATATAATTCGCGTCCTCGTCAAATCATAACAGTCAGTCCGTCAAAACAGTGCTTGACATGGAATCTCTTATTGTGGTTCGAATTCCGCATGAAACAAGTGTTTGTATGGCCCACAAATTATTCCGGGTCCGGATGTTTTTCCTTGAGCAATTTATGTTTTTAAACCGCCTCCAAGATACGTGATAAAAACCTTCTCTAGCGGTGACATTAAAAAAAAGTTTTTAAAAAATATAAAAAAAAATATTTATTTTATGCTTTAATGATTTTATGAGGCTTTTTAACATGGTTAGTATAGATGGATGGATGTTCGACTTGTGATAGGACCTGAAGTTGGTGATGATGTCTCGAAACTTTAATATACGCTCAACTTTAATTTACTAGGTGGTTGTAAGACTCCTTTTCTGCCTTGAAGTTCGTTTTGGTAGGTAGTAAGTACCACCCACTTACTAATTTCTAATTTCTGCCGCCAAATAACAGTACTTGCACTATATAGCAGCCAGACAGAATGGTATAGAGAATCAGTATAATTACTTGCATACTATCTTAGTTTTCAGAGTTTTGTAGCCTTTTGCTTGAAGTTGGTTATTGGCTGGACTGCGGTAGCCACTTACTACATGTGGACTGTAAGTTCGTTTGTCGCTTCAGTTTAAATTAAAAATATACTGAGTTTAAAAGTGACCAAGTGATATATTTTCTTCAGCAAAATAAAAACCACATAAAACATTGAAGTATCAGTTACACAAAAGCAGCTCTTCAAAATTTAATTTCAAAAGCAACCCTCCAATTATTTCACTTTCACCGCAACCTGCGCGACCTTTAAAAAAAACTACATTAGTTCTACACCACCTAAGATTTCAACAAAGGGATGTTTTACGAGTTTTTGTGATCTTGATTGTCAGTTAACCCTTTCATTTGGGGCAGGAAATCTCGGGGTCGTTTAAACACCTGCGTAGAAAGTGAATCCGATGCGAGCGATGGGTTGCGTCGCAGCAATCTGTGCCGGAAAGAGATGATTTTTTTTAAATGGAATAATGGGTCTTGAATTAAACTCGATGCGAACTTTCATCTTTTGGCCAATGTTTCGTAACATGAAAAATGATATATGTAAACATTTTTTTTATGATGTTAAGAGTGGCAAAGAAGCACACAATCCAACTAATACTAAGTAAATAATGTTGCCAATAGACTTCTGGAACACAAATGAAACACTGAAACATTATTTTACTATTATAGTCTAGTAAGAGCCGTGGTAGCTCAGGGGCTGAGCGCTTGCTGTAAATTTCACAGTACGCGTACATCTCGGGTTCAATCAACGCCGGCACTTATAAAATTGTTAATTACAATTGTAAGTGCTGATTTATCATGTGATCGGTAGTGAAGGTAAACATCGTGAGGGGGACATTCAGCAGCAGCGCGGTTGACACTTCCTTGCCCAAAAACCCTTTTAGAAATGATCGGAGATCGTTGAACGGGCTTAAAGCAATAACTTAACTTTTTTAATCTTTAATCTAGTATTTTGTGAGAACGTAGCCCTTCTTTGATCGAAAATGAAATAAACTCAATTTAATCTCCTATCTCTATATATAAAAATCAATTGCTGTTCGTTAGTCTCGTTAAAATTCTAAAACGGCTTGATCGATTTTGATGAAATTTTTGTGTGTGTTTGAATAGGTCCGTAGATGGTTTAGATTTACATATGGACCCGGTGGGTGGCGCCGTGGTTGAGATCCATAAATCACCCGTGCGAAGCCGGGGCAGATTGCTAGTATAAAATAAATGTCTAAAAACGTCCCACTACTACGAATAGGCAACCTCTTATCACTGAATAGTTGACGATTCCGTCACACTACTCTTTTACTATTACAGCTATTTCACGTATACTCATAAATAATGGATCTAAACAATAGTTTACTTTCTGTAAACTTATTAGGTAATCAATTAAACTTCCGCTTAACATACTATGTTCAATGATGCTTAGTTTAATAATCGTGAATATACGAAATAAATCCGACGATCTATAACCTCATCTAACCCTAAATTACCCACTATTAAAAACGAGTGATTTAATGCTATAACAATTAAAAATAGAATTACGTTTAGATTGCTGTGATTCCGTTATATTCAGAATAATGCGATTATATCTTAATTAAAAAAACAAAGGACGGATAATTAGTCAAAACAAAAACATTCCTGTTTTACAATCTTTACGGCGACGTAGTGTAGCAAGAAATATTCACACGCATATTAAATAGACTACGCTCAAACCCCTGAGTTAGCAACAATAATGGGAATACATTTTTTATTACATCCATTGTGACAGACGTTCATCGGAGCACCTGAGAGTATTTCAATGCTGCATTGTGATTTCGTGACTACATGATTTATATTTGCATACGGTTTGTATAAGTTCGTTAGCTCCTCGAAGGGTCCGATTGAATCGAGAAACGAAATCGATTGAGAAAGATCGATTGTTATAAAATTTCGCACTGGTCGTTTCGGACCGCCCGTAAGCGCTAAAGGGTTATGTAATAATTTAAATCTCTTAACAACCGTAGTTGAATCAATTATAACGTGTGAAATAAATGACAAGACATAATTTTTTTTTCACAGAAGCCTAAAAACGATGAATTTCGATTTTTATAAAACTGAAGTGAAAAACATACATACAGCCCACTTGATAGTTAGTGGCTAATGTAGCCCATGGACACCTGCAACTATTTTTAAACAAAGAAGGCTATAGATGCATTGTGGACTCTGAGGACTAACATGGAATGCCTCACAGCCTGTAATATTATTGGCTCTTTAAACCCTTGACAAATAAAACAAAAGTTTCTATTACTGAGATCACAATTTATTGATTACCAAACATTATCTAAATTGTAGTTGATGTTTTTACCGAATAAAATTACGATCTGTTACACAAGTGGAGTAAATTTCGTAATAATTAATTATTGCAACAAAATCTAAGAAATTCTGTAACCAGAAAATACGTATAAAGATCTTAAAATTATAACTATTGCTCACGAAAATTACTTCTTTTTCTATGTGTATTTAAAATACGTTTATTTTAATATATTGTTACAAAATATTGCTAACAAGTACGTCTTAACAATTACGTACTAAAAATACTGTATATAAATCATATAAAATTAATTGATATATTTATTTCATATTTCGTTAAATAAAACAGCCTGTACAGTAGAAATTTTAGATCCAGGTAGTTTTTTAAGTCACATCCAAGTTCAATAGTTCGTTTTGTTATGCAAAACTAAATCTGTAACCCAATATGCAAATTTTACCCATTGCGATGCAAATTCGGTTTTTTCGAATAATAAGCAAACGATGTTTACAACAATGTGCCGTTCGGTGTCGTGAGGGTTAGATTTTTGGATCGGATCAATACGGCTATTGATTTTTCGAGTGATTTATTGGCTTAAAAGGCTGGTACAAATTCAAAAAAAACTGTAAGCTGTCGTTGTATTGTTGCTAGGCAAAAAAATATGTTACGTTGGTTACACATGTAATTTAAAATCGGCTAAAAAATTATATTAATACATATACCTATTGAAAATAAAAATTAAAATTAAAATTAAAATATAAAAAATATTGATGATTTCCAGTGAAGACTATGTTACCCGACTGACTGATTTACATATTTTAAATGGATCGACATATTTTATTATTAATAATAAGAATTATTTATAATAATAAAATATGTCGATCCATTTTATTATTATTTATTTCAATTTCTTTATTCAATTTTTTTTATTATTATTTCAATGCCTTTGTTTCTATCTAGTAATTAACAACTGCGAAAAGTATATTATTCTATCGCAGCATGCGATGTGATAAGCAGACGAAACTCATTAACTGTACTATTTTTTTTTCGTAATCAATGGTATCATCTTTTTATTTGAAATCAAAAATATCTAATTAAAAAATTAGATATTTTTTGGGAATAATTTTGATTTGTAAAGAATATCTCATATTCAAGTAGCATCAATTCTAAGAAAATATACGTTTTAATAAACCGTGTAGTGGTGGCTTAAGTATACCCCCCACTACCCCATGTCGTGCCGTGGGTGTCGTAAGAGGCGACAGAGGGAAATGAAACATGACATGGACATCACCATCTAACTAATAACACTAAAAATAACGAATAAACTGCGGTTGCTAACCCGATCGCCAAGCGTGGTAACCACGACAAATATAAAGCATTTATGGGGGAGGTAATCTATGGGGCCTATTGTCAGTAGTGGACTATTGATACATTTTTAATAGAGTTAAAATATTTAGTATTCGTATATTATATAGGTACCTACATAATTCCCTTTAAAAATAAACTCTGTTAATAATTATATGTAATATACAGTAAAAAGTGCTCAGCAACTTAATTGTATGATATGAATAAAAAGGACAATTTCCTGGTTGACCGCCCCTAACTCTAATTCCTACATTTGCCAGTTTTACCCCAAAACGTTTGGTTCCATCCCACATCCTTTGTTGCGTTCCCCTATCTCTGGCATAGAGGGGCAAATGGCTATTCCATTTTTTATTACTTACAATGACGAGTGTAGGGTACGTTCGTTACAAAACTAGAATGATATTTAAAAAAATCAAGAAATGTTTTATTAATTAAAACAGGCAACTTTTAAATATTTTCTATGAGGACAACAACTTTTTTCTTTTTCTCTCTCACTAATAAGAAAAGGCAAAGGTGTTTTGAATTTTTGAGTTTGTTCGTTGAACATTGCCATGTATAAATATTTTATGCAAGCTAAAATAATAGTGTAATAACACCATTGTGTAAGGCTTCTTTCCAAAATCGATCGGAAGATCGTCAAATTAAAAACTGCACGCGCATCTCTCGTGTTTTGGTAGATTTTGTCAAATTTACATTATTAAATATCATTGAATCTAAATTTAGCAGATTTTAGAATTTGTACGATACTTGTCATGACAAGTGTGATAAAATCTACCAATAATTTAAAATTTTAAATTTTTTACAACCGACTTCAATATAAATTATTAAGATTAACTCAAAACCTTTTAAATTATTCCTGCCGCCAATCAGCAGTGCATCCAATATTCTTTTCCCGTTTGAAGTTATGTGACCCAGTGTTATTACTTGTATAGGCAGTGAAGGTTTTTTTGAAGTTGGAGCTTGTCAGCATCCGTCTTCCCATCCAATTACAATCTGGGTGTCCTCAAGGCAAGAGTGAAAAGGCTTTTGTTAAGCTAATTTAGTGTACATTACCATCTTCCGCTACATCACCATTAACCATCAGGTAGTATATTAGTCAGTTGGAATAGTGCTCGACTGTCACTCTAAAAGACGAAAAGGCTTGTAGTAGCTTCTATGAGTTGAACATTTTATATGTTAAAATTTATGAATTTGTGTGAATACGTGTGGTGTTAAGGGACACGTGAAATCGAAGCCTGTATGTATATATATGTTTTTATAACAGTGGTTACAAGACGAGGTTTTTAATATTTATTTACCACGAAGTGTTCGTTGCCAGTTGTAAATGCGTGGCGTCATCCGACGTGCGCTTGACAGTGAACGGGCGGGGCTCAATTAGTTGGCGGTTTTATTTTAATTTACATTGCGTGTAATACTATCATTAATGTATAAAAATGTATGGATGTATAGTCGTTTTATCGTCAAGATTCAAATATAGTCGGAAACTATTATTGTCTATACTCCTACTATCTATTTAGGTATTATCGACTTCAATGGATGTATTTAAATATCAAACAAGTGGTAAAAGTAAAAATTTTGTATAGCCGACTTCAATACAAACATAATGAGAACATCATCAATGTAGTCGAAGTCAATTAAATACGCATTATTAATCATAACTCAAAGACTACCGGTCAGATCTTAATCAAATTAATATTGGACCACATGAGAAGCACCAGCTTTCAAATATAAAAGAATCATCAAAATCAGCTCCCTTAGAACAAAATTTTGAGTTAACACACATAAAAACAATTTTAAAAAATCAGTCGAATTGAGAACCTCCTCCTTTTCTTGAAGTCGGTTGAAAAAGGCAACTTATCCCAGTCGAAACGTATCTGATGTAACCTTTAAATAAAACCAAAGGCAGGCTTGATTTAAGTGTCAGAGGTACAGGCGGGAATTATTACGCACCAAAGCAATTTTTTTGCCAAAATGTTGGGTGAACTGGTAGTCGAACTGGGGATTTGGGTAACCCGACGACGCGGTCGCGTAAAAAAGCGTATAAATTAAAAAGAATGTATGGCATTATAGTTTTTTTTTTTCAGTTAAACATTATTTTAGCACATAAGAAAATAAACATTGAAATATCACATTATAAAAAGATAATAGGTTTTAATTTAAAATGCTTAAAACATTCTATAAATGTCATATTTTTCGAATGTTCAAACACGAGTGTTAATAATAACATTCTTGTATAATATGTTAGGTACCAATAAAATAATGTAAATAAAAACATTACAACAGACGCTAGTAGTGGTATCATAATACGTAACTTCATTCACGTGGTAAACACAATTTAAAAAATCTCTCTATAACTTTTGTCCCACCAGATTTAATTTAAAAAATCCATTAGTGCATTTGGAATGTTTCGACGTATAAAGATAGGTTTGCTGGTAAGTAAGATTTTTTTTATAGGATAGGGTGACAAACGAGCACACAGTCCACCTGATGGTAAGTAGTTGCTGTGACCCATAGACATCAACATCTATCTTCAATAAAGAATCAAAATGCAGATGCGTTGTCACCCGTGAGGACTAAGATGGAATGCCTCTTTTCCAGTAAAAAGGGTCTCCGGTTCTCTACACTCACCATACGAAACACAGCAGTGTTAAGCTGCTATTTTACGCTGGTATTCTGTGAGAGCGTGGTCCTTCCCCGGTCGAGTCGACCCATTCGTACTACATCTATACTACTAATATAGCTGCAGCATGGCTCTACCACGTATGAATTTCTTATGTCTTATATTTAAATTGTTTTGTTTTCTGTAACTATCCGTTTTATTTTATACGAAGTGCATAAAAACACAAGTTAATATTACAAATAATCTGATAAATGGTTCTGTAAAACAGGACGTATGGGAAAACGGACCGTTTTCAAATATAGAAACAACGCCTTCGACAAACCATAATTAACGGCTCAAATAGTATTGAATATTTTCTAGGAAATAGCTATGATTCACCGAATTATGATTTACTGGATAATTAATACAGTCTCTGTAAAATTACTTTAGTAAAATTACGTAAAATTTAGTAAAATTTCAATATTAGATAACTATTTCATGTAAATTTATATATAAGTATGCCCGAAATAAAGATTTACAGTGTTACTTATAATCTTTGATTATCGGTTAGTTAAATTATGTATAATTCTTAATAATCTCTATACCTGTCT
Organism: Parnassius orleans; assembly: GCA_029286625.1. NCBI lineage: Eukaryota > Metazoa > Arthropoda > Insecta > Lepidoptera > Papilionidae > Parnassius > Parnassius orleans. Next base: position 1,271,798 of record JAGSMP010000076.1, on the reverse strand, counting down.
CTTTCTATTATTATTTAGTGAAAAGTAAGATAGCAAGTTTAAGCATTTCTTAAATTAACGCCGATTTTTATGAACAATTTAGTTTTTATCCCATAATTATGAGAATGTAATCGTACGCTGAGCTCTTTTTTATATACATATATGTGTATTAAAACATTAAAATGTTTAAAGTATTGACAATTTTAAACAATTACACATAGGTATTAGCAAAATCATTAAAAGTATTTTATAAACTACTTTTCTACAATTAAAACTACACATAAAAAAGCACTAACTAGGAATTAAGTGTGAAAGACGTAAATTAACAATAAGCCAATTTTCCAAAATTATTAGATTGGTATTGAAAAAACTCACATTTTCCGCCATCACCCCATAATTTATAATCGTGTCGTATGAACCAAAAAATTGCCGTGCGACTACTCTAAATGACCCCATAGGCGACCCCACCCCAAAGGAATGCAACGCCCATCGATTTATTTATAGAGGGGATGTAACAGCCCCCGATAGTTTCGTGGGGCGACAGCTGGAGCGTTTCTTATAAGGTTTTTTTTTGGCCCGGTCTAAAACTTCTTAGGTTTTGAGCCAGGGGTGCATTGAGTTTTTAAAATAAATATTTAATATTTTTTGTGGACGTAACGTTACGAAATAGCATTATCTACAAAAAAACATAAGATATGCCTTTATATATTCAAGATTAAATTAAAAAAAAAATGTAAAGCCGACTTCATAAACCAAAAAGGAAATACTGTCTTAGCACCAACTTGAGAATGTATTAAGTGTAAATATTTTAATTCTTTTTAGTTTTTGAATTTGGTTTTTACTTTTTTTAAGTTTATTTTTACCTGAGTAACTAAGGAATGTCAAAAGTTTAAGGTAACAAAAACCTATAATTAGTCCAATTATTTTAGCTTAAAAATTGGGAAAATTAATGGAGTATTTTTATCTATCGGCATACTCGTAGAGCGAAGTTAACTACTCTTCCAACCTTAGGATTGAATGTATTTATTAAAGTTTATATGGAACCAACCCTGAAGTATAACCTATTTAATATAAGAATACTCAACTCAGTCAAACGAGAAATCGGTGAACATACATAAAAAAACATGATATATGCGTCGGATACAGGACCTCCTCGTTTTTTTACTAGGTTAAAAATAGAATATTGATGTGTGGTATTTTGTTTTATCATACTAGATTAATGAAAAACTAAAGCAATCATAGGATTTGTCGCAGTCAGATTAAATAATAATAATAATGTCCACCAGACCGAATTTCGGTCACGGCGGCCAGCCTAAACGAAGACTAGCCATCGGCGCAGGACAGGATTATAGAGCCCAAGTGTATGATGATAGCACTCAGATGCACTCTCTATTCCCTCACTCTCATAGTCCGACCGGAGAGAGATCAGGCGCAGAACTAACGGCTTTACGTTCTTTCCGAGGCACAGGGGTGAGACACCGCTAACTTCCTGACTCCGGGCAACTACTGAGAATTTCTTGATGGAAAAGTTCAATGATTGATTTTTTTTGCCCGACCGGGGATTCCAACCCGAGACCTCGTAATCAGCAGTCGCACTATTACAACCACTAGATCAACGAGGCAATCAGATGAAATAATAGACATGGTATGAATTAATTCATAGACACGTGGTCGAGCCACTTTGCAGGATATTATGGCTAAAGCAATGATTTAACTTGAGATAGACAACACTAGTGAATACCCAAATTAGAATATTAGCAATATTTTAAGTTAATTACTACTAGCGTTTTAAAATTAAAGAAATATCTAAATACGACTCTACCTTTGACTCTACTTTTGTTAAAGATAATTATTTTAATCCAGATCCCTTTCAAATCAAAAGCCCAAAATAAAACTTTAAAAATATAGTATTTTAATAAATAAATTAACAAAATATAATAGTCGCTGTCAGTGGCACTTGCCTTACGTTTTATAGTACACAAACAACCCGAGTTACCCATTTGCCGTGACTATCTCAATCTTTGAGCTGTCGCAGACCCTGATAGGTTCTCCATTTGTACGATACAAAATATTTGAAGTGAATACTTCTTTAGCCGCGTTGAGCGATTTTTGGTAGGGGAAAAAGTTATGGGTTCGCGTCACCGATGACCTCGACATGCTCATGCACGTCACGAGCATGTCTACCACGCGTAGTATAGAGGCCTGTGCACATGTATGTATACGCACATATCGTTCAGTTTTCACTTCTGTCGGCGGTCCTTATGACTGCCTCTGTTTTAAATTACAAAATACACAAATTGATATAAAATATTTATTTTTGATTTTCTAAATTGTCACCTTCACGTTACACATATTTTTTATATTGTCGTAGCGTTTCACATTATTATTAATTTATTGAATTTTATACATACAAAAATAGTAATAAAAATATTTAAGGAAAGCATTTCGTTTCTATACTAGATAAATATAAATTAATCTGGGAAATTAAAAATTATATTGAAATATCATAATCAATATTTTAAAATAGGACTACCAATTTGTGAGAGGCTCGCTAGAGGATTAAATCGGTAAAGGAGTATTCAGCAGCACTATTAAAATATTAATATTATGTAACTACATCCATGAATGTACATAAAACAGCAGTAGCGAAGTATGTATGATAAAAATGTAAAAAAAAACCGAATGCGAAAAAAGTTGACTGAAAAAGAAAAAACTTATAACATATGTCACTTCCACAACTAAGACGAATTTAACGTCACCCGATATGTTAAAATCCATCAAGCCAATACAGGCTACAGAGCGTGCCAAAGAAATAGACATACATACATTAAAACATACACACGAAAAACATTACCCTCCTTCTGAGGCAGTCGGATAAAAAGCTTATAATAACATCGTATGACTGCAATACCGCCGCAGCGGTGATTTTAGTTCGAACCCGTAAATGAGGGTCGCGAAACAAAAGTTCTCAACGTATGGTCGTAATGTGTAAATGAGAAAAAGTACGTATAAGAAAAAAGTATACTGCATATTTCTTTTCTTATAAGAAAATATAAACATTTAGTTCTTATACTATCATTGCCCTAGTGGCCATTTCAATTTCATCAGAAAAGACTCGGGAACAGAGGGCTAATGACCTCATGATCTATACATCTATATCTAAACAAATAAATAAAATTGAAGTGTCTTTTTGTAATGTCAAAATAACAGCTTTTTACTAAATGCATATGAAAGTATATACGGTACTTATAACAAAACACAATTTTTTAAATTTTTGTCTGTCTGTCTGTCTGTTTGTTCCGGCTAATCTCCGAAACGGCTGGACCGATTTTTACGGGACTTTCACTGGCAGATAGCTAATGTTATAAGGAGTAACTTAGGCTATTTTATTTTAGAAAAGATTTAGGGTTCCGCGCAAAAAAATTAAAACCAAATTACACGCGGGCGAAGTAGCGGGGTACAGCTAGTTTCAAATATTTTACATCATCTCCAATATAGAATTAACATTTTATATCAAACAGGAAATGGAAAGGTTCTCGAGTGGCAGCCTCGTACCGGTAGGCGAAGTGTGGGGCGACCCCAACTAGATAAAATGACGACCTGGTAAGACACGCAGGAAGTCGATGCAGGTGGCTCAGGACCTGAGACCTCAGCAGTGGACTTGTGAAGGGCTGTAATGATGATGATCAAACAAGAGGAAATAGGCAACAATATCTAAATAAAATAACAACTAAAAGTAATAAAAAACTGCGGTTGCCTACCCAACTATGGCAAATATAGCCGCTATGAGGCTTTGAGAAGTTATGGAGTAACATAGGCCATGTTCAACAGTGGACGTTTTATAGCTTGAAATGAATGTATTTGAATGAAATCAAAATATTAAAGGATGTGTTGTAAATTTCGATATTTACGTTACTACTATTAATTTATCCGATAAGAGTATAATTATATTTTATCTTACTTGACGAAGTCTATTTTGGTACTATTTGATCCGATCGGATTGAAATTATAATTTTCAAATTTAAAATATAATTCAACATGGTTATGTGTTAAAAATATAGGTACTTAAATTATAATTATATTTTGAGTTTGAAAAATTGGTTAATGAATTTTCTACACAAATTTCTAATACGATTAGAATAATAATAATTTAATAATTTTATTAAAAGATTGAAGTTCTGGCCTTCAATGATGATAAATAAAATGTGTTACATATTTTATGTGTTTTCTTTATAGAATAAGGATGATAAACGAGCACATTTCACCTGATGGTAAGTGGATACAGTGGCCCACAGACACTTCATCACAATCCATCCTCGATTAAGAATCAAAATGCAGATGCAGACCCCTGAGAACAAAGATGGAATGCCTCGTTTCCAATGCAAAATGGTCCCTGGTTCTCTACACTCACCATACGAAACACAATAGCATTAAGCTGCTATTTCACGCCGGTATTCTGTGAGAGCATGGTCCTCCGCCGGTCAAGCCAACCCATTCGTGCTGCAACCATATTATAGCTGCAGCATGGCTCAACCGCATATTTGTCGAATTGACTTGACTTGACATGAATCATTATCCTTTTCCTCATTTACAATAACAAGTCTATTGTATTGTTGTAATCGAACACAATGAGATGATTGTACTTGTTTTTCAAAGCAATCTAGTCACAAACGTCTAGCAGGTCAAGTTTTTCGAAACAACCGCGGAATTCCACAGAATCCAGTTCAGTCACGCCAAGTAATGAGAATAATTATTATTTTGCAATCTATTGTGGCACGCTATAACACTATAAATCTAGCTGAAGCCTTTGACACAATGTACCTACATAGCGTCTCGTGCAAAATGCTCTACGTCATTTACAAACGACACGTGTAAAAACCTGCATTAGAAAATGTGTGCATCAGTTGTTTTATGGTTCAATATAAACTTATTTGCCTTTCTCATTTATGCAGATAAATAATCTTACAATGTATGCTACAATAAAAATATAGTAAATCTATGTTCACACACAACTTCAACCAAGATACAAATAAATTAAAATATTTTATTATTTAGTTTTATTATTTTTGTTCATCTGACCCGGTTTGATATCAAGGACCCATTAATTGTCCATTAAGCTAGATCTAGGTCATTGTGTCTTTAAAAATTAGGATAAGAACCACTTAAGTCAAGAGTATCTGTCACTCCATTTCATAACACAAGTGTCGTAAGAGACGACGATGGGAAATGTCAGGAAAAATTAATGCTTCTGTTAGATTACGGTATTACCATCACTTCCTACTACTGCATTAGACGTTAAATATTAAGACCGTTTTATTTGAAACAGAGTACTTTTTTCTTATTCATATGGCACAGATAATACACCTTCTCATATTTAGGCGTAGCAGAAGAGAGGAAACAAATTTTACACAAAATTTATTTTTATTTATAATATAATTCTTAATATCGACAGAAATAGTTGACTCCTCTCTGTCAACAACTTACACATTTAATGCAATACATAAATGGATACAGGCTTGACCTTTATCTTTATATTGTGTTAATTACACGCGATTGAAGTCGCGAGTATCGCTACTTGTCTATAAGTTACGAAAATAATATAGGTTGCTAATAAAAAAAACAGAATTATGAAAAAAATTATTATTTTCTTTTAAAGGAGTTAGCGTTCCAAGTGGACCTAAACTTATTTGAAAAAAAATAATAATAATTTAACTATTTTCATTATTTAAGAACACTAAATAATAATGAACGCAAGAGGTTTTTGTTGGAATATTTTTGCCTTAGTGGTCGAACTAATTATTGACTCTTATTTTATCAAAATACTGGCCAGTTACATAACTGGCCAGTATTTTGATAAAATAAGTGTCAAATATTTTATAATATATATATTTATAATATATATAGGCTTAGAAAATGCATCACAAATTTAAATCAAAATCATTTCACACTTAGAGTTTGCACTATTTCATCTCCATTATATTACAGATTGCAGTTTCATTGCTTCAATTAATTTCCTTATACGCATTATAGCAGGTCGAGTTGTGCTGAGTAATTTCCAGTAATAGCCTTCCTTTTGAAACGGCAAACGTAACTAATGTAGTTATTACTAAATATTTTGTTATTATATATTTCCATTATCATGCGCTGTAAATTTCGCAGCGCCCTCACTATACGTTTTATTTGGAATCAATTTCACAGAACATAATTTTTATAATTAAAATATTGTATTTTTTTAATATTCTATCGTCTCTATCACAGGGAGAGTTCAGATAAGTTGTCCGGATTAACTCCAGCCTTGAAAATTCACCATCGTAGCGTTTGCGAATTTTCCGCCATACACGACCATTGTGGAAATTAATCTCTTTAGTGGTTTATCTAGACTAATTTCATTTAGGAATATTCAAGAAGAGAAACTAGTCCTTATTAAAAGATCGGCAACACATCTGCAATTGCTTCAGTTTTATAGATGCTCATGAGCTAACCAAAGGCGCAAGTTACCTCCCCTTGAAAAAAAAAAACATGCGTGAGTGTCGTAGAACACACGGTTGGAACGAAGTTTCTTTCGTAGTATATTATTATTGATAAACGTATATATTATTGATTACAAATACAAATAAATGAATTACTAGCGTCTATTAAAATGAAGCGTCATTTAAAATGAAATAATATTTCTTTCATGGCAAGATAAGCAAAAGTGCGAGGGAGATGGATATTATTCCATCTCGCTTCCTTATAGCCGCCAAGGCCGTCTACTACGTCAGAAGGGGTTGTGACAGAAAAATCTTACACTTTTTCTCGCCTAGCCTCCATCCGCCAAATTCGTACCGTCCAATAAGGAACTTCGTTCAAAAAACAACAAAACAAACAATCTATGCTTACATTTTAAACCTTCATTCTATCAAAGTTTACTGCTGAATATAGGCCTCCCCATAGATGGCCTCATAATTTTCCGTTGTTGTCACGCCTGTCAGGCGGCTTAGCTAGTGCAGTTTTTAGGGTTCCGTCCGTCCGTCCGGATCATGAGCCCGCTGACAGACGGACCGTCCGTCCGTCTGTCAGCGGGCTCATGATCCGTAATAGGTGTATTACGATGGTACGGAACCCTTTATGCGCGAGTTCGACTCGCACTTGGCCGGTTATTTTTTATTTTCTAGTTTTATGAGGAAGATATAGAGTCTATAAAAAAGTATTATTTCCGTCGGTCTATATTATAGACCGATGGAAATAATATTTTTCTTACATCTACTGCTGGGTACTGGTCTTTTCAAGTAAGTCGCCTGCACTTATTTAAGAAGTTGCTTGTTCTTATCTTTTTTGACAGCCGTGTTAACTCAGGAGGCTAAGTGTCCATGGCAGGCTAGGGTTCCGTTCTCGCCGGCACCAACGGAAATATCAATTGAAATTTTAAGTTTGGAAATCTACATGAGAAATTTAAAAAAAACTTCGTTGACATGTGATGTCTACTACCCAACACGTATTAGGGCAGCGCGACGGACACTTCTTTGCTCTAAAATACCCTCTCATAAATGAAGGAACGTTAGTATATAGATTGTAACTTTAACTTCTCTGTACTTACCTACTAACTACTGTACTTACTCTGGGCTGTTGAGCGCAGACTCGACATTTTCTACTGTTATGATGTATTTAATTACCAGCCTCAGGATTTTTGATTCCAAATAACCAAATGAATATGTATGTAGTAGAATCGCACTACAATATATTATGGCTGCAGCACGAATGGGTCAGCTCGACCGGGGAAAGACAACGCTTGCACGGAATACCATAAATAGCAGCAAGATGCCGCTGTGTTTCATACGGAGAGTTACCGAAGGTGGACAAAAATTCACAGAAAAAAAACATGCAGAATATTCTTTATTGTATAAGAAATATTTTAGCACAAAGGTGAGCTATTATCATAATGGCATTCTCTAGCTTGCTTTTAGTAACGAGACACTCAATCTTAGTCCTGAGGGGTGGACAACGCATCTGCATTTTGTATCTTAATCGAGAAAAATGGTGCCTGTGCCTACTTGTTTCTCACCCCTACTTCTATATAAAATAAACCAAATAAAATCATATAATTGTTGAAACTGCCTTAGCCTTAAGCTTCAAGATTACCATTACTCATTTGAATAATTCATTGCGCGTGTTACGTTTTAAATTTGCCTTCCGCCGACCCTACGCCATCAAATGACGGCCACTATCTCTAAAGCTTGGCTCTGGTTATCTCATCAATCACCCTGTCAATTCGCGAGCCGGCCAGCAGACCACATGCAAACTGTGTATTATAATATACCGCTTAGGCCGTTTATACACTGTGTGTGTCGGGATCATCAACATTAAATGACCGGCTTGATAAGTATCAGAATCAGGTTACTTATATTATTTTTAAAATAGTCACGTGACTTAAAGGACTTATTTGCATGATTTAACTGTCTTAACACGATTTTGTCTACAAATATTTTTTCTGGGTTGGGATGTTTGTCCATGTTAAATTTATGCATATAAAATGCCCTCATTACTTTGTGTGAAATAAATTACTTAATGTAACTTTTACAGTAATAGGTAGGTAAAAAATCTAAAGGTTAAGAATAAGACACAATGACGTGAAGGCCAAGGACTATTTAAATGGAGTGGAAATCGTTCACTTGTTTTTATTCAACGTCAGCTAAAGAAATATTAATGTTTAATTTACTTTAGATTTAGAATATAAATGCGAAGTAAATTATTATTTAAATTACTTATTATTACTTATAAGATTGCTGTAACTAAAGTTTGTAGGAAAAAACTTAATATGTAATTTTAATAATTAAAAAGATCTAAAAATTCTGTAATAAAAACACTTAATGGTACACAACAATCGTAAATGTACGTATGCGTGAATATTAAATATTTATAACATAATGAATACTGTGTTATATGGATGTGTATTTACAGATTAAATAAACATTATTTATGTTTATTTTTTCTGCATTGCTGCACAATATTATGAAATTCTAATAATACAACATACCACTCGTCTCATAAAAGGATTAGTAAAGAATACCTAAAGGCATTAAGCCCGCCCTTTGCATCTTTTTGGATTAAGAAAATTAAAAATTTTTTTTTTTACATAAAATTGACGGCTCCGTGGCGCAGTGGCTTAGCAATGAGTTGCAGCGCTGAGGGCCTATATGGCCTAAAAATAATTGTTCCGGGTCTGGATGTTTGTCCTTGTGCAATTTATGTTTGTAAACTGCCTCCACGATACAGGAGAAAATCCTAGTGGGGGTTACGTTTTAATAAAAAAGAAATGGTAAACAAACTTACAGTCACCTGGTACTGAGTACTGTAGCCCTTGGACACCGAAAATCAACTTCATATAAAGAAGACTACAAATGCATTGTCACCTCTGAGGACTAAGATGGAATGCCTCACAAAAATGAGTTGATCTAAAACCGATGCGTAGTTGCACCTCAAACATAATTCAAAGTTCTCCAGTCATCTAATGAACTGGAAGTCTCAACAAATAGCAGAAACGATTCGAATGCGTTTAATTTTTGCTGATCCATCATCATTATACTATTGACTACACGCTCTTTTGCATCCTCTGCTAAAGCAATAAAGCTTACATTCTAATAAAAATGTGTAAGCTAGTGATTAAAGTGGTACATAGAATTCCAACCTGGCCATTTCAAAATGATTTAAATAGTCTACAATTTCTTGCAGATATGGAACATGGCTCGAGTCAAATAGAAACTCGAATACATTCTTTAATAAACGACTGAGCACTACTGACGATACTATCGGAAAGAAAACTGGAAAATAATTATAATCTTAGCTTGAAATTATATTCATTAAGTTTTTAAAACATATTAATTTCCAGTCATTCCATTACAGTATATCAATAGTTTGTTGAATATATATGCCTTTTTTAAATAAAACTGGTTTTACGGATTTTATCGCGTATATTAACTTATTTTTTATTCCCGACGTTTCGAGTACTTTACAGCACCCATGGTCACGGGGGGGACTGAGGTATTTGATGTCCCAATGAACATGTACAGGATCGCCCCAGTCACTACATTAGATTTGATAGACAACAAATCCTCGCTAAAGAACACCGATTCCTTTCAAGAATGATTCGCGAGGCTATTGAAATCAAAAAACATCCTAATTTCAATAGAGAAGATGGCTGGGTGCTACCATCTGCTTGGGATCCTATAATTAATAAAATTAAATCCCAACCCAAGCATACAACTGCAAGACTTTAAGATACTGTAAGTTCATACTGCGTAGATCGGAACAAAAATTAGTAATTTTTAATCTGGAGGTAACCGTGGTTAACTATGACATTGGGACGTCAAATAACTCAGTCCCCCCCGTGACTATGGGTGCTGTAAAGTACTCGAAACGTCGGGAATATAAAATAAGTTAATATACGCGATAAAATCCGTAAAACTAGTTTTATTTAAATGTGTAGTGTTCGCGTAAATATAAGAAATCATTATATATATGCCTTACCAAGGATAGCCTCACTGGAGGGATATTTGCCAAGGTTGTCACGCTTTGTAGGGTTGGCAATCGCAGTTTTTTATTATTTTTAGTCGTAATCAAAAGAATGCTGCTACCCACCACCTGTTTCAGTTTCCCTTATTCGTCTCTTACGACGTCCACGGGATGATATGGACCAGTTGATATTCTTACAGCGCCACTACACTGTAAATTACGAGCCATTCAATTTTAAACAAACTATGATGTTCATTTAACATAAAAAAAATAATAGCTGCGTTAATCAAGGTTTCCCTAGCGATTCGTAATCATTATCAACGCAATCATTATCATCATTATTGCAAACCATCACAATTTTTACGTGGTAGAGCCATGCTGCAGCTATATTAGTAGTATACTTGTAGCATGAATGGGTCGGCTCGACCGGGGAAGGACCACGCTCTCACAGAATACCAGCGTAAAATAGCAGCTTAATGCTGCTGTGTTTCGTATGGTGAGTGTAGAGAACCGGAGACCCTTTTTACTGGAAAAGAGGCATTCTATCTTAGTCCTCACGGCTGACAACGCATCTGCATTTAAATTCGCAAACGAAGATAGATGTAGATGTCTATGTGCCTATTGAACATAATCGCAAGGTATCCTCCTAAGCCATCTACTTTGATCGTTTATTCATTATCTCTTACAGCCCATCTTATCAGCCCCCTTACAGAACACTGACCTTTTCCACAAATTGCCTCATATGGAGGTTATTTGGCATAGTTGCCACCCCTGACAGATAAGTTGACAATCGGATAGTTTTCTATTATTTTTCAGTTGTTTTCAAGAAAATGCTACTGTCAATCCCCTGTTTAAATCTGTATTGTCGTCTCTTAAGATACCCGCGGGATAATACACACACTATACGGCAACTAAGTTATACTTATAAAATTAGAAATTATTAAATTTAAATTCTGATTTAACTAAAGTTTTAATTTCATAAAAAATTTAAAGAAAATCTGATATTTAAATTCACACAATTAAGAATAACGTTTACTACCTTTCCTGCCCTGAAGTACATCTGGGATTTTCATCTGGGTAAGCAACACCCTATCTGATATGTGTGTATGTAGGGTATGTCTTTTGTGTTCCCGTTTGAAGAGAGCCAATATAATTAGTGGGTATGAGGAATGCTGTCTAAAGCTTCGCATTCATTATGCAGTAATTGCTGAGCAAGAAACGATGCCTCAGCATGTTTCGCTTATTTCCGTTCAAACCTTAGATATCAAAGTGTGTAGACATTCGCATTATTAATGTTAAAAGCAATAATGTTCAACCTGTAATGAACAAATGTTCGACCTTAAACTGCGACAAAATTTTGTGTGTTTATAAGACACATTCACACACTCGTAAGAGTAGATCGGTAGACAAAAACGTTGTTGCCCATAAATCACATTCAATTTGGGATAATTTCAAATAAAAGTAGAAGCCTTATTTACTCGTATTTTCAAAAACTGCAATAACAGTATATCGTTATTTATATATTTGAACTTAAGTTTAAAATTTGGCTACTCTTTGAAAAATAACCCTGTATAATTGAAATCTAGGTAGTAAGACTCCTTTTCTGCCTAGGAAAATACAACCCTAGGGTAGCTAAATACAACCCTCTTACCTATTTCTGCCGCCAAATAGCACTGCTTGTGCTGCTGTCCCGGTTTGAAGAGTGTAGAGCCAATATAATTACAGGATTTGAGACATTTCTTACTTCTCAGAAGTGACAACGCATACCTTGCCATGACAGCTCCGTGGCGCAGTGGCTTAGCAATGAGTTGCAGCGCCAAGGGCCGCGGGTTCGAATCCGCACGGAACATGTATTTGTATGGCCTACAAATAATTGTTCCGGGTCTGGATGTTTGTCCTTGTGTAATTTATGCATGTAAACTGCCCCCACGATACAGGAGAAAATCCTAGTGTGGAGGTAACGTTTTAAAAAAAATAAGATAAGATAAAAAAATAAGATATGTACTTATGTTTGAAACTGTGATGGACCGTAAGTTCGTTTTGTCACTTCAGTTTTATAAAAAAAATATAAAAAATTATAGCCGATTTAACACAAGCTACTCAGGCAGCATCTCAACAATGACATCGTGATTGGGATGTAGCTAATTTGTCACTGAAATGTAAATTTTTATTTAAATAAATAAGGCTGACATGCTAGCAGGCAACTGAGTATAAGAGTTAGAGAGCTGTGACCTATGGACACCTACATCTATCTTCGATCAAGAATCAAAGTGCAAATGCGTTATCACTCCTGAGGACTAAAATGTAATTGTTACCAGAGAAAGGCCTCATTAACTGTATACATGGGAACCTTTCTTTATTACCATCATATAGGAAATAATAGAGAATGGCGAGTTTCTTTAGCCTCATTCTCTGAATACCGTACAACAATAATTTTATATTGCAATCCCTTGAACACTCCGCTCTCTTGAGCACGTAATGCAGCTGATAACTCGATAACTTCAATCAGTAATATCTCATACATTCGATCGATTCGAAGCAAATTGAGCTGAGCAGCTCATTGTACCTCGTTAATGTGATTTGAAAGTTTATTACGCGATTGTGAAAATAAAAAAGTTACAGCCTGTATAAGTCTCACTGCTGAGCAGAGATCTCTCATTTCACAGGTTTTCACATCATGCCTACAAAATATATTTCTTTATTTTTATGTTTCACATGCAGTTATCATCGCGTTGTATTCCTTCACCGCCGAGCAATTAGTAAATCAGCTATTAAAATTGTACTTATAGTGACAATTTCATTGATGCTGACGGGGTTTGAACTCGGGTAATGAAAATGAAATAAGAGATGGGTAGTAGCATCTTCCTGATAACAACTGTAAACAATAAAAACTGCGGTTGCCATCCCGCTTGAAAACCTGACTGAGGCTCATGTTCAGCAGCAGACTCTTGATAGCCTGTAATCATAGTGGTATAGGAGAATTATATCATACCAAAACTTTAACAAGAGCCGTGGTAACTCAGATGGTTAGCGCTCGCTGTAAATTACACAGTACGCGAGCAACCCGGGTTCGATCCCCGCCGGCACCAATGAAATTGTTAATTGCAATTTTAAGTGTTGATTTACCACGTGCTCGGCGGTGAAGGAAAACATCGTGAAGAAAACTGCATGTCTGAGAAATAAAAAAAAAATATTTCGAAGACATGTGAAGTTCGCCAACACGCATTGGGACAGCGCGGCGGTCATTTCCTTGCCCTAAAACCCTCTCAGAAATGAGAGGAGGTCTGTGCCCAGCAGTGAGACGTATATAGGCTGTAACTTTACTTTTTTACTAAATCTTTAACTGCTAAAAATGTTTCATTAAGGTGTAAGCTTATGTTAAAATAAACAAAACAATTTAAATTAATTTAACGGATTTTATTACCTTTAATTTGATAATTTTTTAACTCATTTTTAATTCCCGACATTCGGAAGCTTTTATTCGAATGTCGGGAATTAAAAATGCATTCATGTAACTTTAAGAAATATTTATTATATATAAAGTACATATATAAAGTACAAATGTCATAATTTTCCTGCTCGTTTTCTTGTCAAATTGAAACATTTATAAGTAATTTAACTATATATAGACTATGGGGCAGCATTTGATTACTAACTTGGGCGTGCTATGCCTATTTAAAATGCTAATAGCACGTCACTCAAACGAAAAGGAACTGTGCTTACAATGATCACCGAAGTATTTGCTTGCATTTAATCAATAACATTGGATACCTTGGATTTTAAATGACAATCAAACGAATTGATACTCAGACCAAACTTGGATTTTCTGTAGGATTTCAAAACGATTCAGGCAATGCTTAAACACCCAATTAACAGATAAATGTGGTATTCGTTGAACGCGATACCGATGTCAATAATAGCAACAATGTATTTTATTACCAATTAAATTTCGATGCTTAAAGTCCCGTACAATTTATTGTTTATCCAAAGTTTATTGCCAAATACGAAAAAATATTTCGAATTTATTTTGAGACAATCATACTGAGTTCTTATAAGACCTTAAATAGTCACTGATCACTGGAAACATCAACATAGTCATTATTACGGCTCTTTATAAGCCCACTGCTGAACTTAGGTCCCCACCATATATTGGACAAAGCACGGTCCTGAGCCATCTGCATCGATTGAATTCCTGCATATTTCATCAGATCCTCACTCTATTTAATGAAGCTTGCCGGACTCGTGCTGGAGCCTACCACCTGAGAACTTTTAAAATATTGTTAGAAGATACTTTACAGTAAAAATTCAAGGTATTAAAATGAAGTTAAATATGTGACAAAAATATTTAACATAATATATTATGTTTTATATATTATTTTAAATATGTTTGTTGCGTTTTGCAATAACTTACAGATTTCAATATGAATTTGTCGATTACGCAACAAAGCACAAATTCCGTACAATATATAGAATTTTGTATTGCCCATTTCATCATACAAGTCATTAGAGTGTAATATGGGGTTACATTTTATTGAAAGTATAATTTTTTTTTAACCCAATAGAGTGGTCCAAGAAATTTCACAAGTTCAAGTTAGTAACTAGAATGCCGTCTAAATAGTTATCTTCCTTTAGGGGTAGAATTATTTATTATTATTTAATTTAAGACCATTCCTGAAGACTTGGTTCAGACGTCTCCGGGAAATCTGTGAACATACGGGAATATAGAACCTCCATGTTTTCTGAATTCGGTTAAAAATATTAAACCAGAAGATGAATTGATTGTACTACGTATATAAAATCCTGCGTGTGTGACAAAGTCTGACATGGATATGTATTTGTAAAAACAATGAAGAATACCCATTCTTGTTAATGTATCGGGTGAGACATAGGCAGTGTCAAAGAATGTTACCGAGTCAAAAGATGATGAAGGCATACCTTTCTTTCGATAATATTCTATACTCTCCCTCTAGTTCATTAATTATATCGTGAAATAAGGTAAACTTTGTAGAACGATTGTCATCTGAGTTATTAAAAACCATTAACTGTTCCATTTTTAAATTTATGAAGTCTCAGATCGGATAAATCTAATCTTGAATTGAACGCAGACGCAGTTGAACAATAATTCCTGCTTGGTCCATTATGCATTCAGTTAGCACAACCGGTTGTTAATAAAGATATTGTTTGAATAAGAAATGCACAGCGCCGCATGCATCACAATCGCGTGGACAGTTATTGCGAATTTGAAGGCTTGTCAACTCTTTTTGCATGGCCATGAAATAAATTATTGTGACTCAACTTTTACAATATTTATCATACAGATCTTTTAACTTATACAGATGAGAATATGTTTTTGTACTTTTGGTCTTCTTCTTCCTCAGCACATTAAATGCTTCGTTGGTCTAGTGATCGTAATCGCGACTCATGTTGTCTCGAGTTCGAATCCCGGGTCGGGCCAAAATCAGTTATTGTATTTTTTTCAGGAAGTTGGCGGTGTTTAGCCCGTGGCTCTGAAAACACGTTAAGCCGTCGCTCCTACACCTGATCTCCCTCAGTCATTCTCCACTGGAGGCCATGTCGGATTGTCATCCCATGGGATTATTAGTGTGAGGGAATAGATACTCGCACTCTGTGCTTGCGCACACACCCGTGCATCATAATCCTGTCCTGCGCAGATGGCTAGTCTCCGTTAGGACTGGCTGCCGTGAGCGAGATTTGGTCTGGAGGACATTAAATGTCCATTGTTGAAATGGGCCTTCACCGTTGTATAAAAGATTTGTCTAAATCGTCACGCTTGGCTGGCAGAAACGAGATGTCCAGACATACTGTGTTTTTTTGTCTTTCTATATTTAAAAAACTAAAGTGACACGGATTACCAAATTTATATTGGATTCCGTTTGCTGCATACATAACAATGAGTCAAAGCACAGGCAGAAAACGTGATTAAAAGCAAAAACAGAAAAGATGATACCCGAATCATTTAATAATGGAATAGACAAATTCTTATTAATCGTTCACAAGCATATTATATAACAACAAAAGAATAAATGTTGCAAACCAGAAATAAAGTAGAATATACTAAATAAGTATTCACTTATTTAGTTTCATAGACAGGTATGCGACAACCAAAATCATCATCAACAGCAATAAATTTAGCTGATAAGTTTATTGCTACAGTTGATGGAGCTCTAATTTCCAGAGTGTATTAAATAGTATTCAGAACATTTCAAGCTAGTGGCAAAATGACACACTTTATGGTGTTATCTGTAATAGGAGATCTCTCCGCTTTCGTTGCTAACGAATGCATTAGTGTTTCCGTAGTGGAAGATTTAACTAGTAACAAGATTAAATCAAAGTTAGACGTGCAATGGAAACATATCGTTCTTTATAAAGACGATTAGGTATGCAACGTGTTTCCATTCGCGTCGAGGCCCTGCATCGCATATTTGTACGTACTAAGTCGCTGCACAGTTCCGCATGCAGCCGCCTGAATATATATAGGCTAGGTAACACTTTACGGCTTGCTGATGTTAAATATCTAATGTTCGATTGTATCTGAATGACATAAATAATTTTATTCCGTTTACATGTCCGAGCTAAGCGATAGGTGTATTATTTCTTGGGTCATTTTTCAGCAATAATTATTCAACATGGGTATTAAGTCGAATGCTAATCATTGAATAACTTTTATGGATAAAATGACAGAACCATCGATTTATGATCATCTTTATACATACATACATATATAATATATATATATATATATATATATATATATATATATATATATATATATATATATATATATATATATATATATAATTCTTCTGACCATGTGTATGTGACTAAACTCCTCCTAAGTGGTTGAACCGATTTTGATGAAATTTTGTGTATGTATTCAAATAATGATTCAACCACAACACGTTTGATTTATATACTTACCTCTTAATTGGAAATGCTTCTATTTTGCCTAGAACTATGCATTTCTCCTTCTAACACGCATTGGGGCAACGCGGCGGACACTTCCATGCCTTAAAACCCTCTAAAAAATGAGAGGAGGCCTGTGCCCAGCAGTGGGACGTATATAGGCTGTAACTTTACTAATTCACCAAGTTCAAGTAATTTACTAAGTTCATTAAAATAGACCAATGAATATGACATTTTATATAATATTTATTTATTAGTACTAAGATTTAAAAAAAATAGTAAGTATTAATTAAATTATTATGTATATATATTCATATCAAGCAAATACACATAATAATTTAATTATTTTTAGGGAAAATTCAAAAACTCATAAACGAGCCTAACTAACATAATATCTTTGTGGATTTAGCCGCAGGCAATGTAGTTACTTTATAATGATTTCTCGATACAAATGAGCTGTGACAAAAGGGTATTGTAAAATTATGTAGGTGTCTAGGTCTTATGACCATAACTGATTGGAAAACGAATAAACAGCATTGGCTCAAAGTACCGCTGTCTGTGTGGGCGCTGGCTTTACAGATTTTATATAGTTTTGAAATCTCATTGAGTGACTTGTGTTAGTGTTTCGACCTATTTGTTAAGTAACTGGTAACATTTTGAAACAAAAATTAGTCAAGTATATATTAGGTGATGTATAAAGAAAGATTTTGCTGAACAGGAAAATACTTTCTGTTATTGTTACTTGATTTTTTCTAACGTTTAAAATTTTACAATGTTTCGTTCCTTTTAACCCTTACCCTAAATAAGAGATACACTGAAACTACCTACGTAAATTTTACGTCGTTTATTCCACATCAAGAACTTTCGAGTTAAATTCGTTCTAAAAGACATTTATACTCAAATATACTAATACAATTTTAAAATTACATAGATACACAACAATTTTAAATTTTATTTATGTTTATAGATATCAATTAACCAGTGAAGGGAATTTTTAGTATAAACACGAAATTAAAGTGCAATAAAACTACGTTATGACTGTGTTTAATCGTTATTAATCTGCCACAAAAAATGCGTTAAACAATCATAGAAAGATGATCAATTTATAAGCCACATAATTAACTAAGTATTAATATGATTGAATGATGTGTCATCAAAGGGCAACGCAATATGTTGCTATTTCTTCTTCCTTTTTGAACCAACTGCCGCGGTGCGGCGTTCTCAGGAATGCACTATCTGTCATTCATCTATTGATAGATTTTCCGTGATGACTGACTGTGAATGACTCATCGTGATGAGTATTGAAGCGGTTTGATGAGCGTAATATATGTTACAGTGACATCAAAAATAAAAAACACTGAATCACGGTTACAGCGGGCAGTCTCAACGGAGAATAGTCAACTGCGAAGTACAGGATTAGAGTGTACGAATAAGCCCAGGTGCTCTCTCTATTCCCTCATTTTCATTGTCCAATGGTATGGCAATCCAACACCGCCGGAAAGAAGTGCAGGACTAACGGCTTTAATATGTTTTTCGAGGCACGGGGTGAAATACCGCCAACTTTCTTATTCCGGGTTGCCACTGAGATTTTCAACAGAAATACCCAATAAGTGATTTTTGTCCCGACCTCAGATTCCATACTGGCATCACGTGATCAGCTGTGGCGCTTACGACTATTAGACCAAGGAGAAAATGAGACAGTAAAAAGTCAATAAGAAAACATAGATGCGTTGTCATCACTTGATATAAAACGGGATGTTACTGTATATTTATATTTTGTTCTTGTCATTAATCTTTTCTTTTCCACGTACTATATTTTCTTGTACATTTCCTCGTTTCCAATATTTATAATCCTCGTGTCTGTACTTAACCGATAATTCCGATGCATATGCAGTCAATGCACGACTATGTATAATACTCCGCTCACGATGCCTGATTTGCACCATTATTGCATTGCTAATATCGTTTAGCGATCGACAAGCTCTTCAAATACTTATTTTACTTCTTATTCCTTTCGATCTTACAACGATCGTTCATCAAAAATGAGTTCTACGGTTGCAGAGTTAACTTTGCTTTGGTCCGTGTAGGTACATTACGAGTTGCATTAATGACATTCCAGTATTGTGTTGACGAGCGCTCGGAGCTCAGTCACTTCTCAAGGTTATTATGAACAAGCAACGAATGTATTTAACGTATAATTAAGTACTATTTGACGTGTACCGGCCTTTTTGAGGTTACAATTTATCTGGCATACAACAATATGCTCGCGAGAAACCCTTTCGGCTTTTTAATGTTGTAATTTTGTGAAATCTCTACTATGTAGGTCGATCGATGTTGATAAACCCGTTCGATTTATTTACTATAGATTTGACAAAGTATATGAATAAAAAGGCAATAAACTCATAAAAATAATTTCCATAAAAACGTCGGTGATACAAGCATCGACCCTGATAGTTATATAATGACCAAATCAGTGGTTCATCAAGAATCTTTTTTTTATTTTGCATTTAATACGAGATGGTAAAGTTGGATAAGTTCCTATGTGTTTGTACACATATTTGGGTGTAACTTTCTATAGTAGCTGCATCTATTACATACATACATACCAGGAAAACATCAAAGAGGACATAATGGCTTGTCCTGGTATTTGTCAAAAGAATAAATCTGTAGAACTTGATAAAGAATAAATTATTATTACATCATCATCAATCAACAGTTAAATGCTAAATAACATTTGGCGAGTAAGATCGTGATTTACAAGCCAGATGTTTCAAACATAAAACTGTAGGAATTGCTATCACAGCTCTGTATATTTTGAATTATAAAATTAAAGTTTCTTGAACCTTGCAGCCTAAAGGATTTTTGTGACGGTTTCGATTTCGGAGGATTTTTTTATTTGTAAGCAGTTTGCACGACAATCAAGTTGAGTCTTGTACAAATATAACTAACACTACTAAGTGGATGCTATGGCATATAGACAGACACCTACTACATTTATCCTCGATAAAAAAATATTTTATGACAGAAGAACTCACAGTCAGTCATTGCAGCCCATGGACAGTTGCAACCTACTTGAAATAAAGAAGGCTACAGATGTGTTTTTATCCCTGAGAAGAAAACAATGGCAGGATAGATTTTCTTATGATACCATCATATAGCACACTGACATATTTTATTACTACTGCCATTAATAAATAAGGTCGCATTTATTGAAAATGAAATTTGATTTATCATTGGTTAGTAAAATAGCCCTGTTTTGGAAAGAACCAGTAAGAAACCAACGGGATTATAACAAAACAAGTTTTTTTAAACACTTTATAAGTTATTCTAGAAATAGCTTGATAGTATCAACCTTCTTTCTAGTACTTATAATTAGCTGACTTCAAAAATGCAGGAGATCCTCAATTCAATTGCATATTCTTATTTTTGTATGTATATTACGCGATTTGTTCAACAACTGTGAAACGATTTTTATGATTCTTTTTTATTAAATAGGTTATATTTCAGGACTAGTCTTATATGAGTTTGGAGAAAAATTCAAGAGAAAAAATAGATGAAGTTTTTACTGTAACTATTAAGATGGCATTTCTGTTGTTACCTCGAGCTTGTGATATTTCTTATTCCGCTCAAAGGCGTCAAAATTAAGCATTTAATAAAAAGTTAAATTTCAAAGAAGTAAAAATTATAACCTCGACTTCTGAAGCTTAATAAGTGGAAATTATTATTTTCATGCTTTTATTACCTTTTATTAAAGTTTTTAACCTTTTATTAACGTTTTACTTTTTACTGAAAGATTAATTTTCATCCAATATTTATTCACTGAAATTATAATTATTCTTCTCGAATGTTCAAACATTTTACTAACACAACTTGTTAAAAGATTAGAATATAATAACAAATTAATTAGATCTGTTAGATACATGAATAGCAACGTTGTTACTATGCCAGATCTCAAACAGATCCATCACGCTTTTATGAGCCATCGCTTTGACCTTATTCACTAGAACAGTGGTTATTTTGAGCTGGGTGCTAAATGAATTTGACCTCAATTAATGTGGTGTTACGGAGTTAATTACAAGTGGTGCGGGTTATGCCTTGTTATGAGCGAGTGTGTTACAATTTACAGTGCATTATATTAGTTGCAATGCCTAAAGCTAAATCTTAATTTATGCTGAAAACCGCTACTTCAAATTTGTGTTTTAAGGATTAAAAACAATAATTTTGACTTCAAATTTTTTAAGAGTCTGTTTGGTAAGTTACTACCCTATACATATTTCTGCTAAAATAGCCGTGCTTCTATTATTATTCATTTCGTTTTGAAAGGTAAGAGAGTCAAGACTGTTCCGGACTTGAAGGCATACAAAGCACCCTCAAGGATGACATCGCTAAGTAAAAGTAAAAAGCCTATATACGTCCCACTGCTGGGCACAGGCGTCCTCTCATTTCTGAGAGGGTTTTAGGGCAAGGAAATGTCCGCCGCGCTGCCCCAATGCGTGTTGGCGAACTTCACATGTCTTCGATTTTTTTTCTTATTTCCCAGACATGAAGGTTTCCCCACGATGTTTTCCTTCACTGCCAAGCACGTGGTAAATCAGCACTTATAATTGCAATTAACAATTTAATTGGTGCCGGCGGGGATCGAACCCGGGTTGCTCGCGTACTGTGAAATTTACAGCGAGCACTAACCATCTGCGCTACCACGGCTTACAAGTTGCTACAAACGGTAACAAAGGAATTGAAAATTAAAATTAAATGCGATAAAATCCGTAAAATTATTTTCATTTAATGAGCACAGAGTCCACCTGATGGTAAGTGGATGCTGTGGTTCATGGACAATTACATCTATCCTCGATTAAGGATTAAAATGCAGTTGCGTTGTCACCCCTGGGGACTAAGATGGAATACCTCGTATCCAAAAAAGGACATTGCTAGAGTTTTGTAAAAAAAGTGACTGAGCGATATTTTTTTAGAGGAATCCACTTTCACGTGTTACATAATGTATTTTTTCACACACTCGGGCTAGTATTATCTCGCAGCTAGTAGTAATTTTTAAAGACGAAGTAAATAAAAACTTCCAATGACCGATGACCAATATTACGAGGACTATCACACTCTATTCCCTACTTGAAAGTGAGAGAATAGAGAGTGCACTTGTGCTTGCGCATACACTTGGGCATTATAATCCAGTTCTGCGCAGATAGCTAGTCTCCGTTGAGACTGGCTGCCGCGACCGAAATTTGGTCTGGAGGACATTAGACTATCAAAAGTCCATTGCTAAACATAGGCCTCTCCCATAGATTGCCACATAAGGGGAATATTTGCTATAGTCACTACGCTCGGCAGGTGGGTTTGCAACCGTAGTTTTTTTATTTTTTAGTTGTAATAAGGAAGATGCTGCTGCCCATGGTTTGATTCCCTCTGTCGCCTCTTGACACCCACGGGATAATATGGGGTAGTGGATATTGTTACACCGCCACATTCGGTGAATTTATACAATTATATGTTTTATTTCATATAAGTGGCTATTCATACAATTTGGATGTAATTAATTTAGAAAGTTACGTTGCCATATGAAAGATAAAAGAGAAAATATAATATGCATCCCAAAAACAAAACTTTACGTTTGTGGAATTTCTTTATATGTATCAGTATCTTAAATATTTCATCATAGTCTCAAGGCTGTAATCCCCAAGAGTTCGAACAGATTCGAGGTGCTCAGACTACATTTAGCCAGAAAAATACATGCTTAAATGGAAAATTTGAAGAAAATTGATAGGTGACTACTAGCCCATCGCCTACACAATCACAAAAGCAATAACCCTTTATTCGCCTTTTACGACGTGCTAGGCTAGTAACTAAGTTGGTACTTTTTTCCTATAAATCCCAAATAAGCATGGGAACTATAAGTCCCAGACTTACATGGGAACTTTAAGTCTCAGACTTATATGGGACCAGTATCTCAAAATCTATCTAAATGTTGTTTAGATGCAAATTGAAAATTAACAACCTTTTTAATTCGCAAGCGACCTTTGCTACTCAACATTTCAAATTGTGCGATCATTAGTCGCCAGTCGTGGGCAAATTGTAAGCAGTAATATGATTTGGTATGTAAGTTCCTTTGTTGAATACTTGTGTTTATAGACATCTTTGATATTAATTTGAATCAAGTAAACAGCCATTAATCAACTAACAATAAGTTATAATTGAATAAAAACATCCTATTACGCATGTTAATAATACTGAAGCCCACACATCAGCGTTGCTAGTGGGCAGTAATGGCGGAGTGTGTAGCGATAGCTGCTTGTCCGGGGGCCGGCTAATGAATTATTTTAATAATTCCTCAGATTTCAATTATGATATACATATGTGTTACGTGCACGCATGTTAATAGTCTCAGTCCAGTACCGATCAAGATTCGAATCTTGCCTCTCGAATTTTCGTTCACGTCTTTATTAAAACATTTCAGACGGAAAAAGTGGTGTATGAAAATTTACTGTTATTTGAAACATGATATTTTTAATAATGATAATATGCACCATTCTTCTATCCAATTTCAAGAAGATAATTGCAAATACCTAGGAGCTGCAGTTATATTACAGTTAGGTGAAACACAAAAACTTATTATTCAATTGACGGCTCCGTGGCGTAGTGGCTTAGCAATTGAGTTGCAGCACTAAGAGCCGCGGGTTCGAATCCCGCACGGAACAAGTATTTGCATGGCCTACAAATAATTGCTCCGGGTCTGGATGTTTTTCCTTGTGAAATTTATGTTTGTAAACTATACAGGTAAACGACACAGGAGCAATCCTAGTATGGAGGTTACGTTTTTTTAAAAAAAAAATTAAGTGACTGGTAACTAAAATGACTGGGGTATCAAAAATACATGCTGACTGGAGGAAGCGATTATGGGAAATGCCGACCGATAGATGGCGGTACGACCATCTCTTTACGTCAGATATAAAATTATCAGGTCGGCAGATCTACAGCGATTGTCAATCTGCCGTCAAATATACGGGCTGACGAAAGAGATTCAGGAGAAGAAGAAGAGGCTTCCTTCATCGGTAAAATTATTTATTTCAAGATGATTGTAAATGAACATGGCTGGCATTAGTTGCCTAATAGTAGGAGGAATATCTGCTCGTTTGTCAGTTTAGGGTTTAGAAATTTAATATTTAATGTGGCTTAAAGATAAATTTATTTTTGATAACATATATACACATATACACTCAAGCCTGTCACCCAGAGGGGTAGGCAGAGATTATGGACTTCCATTTGGCACGATCCTGACACACCTCTCTCGCCTCCTCCACATCCATATACCTACGCATACACGCTCGTCGGTTAAGGGTACTCTTAATTTGGCCCATTTTCAGTATATCGCCAATTTGGTCGATAAACCTTCGTCTAGGGCGTCCCTTCCCGACTCTGCCGTTCACCTCTGCCACATAAATTTGCTTTGTCACTCTTTCTTCATTCATTCTTTCTACATGACCAAACCACCGAAGCATTCCTTTCTTAATCCTGGTCACAACATCATCTTGCAAACCACACTCTTCTCTTATCACACAATTTCTCACTCTGTCATTCAGATTCTCCTTAATGACCGCATTTCTACAGTATTTATTCTACTCTCGTGCTTCTTCTGCCACACCCAACTTTCACTACCATACATTAAAGTAGGGCTCTGACTTTCCACAACAGAGTGTAGAGCCCCATTTACTTTATTTCCTGCGTTCACTCGTCGTTCTATATCCTTATCATACCTACCATCCCTGCTAAATACACATCCCAAATACACAAACTCATCTACTTGCTTGACCAATTCCCCTTCTATTCTTATTTCACATATTGTTTTACTTTCTTCTCTTTCAAAGACCATAACTTTCGTCTTACTTGCGTTCACTTTCATTCCCCTTTCTTTTAATGAAATGTTCATTAATGTAACCATCATTTGCAACTCGGCCGCCGACGATTCCTTTTCTAAATCTCGCTTGCACATCCCAAATTTTTCCATCAGTATCTTTCATAACTCTTTCAATTAGTACCTTAGCATACAGCTTTCCCACAATGCTAAGAAGACTGATACCACGGTAGTTTTTACAGTTCTGCTGCGATCCTTTTCCTTTATATAGTGGGACTATCACGGCTTTGCACCAGTCTCCCGGTACCCGCTTAAGTTTCCAACACAAATTAAACAAAGTGTACAGCAGGTCTGCCACCACTTCCTCTCCAGCCCTTAGCATTTCGAGTGATACTCTATCATATCCGGCTGCCTTACCTGCTTTCATACTTTTCGTTGCTTTCATTATTTCATCTATACTTATCTCTCTATCTCTTTCCTCTTTTTTCATAAATTTCTATTTCATTGAATTCAAACGTCTCATCACTCATAAACACGCTTTCAAAGTATTCCTTCCATCTCCTTAAATTCGACACTTCGTCATTCAGAATACAGCCATTCTGGTCTCGTATAGCATCCATTCTAGGCTGTTTTGAATGTCCCCTGGCAGTTCTTACGAGTTTCCAGCACATTTTAATATTTGCCTGGAAGTTATCCGATATTCTTCTTTCATTCTTCTCCGTTCTTTCTTGCTTTTTCCTTTCAACTACTTCTTTTACTCTCTTATTTAGTCTAAAGACTGCCTTTTTTCTTTCAATATCATCATTCATACCGCTAGAATAACTAGCCTTGGTTGCTAGTAAATCTAGCCATGCTCTCTTCTTTGCTTCAACTTCCATCCTTACCTCATCATCCCACCATAAAGTGTTATTTTTCTTTTCATTCGTTCTCTTACTTACACCACATACTTCGGTAGCTGCATCCACCAAACCTTTCTTGATATTATACCACACAGTCTCCAAGTCTAAATCATTCATACACAATTCATCCATACCACTTATATTTTCTCTCAGTCTACATTTGTACTTCTCTTTTGCATCTTCATCTTGTAACCTCTCTGTTCTTATACGCTGTAACGCAGTGGTAAACACAGATGTCCGATGCCGCCAACGTCTGAATAGACCATTAATTCGGCATAAGACCAAGTAATGATCCGTCCCTACGTTGGACCCCCGGTAAACCCTTGTATCTACAACTGCGCTCCTCATTCTTTCATCCACAATTATGAAATCTATCATGCTTCTATCATCACCTCTTTCCCATGTATACATGTGAATCTTCTTATGACGAAAGAAAGTGTTCGTCACAAAAAGATTCTTTTCCACACATACGGTGAGGAGGCTTTCACCATTCTTATTTATACTTTCATCACCAAACGTTCCCAATATCCTTTCATAACCAAGCCTCTTCATGCCAACCCTTCCATTAAAATCTCCTAATATAACAATATTTTCATTACCCTTGCATTTCATTAGCACCATTCCTTACCATCTCCCAAAACTGCTCTCGGATATAAGTGGGCTTAGACATGTCTGGGGCGTAGACCCCTAGAACAAACAACTTCTTTAAGCCCACTTTCATTCGTACCCATAGCAGTCTCGGGCTTACACATTCATACTCTTTCACACACTGATCCATTCTTTCCGAAAGGATGATACCGACTCCCTGACATGCCCGCTCGGTCTCGTCTACCCCAGACCAGTACGCGGTATACATGCCATGTGTACTTTGTGTGTCCTTTCCCTTCCGTTTCGTCTCATTTACACATAACACATCTATTCTCTATCCATCTATATATATCTATATATATTATCATTCATTGCTCCACATACATTCAGCGTAGTCAGACGGGCTTCCGCAATCCACTTTTCGCCCCTCCAGGAGACAAACCTGACGGGTGGCGAACCTCGTTTCGTCGCCGGTTTTCCTCCCGGAGATTCTTCGCACCCCTGCCCCATTAAAGGGGCGCCGGGAACTCGGGGCCATTTCTTTTAATTTGTGCCTCATGGTGCGAAAGTAGGGGGTGGTATTTTTTACGCCGTTACCACACGGCGATTAGCCAATTCTGTACTTTCGGCTTTATCGCTTGTTTAGCACCACCCGGGGGACACGTGTAGGGTGGGCCTAGGGTTAGGTGGTCGAAGCCTACGGACGCGAGCGACTCATCCCCCCATTTTTGATAACAAATCTAAAAGATCCAACTCAATCCAGATAGTCAAAAGTTATTAAAATTAAAATTAAAAGTAGTTAAAAAACACGCATTGATAATGAGCTGTGATAATCCTAGTGAAAATAGTGGGTCATGAAATTATTGTACCTATTGTCACCGGTTCTTAATATGTCTGCAAAATTTCAGATGATTCTAACGTCTGGTGGACGTGTAGAAACTAAATTACGAAATTCCATTAGATTCATGCAATACGTACAGGTCAAGCTAATATAAAACGTGTAAAAAGACATTTCATCGCTTATTATTCCAAACTTGTGAACGTTATTTTGTTACTTCTTTATTGTTTTGTTTGCTGTGATCGATTCCTTACCCAGAGAGCTATTTGACTCATTTGAGTTAGCTCTCTGAGTAAGGTATGTTACTTTATTAAATCGCATAACAATAAAGACGTTCATATGCATTTAGTGGAAGTGGTGGCTCAATGGTTAACGCTCACTGAAAACTTCACAATCCACGAGCAACTTGCGATTAATCCCAATCAGCACCAATGAAATTGTTAATTAAAATTTTGAGTGTGGGGAAAAGAAAACAGGGCGAGGGAATAGGACATATGAAGTCCACCAACACGTACTGGAACAGCGCACCGTACTAAATGCTTCATCATCACCATTATCATCATCATCATCAACATCATTACAGCCCTTCACAAGCCCACTGCTGAACATAGGCCACCCCCAAGGAATTCCATAGCCTTGAAGAAATAGAAGGAGGAATGTGTCCAGCGGAAAAACAAAAAAAAAACAAACAGATTGTATTTTTTTACTTTTTTACTCGTATTATATAAATACGCAGAATTTCAATAATCTAGGTTAAACACTGGCACAGGAGTAGTTAATTGTTTTTGCCTTTCGGACTCATACTCTCTCACATTGGTCCTTCCCCGGTCGAGCCGACCCATTCGTGCTACAACTATAATATAGCAGCAGCATGGCTCTACCTCGTACAATTTACCTAATGTCACAACACGGGGAGAGATCAGGCGCAAGACATTTGACTTTTAATGCTTTCCGAGGCACGGGGGTGAAACAACGCCAACTTCCTGACTCCGGGCAGCTACTAAGAATTACTTGACATGAAAACCCAATAACTAATTTTGGACCGACCCGGAATTCGAATCTAGGATCACATGATCCGCAGTGAAATAAG
Source organism: Parnassius orleans (assembly GCA_029286625.1). Taxonomy (NCBI): domain Eukaryota; kingdom Metazoa; phylum Arthropoda; class Insecta; order Lepidoptera; family Papilionidae; genus Parnassius; species Parnassius orleans. The sequence goes on along the minus strand of JAGSMP010000076.1, from coordinate 1,243,131 downwards.
ACCAACGAGGCAGTCTGACCGGTAAAACACACGGTTGTTAAGCGATACACGTTTTACAATATAATATATTATATTAGTCTTAATTTGAATTACCACTTACTGGTTCAAAATAAAGACATAAAGCCGTGAGGCCAAAACGACCTTTTATCCTTACAGCGACATAGTAATTAGAGTTAACTGTTTTATAACTACCAAGCTTATTAAGGCAACCACTTTAATGGGTGTACGTGTGCCCACACAGGTTGATCAAGCTTTTTGTGTTAGCGGTTGATGTTGAAGGGTAAACCCACGTTGCGGAATAATTCAATATCTTTGGAGCTAAATTATTGACTTCGTTGACTTGTTATATTGTATTCTTAGATCGTTTGTATGGATAATTGAAACGATTTATGTATATTTAATAATTTAACCTGTATTTCGTTTGTATAGCTTTTAGGATTCAGAAGGTTAGTTGGTCCATTATCGTTATATATTATGTTCCAATATGGAACAAAATATGTATGTTGTATCAGACATAAACCTCTTCCAATTTAGGATTTGTGCCATAATCGTAATAAATTGCTCGCACTTTAGACCTCGCTTTCTGAAAGCGATCTGATTATTGTAGAAATAAGTTAAAATTAAGCAAGTTAGTCAGAAGACTTACGTGCTTAATTTTAACTTATTCTTAACTATGGACGTTTCGAGTGATTTTGCACCCATGGTCACAAGGATACTGATGTGTTTGACATTCAGATATTATCATAGTTAACTCGAGCTACTTTCAGCTTTTAATTGTAATGTACTGTATTATGAATTTTTGCAGTGGTATCATTAGTATTGGAAGTATTCACGTAATATAAAAAATAATTTGATGCTATCTGCAAAATCGTACTATGCTCTAAGTTGACACTTACTGTCATATGTTCTTTCAATAATAAAATAAATTTTAAATAAGCTGCGAAAATGCTTTTTCTGTTGGAGCCTATATATATAACTATCTTTGCAACTACCCAGCAGTAGACCTGCTACTGTGTTTGGGTAGTAAAGGAGCCAGTAATAATTATAATAGACTTAGATCTTTGTTCTCAGGTGTATCGATCGCTACCACTCTCATCTTGGATCTTCTTCACTTGAAGTTGTTTGCAGATATCCATGGGCTATAGAAGCCCCTTAACCACAAGGTAGGCTTTTAACTCGATTGCCACACTAATGTTATAGAAAATATGGTGTTTGCAACAAATTTTATAGAAAGTTTATAGTAATGTTATCACATTTCTTTTAGTGTGGAGTAGAGGTTATAGCGCAAATATTCCAACCAAGGTTTAACGTAGATTTTTTTACAAGTTTCACATAAGAGTATCTTATAATAATTCTGACACGCAGTTTTTATTAAATTGACACAGCGTCGCGTGCTTCTTGTTCTTCTTCTTGTTCTTATTCAGTTATTTGCAGGTGGCGTTGCATGTCCTCTTTTCCATTCTCCTCCGTCAGACGTCATCTCACTACTAACTCTTTTCTTAGCTACGTATATCATTTTTCACACGGTCCTTCAATCTTTTCTTAGACCTCCTTAGACCTCCCACTTATATCCATCAACATTCATATCCAACATTCTTCTAAAAGTGGATAGATATACGGATGGTTAGCGTCGCGCACTTCCGAGAAATAAAATAATTACAGATCGTCAGCTACTTATACCTTAATAGACGAATAGCTTTTTTATTCGTCGCGGCAAAAAGCTTCAGCCAATTAAGGTTGCCAGTGTTGCAGCGAGTCGTAGTGGGGCCAAAGGAAGTAATAATTTACATTTTATGTTCTTGCGGTCCGCAAACATGCGGAATCGAGCCAAAGTGGGGCTTTTTACGTGATCCAAGTTAAAAGTTGACGCGGCTCTCGAGCCGTTATGAAATTTGTTCTTAGTAACAAAGTTTCCTAGATTTGCGCGCAGCGATAGAATCCGGAAAGTCATGTGACCCGCTAGCGATCGCTGCTTTACCATCAGGCTGTCACTTGCTTCGCATGTTTACACAGCATAGCCTGTTTACTTGTTTTAAAAATATTTTGATAATTTTATTACCGTGTAGTTTCGGTGTAAGAATATCTACTACCCCATATCATCCCGTGGGTGTCGTAAGAGGCGACAGGGTAAACAAATCAGGAGATGGGCAGAAGCACCTTCCTAATAACGACTAAAATAGACCTATACGGTAACGGTAATCTTATTATGACTTCAGCACGAATGGATCGGCACTATTAGAGACGGATCACGCCTTCAGTAATGCTTGGTTTCATGTAACGAGTGACGCGAACCAGAGAATTGGTAACGGTAACGAGGGATTCCATCATTATTCTCACTAAAAACGCAGCTGCATTTAGATTCTTAATCGAAGATAGATCTGGGTGTCTATAGTATACATCATGCACTTACCATCAGGCGGATTGTGTCCTCATTTTTCACCTTTGATTAATTTTATATTTAGGAAATTTAAATTTACAGCACTCTGAATTTCGCTAAAACTGCGTTATCTCTATATATAAATATCAATTGCTATCCGTTAGTCTCGCAAAAACTCGACAATGACTTGACCGATTTTGATGAATTTTTTTGTGTGTGTTTGAGTTGGATGATGCCCTGGATGGTTTAGAATTTAGATTCACAATTGGACCCGCCAGGTGACGCTGTTATCGAGATTCAGAAATCACCCGTGGGAAACCGGGGCTGATGGCACATTCAACAATTTAATCACACATATATCAATATACCGCGATGTCACCTAAATAATAAAAATTAAAACCAATAAAAAATACAAAAACAAAACAAATGACATTACCAAGGTAAATTTTGAGATGCTACTGGAGCTACCAAGCTCGAGATTTTATCGCCCAATTGAGTTAAGATGGATTCTTAAGTCCTTATGGAATGCAGTGTGCAGTCATCCTTAGCTCCTTCAGTTATAAACCTACAAACGTGGTGAACGGTGTATCTTTGCAATATTGGACAATTTTCAATGCCCATTAGCCACATTTATGTAAATTTCGGGAATATCTGTCTGTAAGCCGATTATTTGAATTGCAATTTACAAGCGATTTTATCTAGATCTTTATATGCCATAAAATGCTAAGAATCGAATACTTTGAATAAAACATGTTTTATTAAACATAGATTATAGTTGAAGTGTTATTTTTTATGCTACTTCAAAGAAATTATTTTTCAATCCAGAATTAATTTTTTATGACACAATATCCAAACCTTGTGACCTAGTCTTTAAAGATTACGTCGAATAATGATAAATCGGTGAAGTATCAGTAAGGCAGGTGAATAAAGTTAATTCTTTTTATTATATGTAGAGGAGATATATGCTATGACTGCCATGCTTGGCAAACATTTTAGCAACTGCAGTTTTTTTTATTAAGCTGGTATCAGAAAGATGCTGCTTCTCATCTTCTGGTTCAGTTTCCTTCCGTCGCCTCTTACGATATCCACTGGATAATATGGGGACATGGATATTCTTACAACGTGATATTCTACACGATCCGGTACAGTACTTTTTTATCCGAAACGAGGACATCTATAGATCAGCAGAAGAACAAGAGTAACTGACACAGTCTAGTGGATCTATAAGCTGAAGTGGCAATAGCTCGAAGAACCGACAATCAATGGGAAAGAAAGGTTCTCAAGTTGCAACCTTGCAATGAATAGCGCAGTATTGGACGACACCCCACTTGATGGAGTGACACCTGATTTGAAACAAGCAGGCAGGTTGCCCGTGTAGTGGCGGGTAAGAATACCCACTACCCCATATCTTCCTGTGGGTGTCGTAAGAGGCGACAGAGGGAAACTGAGGCAGAAGATGGGCAGCAGCATCTTTCTGATAAAAGCAAAATCCAATTAAAAAAAAAAACTGCGGTTGCCAACCCGCTCGCCAAGCGTGGCAACTATGGCAATATACCCACATGAGCAACGACACTAATAAACGGCCCCCAGTCCCCGGCGGCCCCGCTATTCCTGGCTACGGTGGCGACCATGGTAACGGCGGGGCAGGGAGTGCTAAGAATCTCCGGTGGAGGTTCGGTTGCCACCTACGACGACTCGACCTGGCAACTTATAACGCACGCACCCTGAGGACTGACGAGAAGATCCTGGAGCTGGAAGAAGAGATAGACAAGTTGCGCTGGCATATTATAGGATTATCCGAGATCCGAAGAGAGGGGGAGGACACGGTAATCCTCGAATCCGGCAACTTGTTCTATCACCGGGGGAGGGCGACCATCTGTCCTAAGGAGGTGTCGGATTTATCGTCCACAAGTCTCTCGTTAACAACGTTGTAAAGATTGGGAGTGTGTCGACGAGGGTTGCGTACCTTATACTCAGAATCACCAAACGGTATTCGCTGAAGGTCATACAGGTTTACGCACAAACCTTGGCACATCCCAATGAGGAGGTGGAGGAAATGTATGAGGATATCTCTAGAGCCATGCATTCCTCCAAAACCCACTATAAATGTGTAAATGGGAGACTTCAATGATAATCTAGGCACAAGAGAGAACGGTGAGCTGAAAGTAGAGAAATTCGGATTAGGGCAACGGAACCCAAGGGGCCAGCAGCTGGCTGACTTCATGGAGAAAGAGGGACTCTTTATGATGAACTCTTCCTTCCAGAAGCGGCCCCACAGGTAGTGGACCTGGTCGAGCCCCGACGGTTCGACAAAAAATGAGATTGACTTCATTATGACGACTAGACAGCAACTGTTCAGTGATGTCTCATGTGATCGCGAGGGTGAAAACTGGTAGCGATCACCGAATGGTTAGAGACACACTGAACCTAAACGTTAAGTTGGAGAGGTGTCGTCTAATGAAGTCAACGCTCCATCCCCCTCGTGCTCTAATCCAAAGTCCCGAAACCTTTCAGCTCGAGTTACAAAATCGTTTTCAGTGCCTAGAAGATTGCAATGTAGTGGACGATATGAATAACAAGCTCGTGGAAACTGTCCATGCGGTCGGAGCTAAGTTTTGCAAGACCCGCCGCAGAAGAACACAAAAACTCTCCGATCACACTCTTAATCTCATGGCTGTTAGACGGGAAATGAAGCTGCAGTCTTCAGTAGATTTGATAGCATACAGGCAACGGAACAGACAGATTTCCAAATGCATGCGGCGGGACTTACGCAACTTTAATACTGCTCGTATTGAAGAAGCGATCGAGCGGAACCAGGGCTCTAAAGTCTTTGCCAGAGATCTGTCTGCCAGAAAGAGCCAACTGTCGAAGCTGAAGACCGAATGTGGCAGTATCAATTCCGGGACACCTGAGATTTTCAGTGAGATTGAGAGGTTCTATGGGCAGCTGTACACGTCATCGTTGGAGCCACACGCAAGTGTGAGTAACGATCCAAGAGCAAGTCTTATCCGACACTATTTCGATGATATCCCGGACGTCAGTCTGAGCGAGATTAGAATGGCTCTCCAGCACCTTAAAAACGGCAAGTCCCCGGGCGAGGATGGAATTACAGCGGAGCTTCTGAAAACGGGTAGAAAACCGATACTTGAAGTCCTTCAGAAGCTCTTTAATTCCGTCCTCCATGCTGGCACTACTCCGGAGGCGTGGAGCAGAAGTGTGGTGGTCTTGTTCTTTAAGAAAGGCGACAACGCTCTCTTGAAGAACTACAGACCGATTTCCCTTCTGAGCCGCGTCTACGTGCTATTTTCGAGAGTCATTACGAATCGTCCCCCACGCAGACTCGACGACTTCCAGCCTCCGAACAAGCCGGAAAAGGCTTTTAGCATAGACCACATACCTTCGGCAAATTGTACAGAAGACCGAAGAGTACAATCTGCCACTTTGTCTTGCGTATGTGGACTATGAGAAAGCCTTTGATTCCGTCGAAATTTGGGCAGTACTGCATTCCCTTCAGCAGTGCCAAGTAGACTATCGGTATATCAAAGTGGTGGAGTGTTTGTACAGTAGGGCTACGATGGCTATCCGAGTACAGAACCAGAGTACGAAACCTATCCAACTGCAGAGCGGTGTAAGACAGGGTGACGTAATATCTCCGAAACTGTTCACCGCTGCGTTGGAAGACGTTTTCAAGCTACTGGACTGGAAAGGATACGGTATTAACGTCAATGGCGAGTACATCACTCACCTTTGATTTGCCGACGATCTAGTCCTTATGGCAGAATCGCTCGAGGACCTAAGCACTAAGCTCAATGACCTCAATAGTGTCTCCCAACGGATAGGTCTCAAGATGAACATGGACAAAACAAAAATCATGTTTAACGTCCATGTCACACCTATGCCGGTAGTTTTTGGGAGCACTAAGTTCAAAGTTGTTGACGAATATGTTTACCTGGGATAACTAGTCCGACTAGGTAAGTCCAACTTTGACCGAGAGGTCAATCGACGGATTCAACTCGGCTGGGCAGCGTTCGGGAGATTAAGACACATCTTCTCGTCAGACATACCTCAAAACCTTAAAACTAGATTATACAACCAGTGGTGTTGCCAGTGATGACCTATGGATCTGAGACGTGGTCCTTCATTGCTGGCCGTATGAGGAAGCTCAAACTCGCTCAGCGAGCTATGGAGAGGGCTATGCTCGGCGTCTCTCTGCGTGATAGACTTAAAAACGAGGATATTCGCAGTAGAACCAGAGTGACCGACATAACCCAAAGAATTAGTATGCTGAAGTGGCAATGGGCCGGCCATATGGCTCGAAGAACCGACAACCGATGGGGAAGAAAGGTTCTCTAGTGGCAGCCTCGTACCGGCAAGCGAAATGTAGGGCGTCCCCCCACTAGATGGAGTGACGACCTGGTAAGACATGCAGGAAGTCAATGGATGCATGTGGCTCGGGACCGTGCTTTGTGGTATTCCTTGGGGGAGGCCTATGTTCAGCAGTGGACTTGTGAAGGGCTGTAATGATGATGATGATGATGAGACACGTCAATAGATGCAGGCCTCTGTTCAGCTGTTGACATATGATGGACTGTAGTGATAATGATAGGGGCAATCCTTTTTTATAATTAATAGACTAACGTTGAAACAAGATGTCACCTGAGGTTCTCAAGCTTTGTACGGCAAGGCGTTGCGAACGCTCGACACTCGACTCTCGTTCGCGTAAGTCAGAGGTTCTTACATTTTGTTCATGAAGACGTTGGGAACGCTCCAGCCTCGACTCTCGTGCACGTAACTCAGAGGTTCTCAGATTTTGTTTTGCAAGGCGTTGTGAACGTTCGACACTCGACTCTCGTGCGCGTACCTGAGAGTTCTCTGATTTTGTTCAGCAAGGCGTTGTGAACGTTCAGGTGATTCTCCCCGCGACGTATTTTTGCTGCCGTGCTTGAGAACTATGTTTAGAAAGTTGAGACCTGGCTCTCTTAGGCATTTTCAAATGTTTAAGATAATGTTATTAGCGTGTAATATTCTAGCTCTAAAAGAACTGTTGGTTAGCCCTGAAAAGAACTGTTGGTAAGCCCTGAAAAGAACTGTTGGTTAGCCCTGAAATGAACTGTTGTTTAGCTCTAAGAAGAACTGTTGTTTAGCTCTAAGAAGAACTGTTGTTTAGCTCTGAGAAGAACTTTTGCGTAGGTGTAGTTTAAATAACGAAACCTAAAAATCGCACGAAAATTATTAGACTTCACGCACGACCGCTGCGTGGGGGCCGACCGCGCGACTGAGCCGCGGGTACCTACTCATAGATCTAAACTCCCCCACGCTCACCGGGCCTTGGTAACGCCTACTTCGCAACGGGCCGTGCAGCAGAAATCGTAATATTTAATTTCGCTATAACTTCAGAACCAAACGTCCAATTTTAATCATTCAAAGACCAAATATTATCTCCATTAACTGTACTTAGTGATGAAATAATTTATTTTGATAAGGATTAATAGCATGAGTAAAATAAACGCGTTTAAATGTAGTCCAAAAAAATCAAGATTTTTCAATAAAAAATGGTTATTGTGCCTCACTCGACATAGATAGGTATAGTGTGTCGCGGACTTTTGTAGATATTTATAAGATCTACAATTACTTAGAACATTTTATGGTTCTATCTTTAATAGTTTAGGCAGGGTATGCAAAATAAGTAACTTTTTGGTTGATTTTTACACCTTGTGTCCGAAAACCCTAATATCTTACGGAACCCTATTTTTGTTCAAAATTAAATATAGCCTATATTACTCGTGGATAATGTAGCTGAATGGTGAAAAATTTTAAAATCGGTCCAGTAGTTTATGAGCCTATTCATTACAATCAAACAAACAAACAAACAAACAAACAAAGTTTTCCTCTTTATAATATTAGTGTAGATAGATTATAATTGAAGTGTTATTTTTAATGCTACTTCAAAGAAATTATTTTTCAATCCAGAATTAATTTTTTATGACACAATATCCAAAACTTGTGACCTAGTCTTTAAAGATTACGTCGAATAATGATAAATCGGTGAAGTATCAGTGAGTAAGGCAGTTGAATGAAGTTAATTCTTTTTATTATATGTAGAGGGGATATATGCTATGGCTGCCATGCTTGGCAAACATTTTGGCAACTGCAGTTTTTTTTATTAAGCTGTTATCAGAAAGATGCTGCTTCTCATCTTCTGGTTCAGTTTCCTTCCGTCGCCTCATACGATATCTACTGGATAATATGGGGACATGGATATTCTTACAACGTGATATTCTACACGATCCGGTACAGTACTTTTTTATCCGAAACGAGGACATCTATAGATCAGCAGAAGAACAAGAGTAACTGACACAGTCTAGTGGATCTATAAGCTGAAGTGGCAATAGCTCGAAGAACCGACAATCAATGGGAAAGAAAGGTTCTCAACTTGCAACCTCGCAATGAATAGCGCAGTATTGGACAACACCCCACTTGATGGAGTGACGACCTGATTTGAAACAAGCAGGCACTTTGCCCGTGTAGTGGCGGGTAAGAATACCCACTACCCCATATCTTCCCGTGGGTGTCGTAAGAGGCGACAGAGGGAAACTGAGGCAGAAGATGGGCAGCAGCATCTATCTGATAAAAGCAAAATCCAATAAAAAAAAACTGCGGTTGCCAACCCGCTCGCCAAGCGTGGCAACTATGGCATAACTATGAGCAACGACACTAATAAACGGCCGCCAGTCCCCGGCGGCCCCGCTATTTCTGTCTACGGTGGCGACCATGGTAACGGCGGGGCAGGGGGTGCTAAGAATCTCCGGTGGAGGTTCGATTGCCACCTACGACGACTCGACCTGGCAACTTATAACGCACGCACCCTGAGGACTGACGAGAAGATCCTGGAGCTGGAAGAAGAGATAGACAAGTTGCGCTGGCATATTATAGGATTATCCGAGGTCCGAAGAGAGGGGGAGGATACGGTAATCCTCGAATCCGTCAACTTGTTCTATCACCGAGAGGGCGACCATCTGCCCCAAGGAGTTGTCGGATTTATCGTCCACAAGTATCTCGTTAACAACGTTGTAAAGATTGGGAGTGTGTCGACGAGGGTTGCGTACCTTATACTCAGAATCACCAAACGGTATTCGCTGAAGGTCATACAGGCTTACGCACCAACCTCGGCACATCCCGATGAGGAGGTGGAGGAAATGTATGAGGATATCTCTAGAGCAATGTATTCCTCCAAAACCCACTATACGGTGTTAATGGGAGACTTCACCGCAAAACTAGGCACAAGAGAGAACGGTGAGCTGAAAGTAGGGAAATTCGGATTAGGGCAACGGAACCCAAGGGGCCAGCAGCTGGCCGACTTCATGGAGAAAGAGGGACTCTTTATGATGAACTCTTTCTTCCAGAAGCGGCCCCACAGAAAGTGGAACTGATCGAGCCCCGACGGTTCGACAAAAAATGAGATTGACTTCATTATGACGACTAGACGGTAACTGTTCAGTGACGTCTCAGCGATCGCGAGGGTGAAAACTGTTAGCGATCACCGAATGGTTAGAGGCACACTGAACCTAAACGTTAAATTGGAGAGGTGTCGTCTAATGAAGTCAACGCTCCGTCCCCCTCGTGCTCTAATCCAAAGTCCCGAAACCTTTCAGCTCGAGTTACAAAATCGTTTTCAGTGCCTAGAAGATTGCATTGTGGTGGACGATATGAATGACAAGCTCGTGGAAACTGTCCATGCGGTCGGAGCTAAGTTTTGCAAGACCCGCCGCAGAAGAACACAAAAACTCTCTGATCATATTCTTAATCTCATGGCTGTTAGACGGGAAATGAAGCTGCAGTCATCAGTAGATTTGATAGCATACAGGCAACTGAACACACAGATCTCTAAATGCATGTGGCGGGACTTACGCAACTTTTATACTGCTCGTATTGAAGAAGTGATCGAGCGGAACCAGGGTTCCAAAGTCTTTGCCAGAGATCTATCTGCCAGAAAGAGCCAACTGTGGAAGCTGAAGACCGAATGTGGCAGTATCGTTTCCGGGACACCTGAGATTTTGAGTGAGATTGAGAGGTTCTATGGGCAGCTGTACACGTCATCGTTGGAGCCACACGCAAGTGTGAGTAACGATCCAAGAGCAAGTCTTATCCGACACTATTCCGATGATATCCCGGACGTCAGTCTGAGCGAGATTAGAATGGCTCTCAGCACCTTAAAACGGCTAGTCCTCAGGCGAGGATGGAATTACAGCGGAGCTTCTGAAAGCGGGTGGAAAAACGGTACTTGAAGTCCTTCAGAAGCTCATTAATTCCGTCCTCCATGGTGGCACTACTCCGGAGGCGTGGAGCAGAAGTGCGGTGGTCTTGTTCTTCAAGAAAGGCGACAACGCTCTCTTGAAGAACTACATACCGATTTCCCTTCTGAGCCGCGTCTGCGTGCTGCTTTCGAGAGTCATTACGAATCGTCTCGCACGCAGACTCGACGACTTCCAGCCTCCCGAACAAGCCAGTACAGAAGACCGAAGAGTACAATCTGCCACTTTGTCTTGCGTATGTGGACTATGAGAAAGCCTTTGATTCCGTCGAAATTTGGGCGGTACTGCAGTCCCTTCAGCGGTGCCAAGTAGACTGTCGGTATATCGAAGTGCTGGAGTGTTTGTACAGTAGGGCTACGATGGCTATCCAAGTACAGAACCAGAGTACGAAACCTATCCAACTGCAGAGAGGTGTAGGACAGGGTGACGTAATACACCGCTGCGTTGGAAGACGTTTTCAAGCTACTGGACTGGAAGGGATACGGTATTAACGTCAATAGCGAGTACATCACTCACCTTCGATTTGCCGACGATATAGTCCTTATGGCAGAATCGCTGGAGGACCTAAGCACTATGCTCAATGACCTCAATAGTGTCTCCCAGCGGATAGGTCTTAAGATGAACATGGACAAAACAAAAATCATGTTTAATGTCCATGTCACACCTATGCCGGTAGTTGTTGGGAGCACTAAGCTCGAAGTTGTTGACGAATATGTTTACCTGGGACAACTAGTCCGACTAGGTAAGTCCAACTTTGACCGAGAGGTCTATCGACGGATTTAACTCGGCTGGGCAGTGTTCGGGAGATTAAGACACATTTTCTCGTCAGACATACCTCAAAACCTTAAAACTAGATTATACAACCAGTGCGTGTTGCCAGTGATGACCTATGGATCTGAGACGTGGTCCTTCACTGCTGGCCGTATGAGGAAGCTCAAAGTCGCTCAGCGACCTATGGAGAGGGCTATGCTCGGCATCTCTCTGCGTGATAAACTTAAAAACGAGGGTATCCGCAGTAGAACCAGAGTGACCGACATAGCCCAATTAGTATGCTGAAGTGGCAATCGGCAGGTCATATAGCTCGAAGAACCGACAACCGATGGGGAAGAAAGGTTCTCAAGTGGCAGCCTCGTACCGGCAAGCGAAGTGTAGGGCGTCCCCCCCACTAGATGGAGTAACGACCCGGTAAGACATGCAAGAAGTCAATGGATACAGGTGGCTCGGGACCGTGCTTTGTGGCGTTCCTTGGGGGAGGCCTATGTTCAGCAGTGGACTTGTGAAGGGCTGTAATGATGATGATGATAATGAAGCACGTCAATAGATGCAGGCCTCTGTTCAGCTGTGGAAATATGATGGACTGTAGTGATAATGATAGGGGCAATCCTTTTTATAATTAATAGACTAACGTTGAACCAAGATGTCACCTGCGGTTAAGTGACGATAGGGTCCTAGATGCTAAAAACTTTAAGAGCCTATGCCTTACTTATTATGTGGTAGAGCCATGCTGCAGCTATATTAGTGGTATGGCTGTAGCACGAATGGGTCGGCTCGACCGGGTAAGGACCACGCTCTCACAGAATACCTGCTACTGTGTTTCGTCGGTGAGTGTAGAGAACCGGAGTCCCTTTTACTGGAAACGAGGCCTTCCATCTTAGTCCTGACGGGTGATAACGCATGTGTATTTTGATTCGTAATCGAGAATACATGTAGGTGTCTATGGGCAACAGCAACTCCTTACCATCAGGTGGACTGTGTGCTCGTTTGTATCCTATAAAAAAAGCCTAGAAATATCATCTGAGTAATGATAATTATTATAATACATTATTTTATTATATTATTATAATTTTTACGTTATTATATTATAATTACATTTTTATTCTTTTCTTAGTCTTTTTAGGATCTAAATACAATTTTGCAGTTAAAAGTTTGCTTTTATTTTATTACGCGTATCTTTATCTACCCAATGAGACATCTTTTAAGAATGTAGGACTTCTACATCGGTGAATATTATAATTTTAATGCGCGGGGTCGAGGTGGTGACGCTGAAAAATTTAAATGGCTGCCATTTAAATACAGCTAGGTCTAAATGAGATTTGAGACATGATTTGTCGATGAAATTGATTATATTTTATAGCATTAAAAGCTCTGACACCGGTAACCGGACACATTGTATATGTCACAGAGTAAGGAAACAATAAGGGCCTGTAGATAAACGTACAAATAAATTCATATAAAATTGTAAAATAAAATACCATTACCCTTACCGCCTGTCGAAAGTCCACTGCTTAACATAAACCTTCCCCATAGATTGTCTCATATGGGGTATATTTGCCATAGTTGCCACGCTTGGCAAGCGGGTTGGCAATCGCATTTTTATTTTGTACCGTGTAGTGGCGGTGTAAGAATATCCACTACCCCATATCATTCCATGGATGTCGTAAGAGGCAACAGAGGGAAGCTGAATCAGGAGATGGGCAGCAGCATCTTCCTGATAACAGATAAATAAAAATAACTATATAAATTAGTTATATATTCATATACAATAAAATATGTACAATACAATATGTATTTATTACTATATGTATTTATAGGGTTATTTTTCAAAGTGTAGCCAAATTTTAAACTTAAGTTCAAATATATAAATAATGATATACCGATAATGCAGTTTTTGAAAATACGAGTAAATTAGGTTTCTACTTTTATTTGAAATTATCCCAAATTGAATGTGATTTATGGGCAACGACGTTTTTGCTAACCGATCAAACCTTACAAATGTGTGCGTGCAGTAAAATCAGTTAAAATAATGCATTACCACGCATTTTGAATTTAAAAGATAAAAAGGACAGGATGTTTGAGATTTTTTTTTAATTAATTTTTCTTCACCATTTACCTATATTACTTATTCTGAACCTTCTCTGCAAATTTGGCCGGTTATTGTAAAATAACCCTGTATATATCGCGCCTAACAACTAATACTATATCAACTCAACATTTTGCATATTTTAGTTAATAACTGATTTAGAAAGAAGATTTTTTTTCCTATCAACTGGTAAGATATACGTATTTTTACCTCAAGTACTTGCCAATATAATATGAACTATGAAATTATTCACAGAGCTTTATCGAAAGCTATGCTAATAATTTCATATTCTGAAGAATTATGTCAGTTACTCTGAAAACCAATATATGAAACACTTTTATGTCTCAACTATAGTTCTGACCCGCTCGATTAACTGGACGTAGATTAAATGTACATATTTTTTTATAGGATAGTGTGACAAACGAGCACACAGTCCACCTGATGGTAAGTGGTTGCTGTGACCCATAGACATCTACATCTATCCTCAATAAAGAATCAAAATGCAGATGCGTTGTCAACCGTGAGGACTAAGATGGAATGCCTCTTTTCCAGTAAAATGGGTCTCCCGTTCTCTAAACTCACTATACGAAACACAGCAGTGTTAAGCTGCTATTTTACGCTGGTATTCTGTGAGAACGTGGTACTTCCCCGGTCGAACCGACCCATTCATGCTACAATTATACTACTAATTTAGCTGCAGCATGGCTCTACCCCGTATAATATGTATGTATTAATTGTTATGTTACGTATGTATAGTTAATATTGGTAATATGTTATGTATGTATTAATATGTATTAATTGTTATAAAAAGTATCCTATAATAAAATGCCTCTATGCTAAATTTTATAGAAATTTCTTTAGTTTAAGCGTAATAGAATAACAAACATCCAAACTAAGCCTACCTCGTAAGATTTCTTAATGTCAATGAAAATTTTTCAATAGAACAATGACAATAAATTTGTTTCTAAATGAACTTCATTTTAACGCGCATTTAATACAGCTTGGAACTTTAACGGAGAACAATTTGTAATTCAATTTGTTTATTGGCGACGAACTAAAGTATTAGTGACCATTAATATTAAAGAGCAAAAGGCGCTAGCTACTAGCTTTGTTTCTATAAGAAATTATACGGCTTATTACAAAATTTGGTTTGTTGGTAGTATCTAGTTTAAGCTATGGCATAAGAAGAGTCCTTCAAACTAAAGGAGTCCCTTAGCCACGACATCAAAGTCTTTGCGTAATTGTTTTTTTTTTGTCTAATTCCTTATTTTACATTTTAATCTGCATATTTCTGCGGGGCTTCTTTTTTGAAACAGATTCTAGCTTAAACCTGAAACCTAATTATAAACTACTTTTTGTAATAAGGCCGTATGAAATATTGAATATATAATACTCTTTATCTTTTAAATGTTTTAAATGTTTACTCATATAATTTTTTTTAAAAGGTATTTTTAAAGTCCACCGTGTAGTGGCGGTGTAAGTACTACTTTCCCATTTTGTCCCGTGCGTGACGTAAGAGGCGATAGCGGGATACTGAAATAAGAGATAGGCAGCAGCATCTTCCTGATACAAAATCAAAATAATAATAAAAACTGTGGTTATCAACCCGCCTGCCAAGCGAGGCAAATATGGTAAAATTCTCCCTAGGAGCCAATCTATATGGGAGGCCTATGTTCAGCAGTGTATAAAGGCAGTAGTTAATGGTTGGAATGGATTTTCGACGTTGAAAGGCCCCGCTGCAGCGATATTATGGCTGGTATAATGGGACAAAAAAGATGAAGATCTATAATTAAAATTTTAGAAGTAGGTGCAGCAAAATCTGATTCAACTTACTAAAACTCAAAATGTTTGCGAATGTCATCACTTATTCGGGATAATTGAGAAATATCCAAGCCAATAGATGGTCGTGAAACATTTGTGTTTTAAGCTATTGATGACATATCATGCGTCAAAAGCTATCTAGTTTTAAATAAAATATTTATTTTTATTTTTATTTATTCTTTATTGCATTCTTTATATTAAAAATACGAAGGGCGGACTTAATGCCTTGAGGCATTTTCTATCAGTCAACCCAAGGAGTGATGAGAATTTGACGTAGGTGTAGCAAAATACATACAGGATTAAGGACTACTCAAATGGTATTTTGTTCTCACGACTCAAATATTGACGACAAAAGTTAACTCTTCTTTCAAATTACATAACTTGTAATATATTGAAAAGCAAACCTCGGAAAGAGAACTCATTAAATGGATTTCTTTAGCAATTTTTCTTTTGCTGCCTCAAGTTAATCCACTGCTGTCCCCGTCTGACCGGATTTCAGAGCCCCCTGCTGGCGAGCTCCGTATAATGGAGGAAATAAAATGCTAATGCGTTGTAAAATCTTATTTGATTAAATTGTAAATACACACGGAACCCGTTTTTCTAGATGGTGGAGCCAGATTTATAATTGAAATACACGAACGTCTTTTTCGTACATGGATTTAAAAAATGAATATTTTCTTAACAGTTCATTTCTAAAAACAGGCGCTTCGAGCATGCGGTAAAATGATGAACTAAAGAATTTTAGAAACAACCCCTTTCTCTCAGTGCTGCCACCCTCGAAGATAAATTCGAGCGTTAGAAATAAACCCCTAAAATTTTATTACAAAAGTTCTACTACTGCCCGCTAGGAGGCGCTTATAAGGCGCGTCCCGAAGTATTCATTCAACAAAATGCGTTAGTGTGCGTGTTAGAGCGAGAACGCAAATTAAAATAAAAAAGGAGTAAAATAGACAGCACTACGTGTGTACAAAGGCGTGGTTACGTGCATTTAACCGTTTTTTATCGCAAAAATGGCCGGAACTTTACAAGTTTCGTATTAGATCATACAGTCGCAACTACATTATAAGAAACGAGATTTGTGTTTTAATGTGGGTGTATAAGGTTGAAAATTGTTTATGCGTGTAATGAACTTAGGTTTAAAGTTGCAAGATTAGCGAAATAATTGGCGTCACCAGCGTCGCGGCGTCAATAGAGAGAGAAAGTATCAAGCACCTAGCGCTGTGATAGAACGGGTTTTCCAAGCAACCGTTAGGTGGAGGGGAACGACGAATTGCCGTGTCCAATGCGCTAGACAAGGACGTAGCGAAAAAATGTTCGAAAAAAGCCATTTTCACGAAAGGTTCGCGTCGCGATAGAAATTACAGAAACATGGGCGCGGTTTAAAAAACACCAGGGGCGCCTGCGCGACGGTAAAAAGCCGGCGCGGAAGTAAAGGGGGAAAGAGACGTTAGTGAACGTTATGTGTGGAGTTGCAGTGTCGCGGCGGGACGCGAGCGGCCACTACTCACGTACACCAACAAAAACAATAACCGCTAATTACTGCGATTAACAACTGAACACCGTTGTGCCAAAATGCTCTGTGACCGGTGATTCGGTAACGCATTCAAAATCTCCAATGTGTGTTGTGTTTAATATTGAAAGTTCGGACTGAAGACGCAGAAAGGTAAATATTACGGTTTCCCAAATTTCTGAACTATCGCAAAGTGAATACGGTGTTTATTGATTCGGTTATAGACTTACACCTTAGAGTATTTATAAGTGCTTAATACTCTAAGCCCCACACCGAATAATACGTTTTAATGCACAAGTTAAACTTAATTTAAACGAGTTTTCTCACTGATTCTCAACTTCTATATTTTTATTCTAATTGAAACACGTACCTACTGAAATAATTATTAGTTACAAAGCTAGCAGAGTAATATATATTGCCGAGGTAAATATCTATAGTTTCTATAATCATTTAGTTGTATATAGCCGCGTGTTTCTTTATTTATAAGTGAACCTCTGTCGTTTTATCTTTAAATAGAAAGTACCGTTGTCAATATTATCTCAACAACGTGTCACAAATCGCACCTTCAACAATAATAAAAAGCGTTATCGGTGACGAATGTCACTGTTGGGTCTATCTCACACGATAAACTCGATAGTGGGTGTCAGGTGATAGATATTATTATCTAGGAATGTACATTTAAAAACCTTTAGATGAATTTGAAGTTTTAAAAGACACCGCAAGACCCCTTCAAAACATTTAAAAAATACTTAAAATTTATTAATCTATAAAACGAAAAAATACTGACATAAAATTATCAACAACTTATGTCTAGTTTTTGCCCTGAAAATCGGAAGTTATAATTCGTTTGAAAAGTCTTTGATTTCTAAAAAGATTGAAATTGGCTGAGAGAACCTTTTCTATACTTAAAAAACATCTCCAGTTTGGGAGAATCCTAGTCTATGCCCATATTTGCCTTTATTAGCACAAGGCAAGTATATTTTATTACAATCGTTACATTGATTGGTCGATGCTTTCAGATATATTATATTTTGTATTTTCTACCACATAGCAATAAATTTGTCTATTTTTATCGAACTTAAAATGACCGCTGTCTTTAATTTTATTGACGGTTATTTATCCAAAATAAATCTTATTATAAATAAATCTCTTTCGGAATTAATTTATCTGAATCTCAATTTCTACAACATAGACAACAAATTATGCACATATAAATAGAGCTTTATACGAGTTTTCTTGTTTCAAAATATAAGTAAATTATCAAATGCTTCAACGTTTTTACCAAATCTTAAATTCAAAATTTTAGTCTTTGAATTATAAGATAAAGTAATGAAACATAAAATATAATATTTTTATAATTTCAATAAAGTTTTTTAAGTATCCCTAATATATGCGATATTGATTCAATTATTTGATATTTAAGTAATCTAAAATCAGACTAAAATCTTGGTAGCGGATAGTTCGATCTACCGCTATAAATCTCAGAACTAATTTATGTGGCAAATGCGTACTATATTGTACAAATTGATATAAAAAGGTAATGCAATGGCAATTGTAGTGTTGGACGAACTTAAACTTATAGAGTGAATACCGCGTATAGCATTTGTGAAATCAATTAGTACGAGTGGCTTAAGATCAGAACCAAGCTTTGTGGCAGTTCTATGCTTAAGGCTTAAGTACGCTTAACTGTACATATAGGATGGGCCATAATGATGAGGAAGAGTAATCTCAATACGGATATCTTGTTAATGTACGAATAATTGAATCCTGTACAAAAATGTGTCTTTTCGTATTTTTAATTAAAATAATTAACTGCACTTATATAATCTCCAATATTGAGTTTATTAGTAATTTCAGACTTTATCTCCAAATTTTAGAAGAAAGTCAACAAACTTTGACTGAATAGTAAGTCTGAATTTGACTGTAATGCGCTAGATGTAATTATAATATTTACTGGTCTATGTGATATAATTTTCTAGTTATTCTTATAAGAATTCGACAGAAAATTTCCGATTACATGCCACTAAGCAAAAATAACTTGATTTATTTCTGTAATAGACTTTATATAAAAAAGCCAAAACTGGGCCTAATCATATAAATCAGTCTAAGTTGTAACACCTGTGTGGACTTGGCATCATTAAATATAAATTACGACTCTCTAAACTAGTCTTGACTGAAGATAAACTTTAGGAAAATATTTTTAATATGTGCATAATTTAAATCAGACGGACATTTACCGAAAATTTTAGATGATAATATATCCAATAGCGTAAGTGGGTGTGGAACGGTTTTTTCAAAACAGAAATAATTATCAAGTATCTCACGCCAGATAAATAGGCATGTTAGGCATCAGAAAATTCGTGAAATTACCAACAAATTTAATAAACATATTTACTTACTATTTGCTGTGTTAGTCAGATGTATTGTTTTATCTAAAAGTATCTAATGTTTTATATTGCCAAAGAGTTATATAATTTCTACGAGTGACATATTTGATTCCTTACGTAATAATGTCTAACGTATCCTAGATAATATGTGATTGTACATTTGCCACTTCTTCTGCAATTAATACAAATTTTAGTCCCCCATTGACAAGCTAATTAGATCAAAAAAGTAAAAAAAATAACTACACCTTATTTTGCTCTAGGGTAATTGTTAAATCATTTGGATTAGATAGATAAGAACATGCAGTAGCAGGTTTACTATGGAGGATCTGAAATATCACGCTAGTAAAGTAGTGTTCGTCTAAATTTAATAAAGCCAGTTCGTGATTTTATATCAGTTTTTAATTTCATCGGTTCTATCTAACGTCTACATGTAGAATCCGGATCCATGTCGCGGTTCTGTGCATCAGATTCAAAATGTAAGACGAAGAGTGGATGATAGTGGCTCATTTATTTAAATTTCAAGGCACGACACTGCTCCTCCGCGCTACCTACAAATACTGACACTATGACACTGATTCCATCCGCTACGCAACTAACATCTACCTAGTGCTATGCGTTCTGGACTGGACACACATCATGCGTTTACTGCTCAACTACCGAACCGATAAAATGTCATCCTTTTCTTTCACGCTGAAATATATGTTCTGTTTCACTCTTCATATACGATCTACGATTTTTGCTGCGGTATTTACTTCTTTTATATGTCCAGCACGTAGGAGCTAGATTTGCGTGGCGGGTATTCAAAATAGAAGCGTTAGTAATGTATGAGAGCTATACGTGTTTAAGTGTGCGTGTGAGAGCTAGCGACCCTCCCCCGCGTCGCCCCCGCCCGCAAGCCGACGCCAACCGAGCAAGTGGCGCGCGTTTACACAATCCGTTGGCTTGGCGCGGGTAATGCTTGTGTCGCGTTGCACCCTTCTCGTGACGACTGACGCGCGAACACGTATCGTCACTTGTTTTTCTTTTTTATAACTCGAATATCATACGGACTTCAACGTGCCTTTAGCGGTTTTACGGTACATAACATAATGCCATTTTTAAAATATCAGCACTATATTAATTTGGTTTGCAAAAAAAACTAGTTAACCAAGCAAGTGATTCGTACGTTTGAGGAATATCATTTTAGATATAAAAGTATATTTTTTCCATGCATAGAAAACATGTCAGTTTAAATTAAGAATTCAAATTAATTCCTTTTTTTTCTTGAAATTATAACTACGTGAAAACAGCGCAACTGTTAGTGAAGAATAGTGTACAGTGGTACGGATATTTGAGAAAAAAGAAAAAGCGCGCTGGACATAGTGCGGAGTTAAATAATTAAATTAATTAAGTTTTTAGAAGAAATGTTAATGCTCAATAATTATGGTGAGTGTTTCTTTTTAATTAAATAAATGCGTAAAATTAAAGGCGTCGGAAGTATTCACAAACGTTATTGTCAATAGGTATTCAAATTTAATTAGGTAAATCATTTTACTTTCAGTAAAAATTAGGTATATTCCTATCTCAAATCTTGTTGGCATTTATCACTTGCCATATAATTTAATTTAAGAAATATGATGATTATCGATAATTTTCGAAGGTCAAAATTATGTTTGTCGATAACTTACTAAGTAGACTACCAACGAAGTTGAACTTAAATACTTATATAACGTCTACCCAAATTTATACCACTTAGGTGACGCTAATGTAGATTATTAGTAACCATTCTATTTTAAATTTATTTAAACATGTCGGCAATTATGTAAACAGGTAGGTAATGTAACAAGCCCGCTTAGTAACAAAAATGCTGATAAGAAGTGCCACATATATAAATATGTATATTATTATCTTGTTGCTGTGATAACTGAGCCCTTATCGAGACAGTTGTAATGCTGTAATTTTAAAGTTTGTATTGCATTTATGTTATTTATAAAATGTTAAAGTTATGTCGACTTTAATTGCGTGATTTTTTATGAAAAATTCTAAAAATCAAAAGCTTTTACCGGAGCAACACAGCGTAATTTTTTTTAATGAAGTTGAAATTCTTAAATTACCTACTTCTTATAATAAAGTAAATTAATCTGAAATAGATTTTAACAGAAGATTTATAATATTACTATGCGTTCAAGGTGTTTTTGCTTCGGTTGCCTACGGTGTATAAATTGCCTCTAAAAGCCTAATGTGATTTTAGTACGCTCTAGCAATTTACATAAACAATATAAATGCTAATTATAAAGATAACACGTCACCGCCAGACATGTTTGTGATGTTTTGTTACTTGATATATTTTAGTTGGATACACTGTTCACCTTATCTCAATCTCAGTTGCTATGTTAAATAAAAAAAAAACAATACGATGTAATTATACATATAATAAAATCACACGAGGATGGAAAATGCGTTAAAGATTTAGAATTTATGGTACTACTACTAATCGTACTATAAGTATATGATTTAATCAATTAAATAGAGCGGCTGACATGGAACTATAATTTGTTTTAGCTATGAAGTGCATTTGAAACTTGAAAATATCATGGTCGCAGGCAATAAAGGAGTTCGTAGTAATTTAGTTTGAAACCTATGATTAACGGTCATCAACAACACGGCTAATACTTAGTATGACAGATAATTGCTATTTAAGGATTATAATCGAAGAGTCGAAGAGTTTTTTTTTAAGTCTTTAGATAAATAGTTGAAGTGCATAATATTTTAGTAATTAATTTAATAAGTGATTTGGGAGACTATTTATTACAACTGTAGAATGTTAAAGGGTCAAAATTTTGATAAGTAGATACTAACATAAGTATAGGCTATAGAATATCATAATATGTAATAGATTAAAGAATATCATAACTGCGTTATTTTTTAAATATAATTTGGTTAAAAAAGCACTAATAAATTTACATTAAGTAGCAAGCACCAACACCGTTTGCCACTTTAATATGTATAAAACGTGTGTGTATAATTTTAAACTTATCATAGAGATATAGTATAGTGTTATCCTATCAAATATATTAAGTGTAATAGGAGCTAGCTAATTTATATTATAACACTTTATTTTGAAAATACTAGGATGTGTAGAAATAATGTCAACTGTGTTGAATTGAATGTTGTATGAATTCACGGTCCGGGACAGAGCAGATCGTTCGCCTGAATTCGTTCGACAACATATAGTGACAAACAACTGACGCGGATAACGGCAATAGGGCCTAGTAAGAATTTCGTAACTGATTTTATTAATTCTTAGAACACAATCATATCTAATGTGGAACAAACAGGTCACATTATAGTATAATTTCTTCTAGATATGCTTGTTTTTGTGAAATCGTAAAACGATCTAGATCTTATTAAAACTGTACATGATCTTTATAATTGTCTATTATGTAAAAGATTTTTAAATAATCTGGATACAGTAGAAAATCACAAAATGCAAATCAATCGTGTATAATATCAATAATAAATAAAATGAATAACGATGGACCTAAAATGAAGCCCAGTGGTACGCCAGAATATAAGACTTAGAACACTAATTCTATGCAAGTACCTGTTGATCGAAAATATATGTTATTGTAAAATCTAACTTGTTAATTGGTTTCTCAATTTTTATTTAATTACGAAATATTTTTTATAAAACGTAAGTATTTTATTTACTGCAATTATTTAAAGCATTAGTTATTTTACTTAGGTAGAAACTCTGTATCAAGCTAAGTAGAATATGAAGATTTTAATCGGCTGGTCGATGCTTGGACTAATAATTTAATCCAGCCCCGAGCGACAAGAGGATCGTTAGTCACAAAGTAAGGCCTCGATTCGATTCTCGACCACTAATTATTATTTATGGGGCCTCTTATCTTGCGCCCGAGGCACTAGGAAGTATTACGAAATATGCTCAGGCATGTTCCGAACACTTCGGCTGTTAATTGCATTGACTTAAGATCAATCTTGGCTTAAATAAAGTTAGAAAGGCAGAGTAGATATCAGGAACTCATCGATCAGTTTCATTGCCGTTCAATTATAGTGAAATCTAATGTTAAATTAAAATCGCGAGGTAATGTAACGACCGACATTGGGATTTATTTTAACTCTGCCTTGAAATATCTATCTAATAATAATTCTTAAATGCATAATGCAGCATTACAGAGTTGCACATTCTTTATGACAACGATCAAGTAAGTTGGCACACCCACATAATGCGCTGCAGAATGTAAATAACGTTGTGTTTAACTCGTTAACGCTGTAACAAATTTAATCACGGTTGAATAACATTTAAAATTGCTTGTATCCTTGACATATTGCCGCGTCAAGCTCTTTGGAGTATTGTGCACTCATATATTTTTGTTCCACGTGGGCTAACGCTTGAGATTGACATTGATCGTCCTACAAAATGTTTTATTTTTGCTTTATTGATATAGAAGTATGTATGTCTATACTTATAAAAAAATCTTGTTAACTCTAACTTTATGATATAACACTTAATTTTTCTTCTTCTGTCCAAACTAGTCCTTCTTATATCCCGGGATGATTTTCCATAATCACCACACTAGTATGCGGATTAGAGATTGGAGGATCATTTACTATTTTTACGTTTGGCGTCAGCGTTGCCAACTCTACGGACTTTTCCGTAGATCTACGGAAGTTTTTCATCGTCTACGGAACTACGGAATTTGAGTTGAAATGTACGGAATTTGATTTTCATGTTAATTAATTAGTGTTTGTACTTCACAGACCTTTCTGAATAATTAGATTTTTAAAAAATTATTAAAAAAACATTTTTTATCGTGAGTGTGAACTTAGCCGACAACCGACAATCGAAAATTTTAACAATCGATATCTCAGCGAAAATTGAATTTGACAGATAAGAAAGGCAGATTTTTTTTTCAAATGCTTAAAGGTGCTTGAATTTTGGATAATTTTTATTTCACGATGAAATTAGTCCACAAATATTTAAGTGTTAATTATTTTATTAGTTTTTACTAAAAATAATAAAACTAAATTTGAATGATTTCTTTATGCCCCCATTATATGATCTCATTAATACGATAACTGATATTGGTCAAAATAAAGAATGGCGTAAAATAATCGTAAAATATAATAATCATAATAAAATATAAAATAATTTAATAACTTTTATTAATACATTTCCTTAGAAACTATTTTAGGTGTAGCAAATCTATTTTATATACACGATAACTTTTTTCTTTCATTCAGTGTAACCATTAACAATATTTTTGACATAAAGTAAACGAATAAGTTAATTTGTCTATTGCTATTTAAAATTATATTGTACTAGCTGATACCCGGCACGTTGCTGCCGCAGAAGAAAAAGTTGTAGAATTATAGTTTTAAATTTGGAAGAGTTATATCGTTTAATTAGGAATATATATGATATTGCCCAAAAAACAGTCTGTCGTCAAAAAATAGTTCAGATTTTTTTTATAAGAGAGAAATGACAAACGAACTTACACTCCACATGATGGTAAGTGGCTGCTCTGAGGACCAAGTTCGAATGCCTCACAGCCTGTAACTGTAGGTACTGGCTCTCTATAACCCTTCAGACCGGAACATAAGAGTGCAAGCACTTTTTATTAATCTAATTAAGTCAGCTAACTTTCAATCGTTACTCATAAATTGCATACAGATACGAGAAATTGTTTCATCTGTGAATAAACAACAGCAGTGCAAATACCTACCTATTATCGCAACGGTCACTTATTAAACGAAATATGGAAAGGCATCTGATCTGTAACATGGTAGATAATTGCCCCTCTCTTTTCTTTGGCGAACTCGTATAAGGAGATTCGGAATTTAGGAGAAAATCACTTCAGAAGAAATCAAGAGTAAATTATAGTAACTTGTTAAAGGTTCCAAGAATTCTTAAGAGCTAAACTACATAATATGTAATACATGTTCTTTTAATGCCAAAGAAATGTTATGTTTGAGTAGGTAAAGGTGAATAATGCCAATTTTTTCGATATAACCTTAATTTATTTATTTATAAACGTGTTTTTAAATTTTTCCAAGATTCGTCTTACTCCCCTACCCAATAATTAATAATCTATATTTGTTTTCTTATGATAAGTGAATTATGTAAAAATGATGAAAAAAAAAAAGATCTCAAAAAATATTAGTCAATTATTTGTAGCCGCATCTTGTGCCCGATTTGTCAGAATTGACAAATAGATTTGAGACCTCCACCAGAGCTAGTTCTTTTCGTAAATGCTGCACGCTTTTATATCAATAACACAAAATAACATATCATTAATCTTTTTAAACAATTATCCATTTTTGTTACCCATGAGGATTACATTAAAAAGTATCGCAACGATAATTGCCCACTGGGTGTTTCCCGCTTATTAATGGTTGATGATTTTTTATCCACAATCGGATCACGCGCGGTATTTGCTTGCGTGTTACCTTTTAATTTATCGTACTAATTCTGTTACCTAAACGCTTCATACATATTATTCATTCGGCACTTATATTTCGATCCATTTCACCGCTAAGAAGGCAAGTTCTGTGAAAGTTAACACGCCACGCTTATGAACTAGCTTGTGTTGCGAATCGTCTGATAAAATTTTAATTTAACATTACGAAGTGTCTTTGATAGAGGATTTATTACACCTGATAATAGATTATTCTGTCGATACCCAGACTGCGTAACTGAGCGGCCTGTTTACCAGTATAAAAACACAAACTGTTCGCATTTTGCATTTTGAATATTTATATCAGACATGGGAAAAGAAAACGAAGTAACTCCTTTATATTTGCTCGGAGTTTACGATATAAAAATACTAAATAAAGCTAGTTATGAGACACGTAGAAATTCAGAATTCATTCGTTGAATTATTTTGTATGTATTTTTGATTTGACTCAATGGAATCCAGTATAAGCAAGTAAGTATCACGTTTTGAATATTAGTAGTATATACGCATTACATAGTGTTTTAATTATGATAACGACGATGATCTACATAATGATTTCTTATATCGAACCAAAAATTAATATTAAAAAACTGAAGGTAGCCGGGCTAACTATGACATCGGGACGTCAAACATCTCAGTCCCCCCCCGTGACCATGGGTTGCTGTAAAGCACCCGAAACGTCGGGAATCAAAATAGTAAAATTAAACGCGATAAAATCCGTAAAAATAGTTTTATTCAACGACGATGATCATCATCTTAAAATATTTCAGATTCAGAATAATTAGGTATATTCAAGTAAAATGTTACATTCCTATGATAATATTTGTTTATAATTATTCGGCAAGTACGAAAACAAAGTTTATAATACCTATACTTAAGTGTACGGCGCGGCGCAACGATAGTTTTTTCCACTACAAGTGTATCAGTATTCTTTAATTATTACATCAGCCTTTATTAACGGCCTTTGTGATTTGTGAGCACCTTGATTTTCCTTATGAGCATCATCAATAGTAATGTCTGTAAATGAACCGTTCGCGATTTGACTCATTCGTAGCACTTTATCGAGGCAACGACTACTATAACCACAAAATATCAAAAAATATGACCACTAATAACACAAATTGCTAGATTTCTGTGTTATTGCCGATCTTGGGAATTGATTGTTATTTAGATACGTAGTGTAGAAAATGTACTGGTTGTACAACCAGTTGGATCTACGACGTGGTTCTTTATCGCTGCCCGTATGAGGAAGCTCAAGGTTCTCCGCGTGATAGACCCTCTAATGAGGATATCTGCAGTTGAACCAGAGCAACCGACATAGCCCGACAGATCAGTAAACTGAAATTAACGGGTACACAGTCCATCTGATGGCAAATGGATGCTGTGACTCACAGTCACCTTCCTTTTTATATTATGGAACTGGGCATAATAAGTTACATGTTTTAATAAATCGTATAGAACTATAACATAGTAATTAAAAGCTTGATTTTTTATTATATCACCGAATTGCATCGTTGCTCCTAGTTTGACCAAAAATAACACGAAAACCAAAGAACAAAAAGAAAGATCAAAAAATCTTCATCCTGTAAACATGTTACCTACTTATATGCCTATACCTGTTTTTAATTCGGGGATTTTTTTTATTTCATCGAAGCCTGTACTTGACTACTGTCCCACTTGATGACCGAAGGTGGTTAAGTGCACTGACTTAGCTTAACAAAAGCCTATTCACTCTTGCCTTGAAGACACTTACATTACCTTACTTTCTACTATTTATTATGAAGCGTTTTTGTCTGCAGGACGGGAGTATTGAAGTTTATGTAATTTAAATTAATCAAATATTGATGCTATTTAATATGTTTACCATTCATGTACATGTTTACCATTTTCATGCAAATCTAAGAATTACAGTACTCTACAAAAAAAAAATCTTCCAAAATACACTAATTCAAATTTAGAAAATTCACTTAATATCCAAATATACGAATTATGTATTTGTTGTAAAATAAATATACATATATACACTGCATTTTTCGCGTTAATAATATTATGGTTTTATAACGCAGTAATACATTTTTTACTAAATAGCTTTAACCAAATAATTCTAACGTTATTTTGTACGAATGCGGTTTATTTAATAGATTCGTAGATTCTAAGTCCAAAGGACACGAAGCCAAAACCCATATTTACACAGGTGTTAGTGCGTATGAACTAGCAGTAATAACATAATACAATAATAATAAACCCAAAGTAGAGTAAGCTAGTGTTGTACAAACCAGTCTGGGAGTATTTTCTATTTAAGCGCAATATTAAGGTCAAAACTCTCATGTCAGCTTACTTTGACGTTAATTATAATATTATCTATTACATATCCGTTTTTTTAGTTACCGCGGCGATGGTTTTTAGTTTGTGGCACATCACTAATACATTCAAGCTACTTTTTTGCTATAATACATTTAGTACCTCTTATCTTAACCTAACCTAACCTAGGGAGTAATGGTAGGTCTTTACCGCTAAAAAAAAGCTTAATACTTGTACTTTTTGTATTGTATTTTTACAAATGTAATACCTACAAATATGGTTAAATTTTTTATTAGTTTCTTTTAATAAAATCCAAGCAATAATAACGTATATACATACTCGTAAGTAATGAAAATAAGCGTGTGCCGATGCTGTGACATTTTAAACTGTTTCATTATTATTATTATTTTTATTTACACGTAGAACTTAACTTTATTGTTATAATAATGGTTTATTTCATCATAATTAAAAAAACACTATGTAAGCTTTGTGCAAGATATACTCGTAGTAATAAAAGAGTAACGTTAAAGTCTGTATAACCTACGTCCCACTCTTAGGCACAGGTCTTCTTTCATTTCTGAGAGGGTTTATGGGCACCGAAATGTCCGCAGTGCGTGTATCAATATATGTTTTGTACAAAAATATCCCAGAAAACATAAACGAAATTGTATTAGTGTCTAGTGTCACTTAAAATTGCAAACATTTGAGTAATAATCAAACACTATAGCAACAAGGAAAACATGTTTGTTATATTATTAACTTTAGTGATATGAGTCATACGCGGTCACGGTTCGGAATAGAATGCTCAGACTAACTAGTAGATTCTACCCGAATATAGAATGGAGACACTTAAAATTGTAGGGTGACCATTCTAATAAGTTTACTAATTTTATTATGGTAAAATATAAGTAACTTTATAAAAGGTATCTTAATTCATTTCATGGATAGTACGAGTATTACGAAATGGCACACGTTTTCTATAAAAATATAATTTTTAAGTTCCTTTATACATTTTTGGATATGGTAACCCTACTTATCTCTGTCAAATCAAATACATACTGTACGAAAATAAGCAACACCGAACGTGTATATTACACCAACAAATCGAAACATTTATCCGAGGGTCATTGATGTCAAATCAACCATCTCATAACTATTTTTATAACGTATAAATGTCAGTTACTTAATTATGTTACACTACACAATAAAAAGTAAAAAAGGTGATACTACATGAGTAATAGTGATGGAATATATTAAGACGTGTAATAATATTTTATAAACCACGGCAATGGCCGTATAATTTTGTCAGCATAACTATTCGATTGACTAAAACAAGGTTCTTTGTCACACAAATGTACTGTTTCCAAGGAGTTATATATTATGATTCGTCTATTTAGATTGTATTGATCCAATTTCATTTCAGCACGTCTTTATCGGTATTAATATTATTAGTTAGTTTACAGCATCCGTGATGCAGGAATTTTTTCAATAGTAATTTAAAGTTTAAAGTAGTGTAACCGAAGTAAATTTAGATAAAAAAAGTATAAAAAGATAAGGATAATTAATATTTTTTCCGACAATGACATTTTCGAAATAATAGAATGTGCAGATGAAAAAAACTAAATAGGCCAGTTTTCAAAAGAATCTATTTCTCGATCGCGAGCCATTTTTACGCCCACTTGTAAAGGTTAGATGTCAGACAATTTGACAGGTAATTAAATAAAGACATTCGAGTGCATTGTAAGCCAGCATTATTATTATTTATTACCTACCGACGTCAAGAATCGTCCTCGTTTCCTATCCAAGGGCGCGTTGCATGACACGTAATAAATGAATTTAGCGTCTTCTGACCTTTTTTCGTTTTGTAAAATTTTATTGATTGCATGTCTGCTAGTTTCACAACAGGTGTTAATTGGGTTTATAGATTAATAATTAAGTGTAATTTTGTATATTTCTATTATCTTAATTACGTACTATTTATCAGGAAAATTTTGTGATTCCAACTTTGTGACAAAAATTCTGTATCGATGATTTATATTTTCTGTGTCTGTTCCGTATGAACGTCTTAATACGAGCTGTCACAACATGTTTAACGTCGTAAAGTATCGGGCAATTCATTACTGTCTTGAACACAATACAACTCAATAGAAATCCATAGCGCACCGACGGAACACAAAGGGACAATCGCATTAAGTGTTATTCTTTGCGTTTTATTATCGTTTCGAAACTTGTAAAACTATTGTAATTTAATTTCCCATTCTTGTACTTTTGAGTGTTTGTGGTAAGCGGGTTCCTTACAGTTCGGTGCTTTATCTTTTTTTTTATCCATTATTCTTTTTTTGACTTTAATATGGAGAGGTTTGATTGTGTTTAATTTTTTAATTGATATATTACGACAAATGCCAATTTTAAAGTGTTTTATTATTTGAAGCTGATATTTTGGTTAAATAATGTCATGGCTATTAGAAACATATAACTTCTTGGTAAGAAATGCAGAGAGAAGATGGATGCAGGTGACTCAGGTCCGTGCTTTGTAACATTGCTTGGAAAAGGTATTTGTTCAGCTGAGGACTTGTGGTGGGCCGTGGATTAGTCATAGTCAAAGTCAAAATCTTTAGGCCGTGGATTATGATGATGATTGGAAACAACTTTTAATATCTATTTATTTGATGGACGATTTCGAATATTTTCAACCGACTTCAAAAAAAATGAGGAGATGTACTGACTGTACTTTTTTATGTGTGTTACCTGAGAACTTTTTTCTAGATGAACTTATTTTGATGATTCTTTTTTTATTTGAAAGCTGGTTCTTCTCAAGTGGAATTTGATCAAGATCTGACTAGTAGTTTTTGAGTTATTGTTAATAATGCGTATTTAATTGACTTCGATTACATTGATGATGTTCTCATTTTATTTATATTGAAGTCGGCTATACAAAATTTTTAATTTTACCACTTGCTGAACGTAAATATTGATTAATCAGTACTACTAGTGTTCAACCTTCGCTCCTAAGCGTATCATGTATGCAATCCTAGGATTACTGTACCTATGTAATCCTATGGATTACAGTACACCATGTTCGTGCCTACCGAGTATGCAACGTGGCACCTAATACCGTAGGTATTATAATTAAGTGATTAAGAAAACAACAGAGAAACGTGAAAAATACTACTACACATTCCCGTGTGTGTCGTAAGAGGCCACAGAAGGAAATAAACCAAAAGATGGGCAGCAGCATCTTCGTAACAACATCTAGAGAATTGCCATGCTTGGAAAATATCCCCCAACGGCATCCCATTACGGCAATCTATGGGGAGTTCAGAAGTGGATTTAAAAATGGTAGGTTGTAATGATGATGATGATGACGATTAGGAAAAAAAATTGAAGACTATTTTAAAAGGCCAGAATTGATAAAAAATCATGGCATCTGATCCGCATATATTAGTGAAAGGAAAAGTTATATAATATAATGTTGCAGCCTATTGATTTTCACAATTTCTCATTTTTGAACGACAACGAAGACATTTAAATTTTTCCATTCTTTACACATAAAATATTTAAAGAATTTAATAATCTTCTTTCCTTTTTCAGTCATGATGATGTGTGCATTTTCACATTTCCCTTACAGTCCTTTGAATACCTATAAATTAAAAAAAAAAAACGTTATACCACACTAAAAATTTCTCCTATATCGAGGCGTAATGGTTTTTGTTCTCAGGGATGACAACGCAAGCAAATTAAATCTTTCGTTGATACATGTAGGTAACTATGGCCACTTAACTTACTTCTATAAAAAAAAAAATCATAAAACAGTATTTATTTGATAACAAACTGCGAAAATCATTTCTAATTATTAGAGTAAATGCTAAAACGAAATTATTACCAATCAAGAAATGATAACAATGTAAACGTTAAAAATAACAAGTTCCTTACACACTACACATTTTGTAATCCATGGCTACTCGACATAAAAAAAATTACTAAAATCAATCCGCTGTCATATACGAAGAGAGAAATAATGCATGAAAAATATTGCCCGTTTGCGCATGCAACGCGATTACGGCACGGTATGGGTACGGTACGAGTTAACCCTTGAAAAGTTCGATGCAAATTCCTCGCATAAATAAATAATGCATGCGCCTCCTCCGCACGTAGATTATCTGTAAACGATAAGTGCAGTTAGACAAAGATGGATGGCAAAACGAGATTTGTTGACACCACGGCGTGATAAAAAATTTAATAAGTCATACGTGAATGCATTATTTATATTCGCCAGTTCGTTGTTAATTGGATATCAAAACAGCTGCTATATATTCACGAAATCTAGACTTAACATGTTCTTGATGTTTATCTGTGGACCATAAGGTGGCAAAAACGTGCCCCTTAGTGATTTTATTATAGAAATAATAATGCTTAAATTTAAATAGGGTACATATCTGATTATTATAATCATTCATGCTGGCAATATGTTATATTATGTAGTATGAAATATGTAATATTTATATAGATATGACATGATTTTTTTTTACTTCTCATCTTATTGTTGAGATGTTTCTTTACCTCTACTGGCTCATAACAGTGCTTGACTATAATCCTTACAGATAGTAAGAGGTAACGAAGCAAAGATTTA
The DNA here is from genome assembly GCA_029286625.1 of Parnassius orleans. NCBI lineage: Eukaryota > Metazoa > Arthropoda > Insecta > Lepidoptera > Papilionidae > Parnassius > Parnassius orleans. The sequence continues at coordinate 1,210,472 of JAGSMP010000076.1, read as the reverse complement.
CTTTCTCCGCAAAGCCTTTTGACTCTTTTCTTGAAGACATCTACTTTGGTAACGAAGTCCGCCACACTACCTCAATGCGTTTTCAATGTAGATTTCCTTTTCCACTGATCATTTTTAGGGTTCCGTACCCGAAGGGTAACCAATGGGACCCTATTAATAAGCCTCCGCTGTCCGTCCGTCCGTCCGTCCGTCCATCCGTCCGTCTGTATGTCTGTCAGCGGGGAGTATCTCATGATCCGTAATAGGTAGACAGTTGACATTTTTACAGAATGTGTATTTCTGTTGCCGCTATAACAACAAACAATAAAAATAAAAATAAATTAAAAATTAAAGGAGGCTCCCCTACTAGAAACTTGTATTACGATGGTACGGAATCCTTCATGCGCGAGTCCGTCTCGCATTTGGCCAAGTAACAATTCCAGGCAGGACACTGAATAACTCTACCGTTTATAATAATATATTTTCCAAATATAAGCATATTTCGAATACTTTAAATGATAAAATTATAAATTTTAATATTAAAAGTATTATAACTATAATTCTCAATCTAAGAGATTACTAACTTTTGTAATTTATAAATGTCAGCTGTCAAGTATTGGAATTTGCAACTATATTATTTTTTGTCTGTGTTCGCAGTAAAACTTCCGTAGATATTAGGTACTGTCGGGTGAGGTGTCAACTTTATTAATGTGTTTGGTAGCTAAATGCTTAAAATGAATATAAGATAGGTATAAGATTTAATAATGATATTATATTAAAGGAGTGTATTCATTTTCATCTTATAATAAATAATATCAACTTATTAAATGACAGCTTAAAATCGACCTTTTTTTAAGATTCTAAATAAATAGGTTTTTAATAATAATAATCTTGGCGTAATTCTTGTATTCGAAAATGCGGTACTTACATAATAAAAAGAATAGAATAAAACATTAATTTTGCTTAATTTTGTTTCAGGTGTATATATGATGGCAACTCTTTGGATGATTAAAACAAGGTAAATAATTATGTTATTAATTACATTGAAAATATTAAAAGTCAAAAAGTTATAAGGTGTCGCCAAATCACGTGATTACCATAATAAGGACTCTATATTCATCACATCTTCGACCCGCGAGCGCAGTCGAATGGTATTCCAAACGTAAATACTCCGTACGGAGCGAGATCGAACCCCGTGGCGTGGGCCTTATCGAAGCTACGTATTACGTTCAGTGAATATCGTAGTCAAATAAAGGCCGATATCAACACTGATCCCTAAACGGTCGCGGTTTAGACATTGTGTCTTCAACGTATTACCGACGGGACCTATAATTTTATTGAAATTAAAAAAACACAATTGTTAAAAATAAAAGCAAAAACAAATATAATTTTTTTTTGCTTTTATTTTTTAACAATCGCTAATTTTGACTATTTTTAACAATGTTTAATTTGGTAGAATCATTTGTTTGTCAACTCCTTAAATTATAACAATTTAGCGAGCAACTGCATCATTGTCTTTTTTTTATATTTTAAATCTTAATTACTTTTTAATAAGGAAGTTTTATCTATTTATATATTTTATAATTATTAGGTTGTTTCAAGGAATTAATGATAAATAACATAATAGTATAACCATCTTAACGCCAGAGCAGAGGTAAGATATCCGCCGGGGGCAAATAAAGTATCAAAGGTGTGAGACGTCTAGTATTGCGTATTACAAATCCGCCTGCCAAGCAAATCCTGCCTAACAGGAGCGGCCCATATTCAGCAGTAGACTTTTACAAGCTGATGAAAAAGTACAACATTTAGTCTAAACTTTTTGAATTGCTTCCAATATTATTAATAACCAAGAGCAATTGATAATCACATTGTTTCGCGAAATATGTTATCAGGTAAAATCTATAACCTTTCGAAATACACAATGACAAATGTTCCGTGTAATAAGCGTGGATACTTCAAGGAGAAAGTTCTCGATAAACAAGTTGATCGATGACAGGATAATACGTGATGTAACAACCGTCCTCCAAATTATCGGTTGTCTCGATTAGATAACTACCTCGTTGAATTTCCTTTTTTTACTTTTAGGATTTCAACATTCGCGCGTTTTATTCGTATTTGGGAATTTATTGTGTTTATTTTCAACCAGCTCTATTTTCTTTTTTAGTTTAAATAAGGAGTTGCAATGTTAAAATTAATTGGAGTCAAATAATCTTCCTAAGGATTAGGTTACTTTTTTTTTTGTTTTTGTATTAAAATATTGTTACATATTTTCATATTTTATAATCGAGAATAGAAATATGACCAACAATAAACGACCGTAATAATTCATTTCTTAATGTAATGATTCACCCATTATCCTCATTTCTTTGTACATACAACACAGCCGGTCCTAACACCCCGAACCCTTTACCGCCATACGGTGTCTTTGAAAACCCCCGACTTTCACATCCTTCCTGTTTTAAATGTATTCATAACGCAACAAAAAAAAAAACTAATGCGTATCATTTGACGGTTTCTAGACAAAAGATCGATATCTATTACAGGGATAAAAAGATTTTTTTTCTACCTTTGAAAGTAGATTATAATACCTTCATAACCGATACTTTCTAATGCTTTGGAAATATTTTTATATCTTTATAGTGGACTGAAAATTTTATCCGTCTTATTATACATATTACTCAAATTGCGTGCTTTTGCATATTCGTTCATCATTCATTAAAGCATATGTAATTCCACTGCTGGACATAGATTACATAGCCTCCACCATAGGTTACATTTTCTCAAAGGGAGGATTTTACCATAGTCGTCATGCTAGGCAGACGGGTGAGCAACCGCAGTTTTTATTTTATAGTAATTATTTAGAAGACGCTGCTGCATCCATCTCCGGGTTTCCCCCTGTCATCTGTAACGACATCCACGGCATAATATAGGGCAGTGAATATAGTAACACTGCCAATTCACGGCCAACGAAAAGAATACCAGACGTGAATAGCACACAATACTCATTTACTATCAGGTGGTCTATGTGCTCGTTTGTTACCCTTACTTCTAAACAGAAAATCTTATACATCAAATCAAAATTTAATCTGTATAATATATTTACGGAGCCATCTACACTTTAATGATACATTGGTTATGTTTTATTGGGTTTGCGCACTTCGCATGTACTTGATGTATCACAGTTCATTATTAGTTGATAACGTTTAACGTTTATAAATACTTAACAATCATATCACTATTATTAGATAATATGTAAGTGTGACTATCCTTTTAGTTGTTAATGATAGCAATTATATTAACCTTATTAGTATTTTCGCCAATACATATTCCCCTAGCTCTATAGGCTGGTGTTATGGGATAAAATGTAATCGAACGAAAACACTAGACTTGGTAGCCGTTGTTGAATTTGCAAACATTCTAAAACTGTCCATTTGCTTATGATGCTTATAAGCGTTTCTTTTTTAGCAATATTTATACGCGTAAAATTTTATACGAGGTGGAGCCATGCTGTAAATGTGATTAAATCACGAATGGATCTGGATTCACCGGACTCGGACTACGCTCTCACAGAAAGCTTAATGCTGTGTTTTATATTGTGAGTGTAGAGAACCGGAGACCTTTTTACTGGAAAAGAGGCATTCCATCTTAGTCCTCACGGCTGATAACGCATCTGCATTTTGATTCGCAAACGAGGATAGATGTAGATGTATTTGAGCCACAGCAATCTTTTACCATCAGGTGGACTGTGTGCTCGCTTGTCACCCTTATCCTATAAAAAAAACAGGAGGCTGATTTTACTGGAAACGATTTCATCTCAGTCCTGAAGGGTGACAATGCATATGTATTTTGATTTTTAATCGAGGATCTACAGTATCTACAGGATCTACAGTACTACAGGTTCACAGTATCGACTTACCATTAGATGAACTGTGTGCTCGTAACCCTTATTCTATAAAAAAAGAAATAATGACGAACGCATATTGATGTTGAGTAACATATACCTAGTGCTTTGTTTAAATCGTTATGCAACTGTATTTTTATCTTTTTACATCAATGACTAAATTAAAATTAATTCGATAAAAGCTTCCGTTCGCCTAAATTTTCTAGTACCTACACCAAGCAGTCTTATAAACCACGACAACAAAGTGCGGCATTGTTGCGATGTCCCTTATCTCCGATACAATGCCAAGCTACCGTGCTATAAACGAAGCTCAAGCTCTTTGAATAAGGCATCCCATTGTCAATATTATAAATATTATGCTAATGCGATAATGGAGATTTTTGACTCCGGGCCTAAACGGCCAGGTGTCGCTTTGAAAGGGTTAATTCATGAGATTCAAATGTCTTGCGACCCTATTTTGAATGCGATCATTTATTAAGATTTGTTCCATTGTTTAGTCTCTTATTCCCATAGACGTGTACGCATCGTTAGTAATTTATGTGAGAAAACTAGTGATGGTATATGTTTTTAAAAATCTATTGCGTTCACGGTTTTTAGGACGTGAATGTTATTCGAAGACGTTTGGTCGTAAATTTTTGGTTTATCTTAGTTTATTACCTTTACGATTTTTTTGTAGTTTTATTTTTATAATATAACGTTGAGATCAGCTTCGAGTAAACTGGCATTTATGTAAATCCCAAACTGTTAAAATTATTACATAAAAAACCTAAATAGCTTTTCAATTCAGTAATAAAGTACATTTGAAGTTATTAGGTTATTTACTAAATTCAAATTAAAAATAAAATATCTTAGATATCTTTTACCAAATGAAACATCAACAACAAAATATATGGCTATGCCTGATTTTAATTAATTGATTTTAATTAACAAAACTTTTCATTTTATATATCGTTTTCTGTACATTATTTGTACTATGTAGTATCAATTACTTCACTAACCCATAATATCATCCTGTGGGAGTGACAGACAACAGAGGGCAATGAAACAAGAGCAGGCAGCAGAAGCATCTTCCTGGTAACCACTCAAAACAATAAAAACGGTTGCCAACCCGCTTGCCGAGCATGGCAACTTTGGCAAGTATCCTCTCTATGGGGAAATCTATCGGGATTCTACGTTGAGCAGTGGATTTTTGATAGGCTGTTATGAATTAATGAATTTAAAAATATTTTTTAAAACAACAACATTCCTATTACTTTTGCGATAGTGCCTCAATCACCATGTCTGCTTTTTTGCACTGAATTGCATTATTTAATTCTTACACTTAAATCAATTAACTTTTACGACACAAGTCAATTAAATTTTTTTGTTGGTGTGAATGAAAATGATGCTTAGAGTTATGAATAGAATATCTCTCTTATGTTTTATAGCAACATAGTCTCGTCTAATATATGTATGATGTTAATTTCATTAATTAATTATTGATTTGGAATAATAATGAGAACTTGATATGAAATAGAGTTTAAGTAATGTATAACGTATTTATAAATGAGTTAATTTTATAAGTGCTTGTTCATAAAGTGACATTTTATTTTGTCGCTTATTCTGCGATAAGAATGGCAGCCGCTTCCGCTGCGTGACTGACGTATTTAAAACATGAAATTATATAATTCTACCGTTGACGTTTCGGGTTCGAATCTGTATAATTTCGACGTTTTCATGTCGCGTTGCCGCAGTGCCCACTAATTTCAGAACTTCGTGTCTAATCGAGATGTTTATCGAAATAACCTGTTTTAGTGTAATTTTTTGGTATAATGTCTTCAGAACGTTAATTACGTACCTTTATCATCAAGAAATTTTCCTTCTGCTTCATGTTAAAGAATAATTGTGCCCATCCAGTAATGGGCAGAATTAAGTTCTGTTTGCATCCATTGTGACATAATTCTGGAACTCCATATGCAGAGAATTCCATCATATTTTAAATACCTTTTATTGCTTGATTCTTATAATTTAATTACGCCAAATTTCATCCTCATCGTCCCGATTGTTTACAATCTACCACTATGCGTTTCACTAGGAATTTGCTCCCAGGCAAAACCACATTATGGAATTTAATGTAACCAGTGATTTTTCCGGATTGACCTCCAATAATAGGGCCTATTCCTTCCACAAACACACTTGCAATTTTAGAAGTTTATAGACAGTGGCGATTACTTACCAACGGTTAAGCCGTATCTTCGTGTTTTTCCTCTTCTATAAAAATAAATTATATTTTTGTGTTTAATAAAATAATTTTTCATATACTGAGCTCTTAAAGCTGAATATCATACGTTAATTATTCAGTGTTAAAGTTATCGCAACCGTCACTGTTAACATAAAAATATCATTTGTATTGTAAAGCAAACAAGCACATTATTTATTTTAAAACTGTCACTTTGTAATATTCCATCCATTTATAATCTGCCGTTCTTTCATCGAGGTAGGTTTTAACAATAAATGCGGCACATGATCTCGCATTTGTAAGAAGCATTATCGCATCCATATAATTCAATAAAATCTTAATTAATTCAGCTATGGACACGCGCATTATCTACTTATTAAAAAACTGGCAAGCAAGCAAGCATTAGTAATAATTTAGAGGAAATAGGGGTAGAGTTACGCTGCAGCACGTATGGATCGTTTCGACTTCCGATGAACCATGCTCGCATAGAATACCAGCATAAAATAGCAACGTAATCCTGCTGTTTCGTATGGTGAGTGACAAGAATCGAATAATTGGACTGTGCGTTCATTTGTTACCCTTACTTACATCTAAGAAAAATATTAAACGTGTATAATTATAACTAATAAAGTATTTTCGGCTAGCTTCTTCATTCTTTCGGTGAACGTTTTCCAGCCAGTTTTCGTTTTTCAATTTTGTTCGTTTGTTTTGAAACTAAATTAAACATTTTGCTCCAATTAAGAGATTCATTATTTGAATTATAGGAATGTTCATATGTACACAAAGCGTATGTTATAAAGACAGCAGTACGTACACAGATGGCGGGCGGCCACAGCTGTTCCTTGACTATTCTTATGCAAAGCGGTTCGGCATTGTACTGTGTAACTGGCTCGTAGTTGTAATCGTCGACTGCCTAGTGTTTATTGGACGGAAAACATCGGTATATCGCATTTACGAAGCAATTTCGTAACGATTTAATGCAGCTCGCTTGGTCTTTTATCATTTTACCAAAAAGTAACATGCGGGACAATACAGATGTACAAAAACAAAAACAATGTTTTTCCGTGGTACTCTGTGTTCTATATGTGTACCTATAACATATTATTTTTAAAATTAAATTTGTAGTGATGTTAATCAAATGCTAAACATTATTTACCATCACTAATCTGTGGTGACAGTTTTTGGCGGTGTTATAACGTACACAAAATACCGGAATCTAAATTTTAACTTTATTCTACTGACATAGGAGTGATATATAAATAATATCATAAACTTATTTTATTTGTGATGTCTTTTTTTGAAGGCGTTAAATCGAGTGTGTTTCAAATATATTATCTTGGATTTTATGAAACGCCTTTCATCTTCGATTTTAGAGAACAATATATTATAAACGTTGAGTAAATTCAAAAATTTATTTTAATAGTTGACTAAAGATTAACAATATTAAGGTATTTTAATCTTCAAACAAATATTTGTTGACGTATATTTTATCATTTCGACCATTTAAAATGTAGGTACTATGCATTTTTATAAAACGTATTTCATAAGATTTATCAGTTGCTTACATTTATTACATCCCATTGCTGGCCACAGGGTTTTCAATTATTAGAGGGTTATGCAGCGATTGACCCACCTAGCGTGTTGGCGGACTATCCAAAACAATATGACGAAGGCTTTAAATACAAGCAACAAGATTTTTTTTATCAGTGCTCCACATCTTCATTCTTTATTGTTTACCAGCATGTAAGCAGTGGACTAACTGTTGGACATGAGCCTCTAACGTTGTAGCAGTTCCAGATGTCGCGAACGTTTAGCACTGCCCCTCGTCGTCGGTCTGGGTTTTTTTATGGCGATAGTTATCTATACCGCGATCCTTCAAAGCCACTTCCCGACGCTAACGTTACTCAGGAGTCGATATGGGGTGTTGATGATGGATGAATGGAACGCCACCACCACAAGGCACAGCATACTAGCTATAAATTATTCATCACTTAGTAATTGTACCATACACTTCAAACAGTGGTAAAGCCATACTGCAGCTATATTATGGTTGTAACACGAATGGGTCATCTCGACCAGGGAAGGACCACGCTCTCACAGAATACCAGCGTAAAATAGCAGCTAAATGCTGCTGTGTTTCGTATGGTGAGTGTAGAAAACCGGAGACCCTTTTTACTGGAAACGAGGCATTCCATCTTAGTCCTCAGGGGGTGGCAACGCATCTGCATTTTGATTTTTAATCGAGGATGGATGGTGTTGTGCATGGGCCACAGCATTCACCTACCATCAGGTGAACTGTGTGCTCGTTTGTTGCCCTTATTCTATATTAAAAAAAACTTAGTTTCTTATGAAAGGTAAATTTAAAATACGAAATCTTTTAAAGTTTGTGTAAAATTTGACATAGTATGTATCCAGGAAATGACAAAAATATAGTGCCGAAATGTTTGCATATATATTTATTGGACCGAAAACCCTTTAGACTGTTAAATTGGACCGTTTGACAACGCATCTACATTTTGATTCATAATCGGGGGATTGATTTAAGTTTCTGTGGGCCACAGCATCCACTTACCATCAGGACTGTGTGTTCGTTTGTCACCCTTTTTCTATAAAAAATATTGAAGATATTTTAAGAATAGGCTGAGAAACGAAGTGGAGGACTTTTTTGCGCAAATCGAAAGACTTTTTATTAGAAATGTATTTAAATGATCAATTAATCGAGGCTAATGAAGTTAAACGCTGTTAAAATAGCTTGTTCCGTAACCCTTACATATAGTGAATTAAGTATGAATTTCCTTACTTACACTAAATGCCACAAATTATTTTCAACTCTTGGCAATTATTTAAAAAAAAAAGGTTTTAAAAATATGAATCGTTGGTGCGTAGCATTGGATGAACAACTACAGAATATAGCTTTATTTATTGTAAATATTATGATAATTAGAATTTCAAAACAGGATGGCTGTTTTTTAAAAGAAAAATTTTGCTTGTAAAACCGCAGGAAAAGCTTGTTGAAGCGACATGTGCGTATTAACAAAATTTAGCCATCACGCGTGACGTAATGCGCGAGGCCATTAAACAGTTAACGTTAACAAACACTTGGGTGAAGAAACGGCGAGTTTATTACCGCCATAAATTATTTACGAGTGTTCGCGATTATTATGGAAACGAACCATCTTCATTCCTTGAGTCCGGCCGAAGTTTAAAGTTGATTGCACATTGTGGTAAGGAATTAAGTAATTTTTCATCAAATTTTAACCATAGATACCAACATTTCAGGGCTAGTTTATATTTTGTTTTATAATTGAAGGATATACATAAAATTGCAATTTATAGGTAGAATAAAGGCTATTACCTAGAAAATGTAATGTTATCTACATTACATTTTCTAGGTTTTTCTTGCTTCAATGCAATTGTATACCGAATGGTGGATCGCAGCATGAACACAATAAAATTGATTAGATTTGATTTGAAAAAATTCTAGAAGTCCCATCTAAGTTGGGACTATAACATTGTAGTCTTTGGTTGGGACCAACCTTTTTCCTATATCTGCCGTTAAACAGTAGCGCACCCTCTATTATTCCCGTTTTAATCTTTAAAAGAGCCATAATGTCCGGAGAGGTGACTGCGTAGGCGTGTCTTTTTTTGACTGTAGACTAGACTGACTACCTCGTTTGTCCCCCTAATATAACAAGAATAATTGTTCTCCTAATATAAATATGTCATATGCATTCCGTTTCCCGCATTTCATCACAGATAAAATAATAGTTTTCACGTGTAATAAATCCCACGTCATATTTTGACACTAAACAATGGCTGTAATATGTACTAGTACTAGTTAGAGCTCGTTAGCAACCGTTTTATATACACATGTCACATTAAATTTGTTGTTCCGTGCACCCCGTCCCTTAATTTCGTCGCTTCCGCAATAAAATTTCATTGGTGATAATTAAACACAATCTGTGGGCCACACGCGCTTGTGAACAATAACATTTTCCTATTTAGTTTAATAATTTTAGTAATTTTCTAGCCTATAGCCTAGATTTTACTATGCTTCTGGCATTTCCTTGCCGCAAACCTCATTTCTGAGAGGAGGCCTGTGCCCAGCTGTGGGACGTATATAGGCTGTAAGCTGTAACTTCACTTATCTAGGTTAAAGATAATAACAATAACGATTTACTACATTTTGAAACTTCAAATTCAAACTATAGCTCCCTTATGAACATTACAGTGAGTGTTCGTAAGAGGCGAGATAGGGAAACAAACAACAGCGTGGCAACTATGACAAATATCCCCCTATGAGGCAATCTATGGGGGAAGCTAATGTTCAGAAGTGGCCTTTGAGTAGACTGTAACGGTAAACTGGGCACTTTT